>WAAF01009773.1:0-55225 GCA_013400475.1 Tricholaema leucomelas | reverse complement strand
GGTTGCCCAGGGAGGTTGTGGATGCTTCCTCCCTGGAGGTGTTTAAGGTCAGGCTGGATGAGGCCTTGGGCGAGCTGCTCTAGTGGGAGGTGTCCCTGCCTGTGGCAGGGGGTTGGAGCTGGATGATCCTTGAGGTCCCTTCCAACCTAAACCATTCTATGATTCTATGATTCTTGTGGTCCCTTCCAACCCTGACTGATTCTATGATTCTATGATCCTAACTAAACAATAACAACAAAGTCTCCAGGTTTTCAAGTTAGACTGAACAATCATAATTAATGTAGTCTGTCAGTTCAGGCTGTAAAACTACCAAGAGTTGTTGGAGGGAAGAGACAACTCTTGACACTTGTCACACCTTTCAGAAAAAAAATATTTTGCTTCTGGTGAATAATTTCTGATGAGGGGGAACATCTCACAACCTTTACAAATGTACTGTTCCAGGGGTTAATTGCTCTGTTTGAGGCATGTGCCAGATTTCTGGTCTGAATTAATCTAGTTTCAGCTTCCAGCTTTTGGCTCACTTTCAATTTTTTGCTGCATCTTAATCCACTGGACTGTGGTTATTGCCCCCATGAGTAGCTCTGGGCTGTGGTGAAAGCATCACCTAATCATCTTTTTGATTCAGTAAATAAACAGAGTTCCTGGCATCTTTTACTGCAAGGCATGATTGCCAGAGCTCTCATCCTTCTCATGACTTCCCTATGAGCTCTCTCCAGTTTCACAGCAGGCCTCCTGATGCAGAATGAATAAGTCTCCTGGCTCCAGCTAAAGGTACTTTGTGTTTGTTCAGGGTTACACTGACCAGCCTGATCTAGGCTAAGGTGTCCCTGCCCATGGCAGGGCAGTTGGAACTAGATGATCCTTTTGGTCCCTTCCAACCCTGACTGATCCTGTGATTCTATTCTATGATTCTATTACCTGAAGGGAGGCTGTTGCCAGGTGGGGTTTGGTCTCTTCTGCCAGGCAACCAGCAACAGAAGAAGGGGACACAGTCTCAAGTTGTGCTGGGGGAGGTCTAGGCTGGATGTTAGGAGGAAGCTGTTGGCAGAGAGAGTGATTGGCATTGGAATGGGCTGCCCAAGGAGGTGGTGGAGTCGCCATCCCTGGAGGTGTTCAAGAAAAGCCTGGCTGAGGCACTTAGTGCCATGGTCTAGTTGGCTGGACAGGGCTGGGTGCTAGGTTGGACTGGCTGATCTTGGAGGTCTCTTCCAACCTAATTGATTCTATGATTCTATGACTCCTTTAGCAACATTACTGCACTTGGAGCTCAGATTCTTCCCTGTATCTCTTAATACAGATACTGATACCAATTCTGTTAAGCATTGCCATCTGCTTACCAGAAAAAAAAACAAAACAACTGTCTGGAAAGTGTTTTGTTGTATTTTTTTAATTCCCAGAGTCAGGAGTTGATTTCTGTTTGTGTTAAAAAAATACAATGATCTGTAGCAGTGACCTGTCTTCTGCTCCATTTACCAGATTACCTTTTTTCTGTCATTGCTAAATCTGGTCAGTAGTAAGAAAGACTGAGTTTTTCACCCAGTAAGACTGAGTTTTTCACCAGGCTGTACTGTATTTGAAAACCCTAAGTCCAGAGCTGGCCCCTGGGGATCTTACTGAACACAGCTGATCAACTGTCCTGTTTGTAATTGTATTCTGAATCCCGTCAGTTAGACAACTTTTAAATCCATTTAATGTGTGCCATTTTGGTTCTGGTTTTGATGAAATGTCAGGCAGCACCATGTCAAATGATTTACAGAAGTCTGAGTATATTATATCAATACTGTTACCATTGCCAAATTCATAATCCCATCAGAAAAAAAGAGATAGCATAGTAGTTAGCTTGACAGAATCTGCTTTCCATTAACCTTGCTGTGATGGTTTGGGTGTTACCTGCCCCCCCCTCCCCCCACACACTTTGGAAATCACCCAGACTAGGCTCATCTGGCTCTGGAAATTTGAATGAAGCAGAAGCTGAGGGAGCTGGGATTGTTTAGCCTGGAGAAGAGGAGGCTTAGGGGTGACCTTATTGCTGTCTGCAACTACCTGAGGGGTGGTTGTAGCCAGGAGGAGGTTGCTCTCTTCTCTCAGGCAGCCAGCACCAGAACGAGAGGACACAGCCTCAGGCTGCACCAGGGGAAATTTAGGTTCGAGGTGAGGAGTAAGTTCTTCACTGAGAGAGTCATTGGCTACTGGAATGGGCTGCCCAGGGAGGTGGTGGAGTCGCCGTCCCTGGAGCTGTTCAAGGCAGGATTGGACGTGGCACTTGGTGCCATGGTCTAGCCTTGAGCTCTGTGGTAAAGGGTTGGACTTGATGATCTGTGAGGTCTCTTCCAACCCTGATGATACTGTGATACTGTGATACTGTGATTTACAGCTTAGCTCAATATACAAGCAGATATTTACAGCATATACAGTTACATACAGAAATATACAAGGTAAAAGGTAATATAGAAACACAACAGCCCTCCCAGAAACCTCAGTCCCCAGGAGGGGCTCCCAACCACCCTTCCATCTTCTCCCACTCCTTTCAACCTTACCCCAGTCCCAAGGAAGAATGGAGGTTCAGCCAGGGGGTTAGGAAGCAAAGTGGAATAATCAGAGAGACGGCAGAGAGGCTAGAGAGAGAAATGCAGCTCAGAGCTCCCAAGCAGAAGAAGTGCCTTATCTGTGTTTGGATTCTTGTTCTTGTACCTCTCAGCAAGCCTATGAATGCAGTAGACATCACCCTTGGTTTTCTTTCAATGCCTTGAATCTAGTTCTTCTCACCAAAACATTCTAGCTATCTTCAAACCAGCACACTGGCATTATGTGTATTTATTTCCTTCAGAAATTAGTGTATATTGTACCAGCAGCTGAATGCTCAGTGCTTTTGAAAAATTAGCCACAACAAGCACAATAGAAATTGCTAGGAATGAATCTTTGTAAACCTGGTCCTTGCTTAAGTCTCTGTATAGAAACCTCTCTATAGCTGAATTATGATTAAAATAGAATCATAGAATCAGTCAGGGTTGGAAGGGACCACAAGGATCATTCAGTTCCTACCCCCCCCGCCATGGGGTTGGACTTGATGATCTCCTTGGGTTCCTTCCAACCTCTAACATCCTGCGATCTTGTGATCCTGTGACACCCTAGGCTAGATCAGGCTGCCCACAGCCTCATCCAGCCTGACCTCAAACACCTCCAGGCAACCCATTCCAGGCTCTCACCACTCTCATGCTGAAGAATGAACTCCTCACGTCCAGGCTGAACCTACCCACCTCCAGCTTTGCACCATTCCCCCTAGTCCTGTCACTCCCTGATAGCCTAAAAAGTCCCTCCCCAGCATTTTTGTAGGCCCTTTTCAGATACTGGAAGGCCACAAGAAGGTGACCACCTGAGAGCCTCCTCTTCTCCAGACTGAACAGCCCCAACTCTTTCAGTCTGTCCTCATAGGAGAGCTGCTCCAGCCCTTTGAGCATCCTCGTGGCCTTCTCTGGACACACTCCAACATGAACACTAAGCCAAAGTATGAACTACTGAAGGTTGTTCTATAAAAATAAGGATCTCTCCATTAAAATGGAAAAGTGAATGAAGTGTGAGTGAAACAAAATATGTGTGGAAGAAATGGTTTCTTTTATTGGATCATCATTAGTGGTTGAAAAAGAGTGAATATGCTTCTTGGTACAGAGTGCCCTTTGGTCTCCCTTCTATTCTTAAATCATGATGGCTATGATAATATCTAGTAACTCAGCAACCAGACATTATATGAGCTGTCACTATTAGAAATTAAATAACACCACATAATTCTTCTAGAAAAGGGAATTGTTAAGACTCTGAAAGATGATTTATTTCAGTTCTATGAGATGACCCATGAAGTGGAAAAAATGAATTCATGCTGAGAAGATACTGGAATGCTGATCAGTACATCCATACATTCCTCTTGTGTGCTTTTGCAGTGTTATTCCTTTTGTATGGAAACCTGATTTTGTACTGAATCACAGGCCACATTCACACGTCTCATGTAGTGCTTAAAACTGGGGACATGAAGGCCACGTGCTGGTTTCTAGCCAGGTCTCTAAATGAAAGTGAACATCAGGCATTTTGCCTCTAAAGCAAGAAAGCAATGTAAAGAATTCAGGTGGTATTCAGCTCACTTCACTTCGGACATAACCAGTGTAAACGTCTATATCTTGTGATTTCAGGCTCCCTTTAGTGTCAGTAGAGAGGAATTGTCTCTTCTAAGGCATGATTCATATGACCTAGTTTAAATATCTACATGGGTGTGAGATTAATTGTGCCCTGAAAGTGCCAGTTTCTCTCCATTTACCAGAGAGGGCTTAAGTGACTAGCTGAGTGCAAGTCTCTCTCTTATAGACATTTCCATTTAGACAAATTAATCCTTCAAAGCAGCAAAGATGAGATTTTTAAATGTTGGTCAGGCCAGTTTCCCTCTACTCTCCCTCCCTCTCTCTCTCACCCTCTTCCTCTCCCTTCCCCTATCCCTCTCCCTCCCCCAATCCCTCTCCCTTCCCCTTTCACTTTCCCTTCCCTTTCCTGTTTTTCCTCTTTCCTCCCCTCTCTTTTTCCTCTTTCCTCATAACAGAAGGAAGACACAAAAATCATAGAATCATAGAATTAGTCAGGGTTGGAAGGGACCACAAGAATCATCTAGTTCCAACCCCCATGCCATGGACAGGGACACCCTACCCTAGATCAGGCTGCCCACAGCCTCATCCAGCCTGGCCTTAAACACCTCCAGGGATGAGGCCTCAACCACCTCCCTGGGCAACCCATTCCACGCTCTCACCACTCTCATGGTGAAGGATACAGAGAGAAGGAGCAGGCTGTTGCTAAGGATCAGTCAAAAGGCACTGGAGATGGGGTAAGAACAAGAACTTACTGGACTATGAGATCATCTGATTTGTTTTCCTCTGGTTGTAATTTTTTTTTCCCTTGGTTCTTGCTTCTAAATGACTTCATTAATATATAAAAAATAAGCAGTGGGTAATTGAACTGAACTGTTTGCAGCATGTTTCTCTCCTGCCCAGCTGGTAGATCAGCCCATTAGTTCAATGATGTTCAGTTGCTGTATTTTATTTTAATTGCTTGCTTTAAAATTATGAGAGAACAAATTAAGGACTTCACACTTAGGTCTGGTTCTTTTCTGAGAGCTGTGCAGCTTTGGCAGAGTAGGCAGGTGCTGCAAAGTCATCAAAAAAAGAGGCAGAGCAGACACATAGAGTATTTTAGGTGTCTTTGAGGCAGAGGGTCTTCATCTAATCTTAGTTTTTATTAGCCAGTAAACCTGGAAAACTGAGACCCCACTTCAGCTTATCTTTGTCCAGCAGAACTGTGAATTCAACTCACAGTTGTCCAGCTCAGCAGCTAACCGCATCACCAGCCTCAAAAGTGACTTGAAGCTGTGGTGTCATGTCAGGAGATAACTTGGCTGGAAAGGCAAGAAAACTGAATGTAGGCCTGGAAGTGTAGGTGTCACTCTACAAGACCTGAATTGCTTTCATGGATTCACCAGGAAACATCAATAGAAGTAATCACAGAATCACAGGACTTCAGAGGTGGGAAGAGACCTCCAGAAATCATTGAGTCCAAACCCCCTTCCAAGGCAGGATCACCTGGGGTTGTTGGCACAATAGAGTCATTAATAAATATTAGGGGGGACTAATTAACAAATATTTGTACAGTACAACCACTGTAAATTTGCCATGACTGTCTAATATGCTGTAAAATTAACGAGTAATTTAAGTGTCAGGAACTGTTTAAGATAATTACCAACTTTCTGAAAGTTGTTAAGGGCTGAGTACCAGGGGGTTTGGGGAGGTCTAATTACCACTAACCATCTGACCCGAACAGCTGACTTGATTCTGAGATTTCCTCCCAGCTAGATGGAAACATTGACATGATCTTTTTAGCAGATTGACTTTCACAAAAGTTTTGACATAGAAAATGCAATACTTCTCAACCTAAAGATGAACTCAGATTTAATGCAACCTGTAACCTCTTTCAGTCTGTCCTCATAGCAGAGGTGCTCCAGCCTTCTGATCATCCTCATGGCCCTTCTCTGGACATGCTCCAGCATCTCCACATCCCTCTTGTAATAGAGGCTTCAGAACTGGATGTAGTAGTCCAGGTGGGGTCTCACCAGAGCAGAGTAGAGGGGGAGAAACACCTCCCTCAACCTGCTGCCCACACTTCTCCTGATGCAGCCCAGGATCTGGTTGGCCCATGAGCGTTCCCTGCTTGGTGTCTTCTTCAGTGCATCAGGTGTCCCCTAAATATGTTTTCCAAAGTAATTTTATAGTTTCCTTGGGACTTCCTCAGTCTTCCTCATTGGCTTTTCTTGCCTGTATGCCAATATTAGCTGAGTGGAGTGCTTGCTGATTAGTCAGAGTCATTGCAGAGCTGATAAGTTTTATGCATATATGTCATATGGAAACACTTGATGGCTGTCTAAAAAGGACTACTTTTTACTGGTATTACCTACCTATTACCTACTTTTAACTGGTATTACCTACCTATTACCTACTGGTAATATTACCTACCTATATTTACTGTCATACCTACTTGTATTAACCTATTTTACTGGTAATACCTGTTTCATCCCTAGCACAGGGTTATCATAGTATCATAGTATCATCGGGGTTGGAAGAGACCCCACAGATCATCAAGTCCAACCCGTTACCACATAGCTCAAGGCTAGACCATGGCACCAAGTGCCACGTCCAATCCTGCCTTGAACAGCTCCAGGGACGGCGACTCCACCACCTCCCTGGGCAGCCCATTCCAGTGGCCAATGACTCTCTCAGTGAAGAACTTTCTCCTCACCTCAAGCCTAAACTTCCCCCGGCGCAGCCTGAGGCTGTGCCCTCTCATTCTGGCACTGGCCACCTGAGAGAAGAGAGCAACCTCCTCCTGGCTACAACCACCCCTCAGGTAGTTGTAGACAGCAATAAGGTCACCCCTGAGCCTCCTCTTCTCCAGGCTAAACAATCCCAGCTCCCTCAGCCTCTCCTCGTAGGGCTGTGCTCGAGGCCTCTCACCAGCCTCGTCGCCCTTCTCTGGACACGCTCAAGCATCTCAATGTCCCTTCTAAACTGGGGGGCCCAGAACTGAACACAGTACTCAAGGTGTGGTCTAACCAGTGCAGAGTACAGGGGCAGAATGACCTCCCTGCTCCTGCTGGCCACACCATTCCTGATGCAGGCCAGGATGCCATTGGCTCTCTTGGCCACCTGGGCACACTGCTGGCTCATGTTCAGGCGGGTATCAATCAGCACCCCCAGATCCCTCTCTGTCTGGCTGCTCTCCAGCCACTCCGACCCCAGCCTGTATCTCTGCATGGGGTTGTTGTGGCCAAAGTGCAGCACCCTGCACTTGGAGCCATTGAATGCCATCCCATTGGACTCTGCCCATCTGTCCAGGCAGTCAAGGTCCCGCTGCAGAGCCCTTCTGCCCTCCAACCAGTCTAAGGATCAGTAAAGAGTGAGTAGAAGGAAAAGTCATTCAAATACTGGAAACCAAAGGCTAGAGGTACTGCCACAGCAACAGGGGGTACGTAGGTGGGATGAGTCATTGGCAGAATCAGACTACAACATTACACATGAAGGGCTGTGAAGGGAAAGCCCTGAGTATTACATGGATTAAAGCAATGTGCAACCAATATTATTTTGTTGTTGTTTTTGTTGGGAAGAGAGAAAAAAAAAAAAGAAAAAAAAGAAAGTAACTGTAATATTTTTTCCAAATTAATCACTACACAAACTTCTTAACCCTCAGTGGACAAAGGCCCAGGACACCGTTCTTGAAATTGGCTGGACAGAATACGCCATTAACCCACCCCTACTCTCCCAAAATCCCTAGCAGAAGCACCTCTTGTTTCTCCTTGCTAACTGTAAACAGTAATGAGTCACAGGGGTTCCCTGGTTTATTCTGATCTCACTCATTTCAGTTTCATTATGCCTAAACTACATCTGCCATGCTTCTGTTCCTTCATCACACATGTTTAATCTCTTCACTGCTGACATTTGATTCTGCTTCCTGGATTTGTATCAAACTTATCTGTGGAGCACTACTTTTCAACACAGCTCCTGAGTCTCTGATCTCTCCAGTGATATTTTCTCGTTGAAATACTGTGCTTTTCTCTTGCAGTGCACATCTTTCACTGGCTACCTGTCATGGTCTGAACAGCAGGCTTGTGGTGGTTTGTTAGTGTGCAAAACACAGGCAACTCAACGCCAAGGGGTTTTACTTCTATCAACAGTGGTTTCGTCACACCTTGAGTCCTGTGTGTCCAGTTCTGGGCCACTTAATTCAAGAGAGATGTTGACATACTGGAATGAATCCAGAGAGGCCTGGAACACAGCCCTGTGAGGAGAGGCTGAGGGAGCTGGGGGTGTTTAGCCTGGAGAAGAGGAGGCTCAGAGGGAACCTCATTGCTGTCTACAAGTACCTGAAGGGAGGCTGTATCCAGGTGGGGGTTGATCTCTTCTCCCAGGCAACCAGAAACAGAACAAAGGTTCTCAAGTCTCAAGTTGTGCCAGAGGAGGTCTAGGCTCGATGTTAGGAGGAAGTTCTTGGCAGAGAGAGTGATTGGCATTGGAATGGGCTGCCCAGGGAGGTGGTGGAGTTGCCATCTTTGGAGGTGTTGAAGAAAAGCCTGGCTGAGGCACTTAGTGCCATGGTCTAGTTGACTGGATAGGCCTGGGCAATAGTTTGGACTGGGTGATGTTGGAGGTCTCTCTCAACCTGGTTGATTCTATGATGCTAAGATGTTAGCATGACTTTTAGTCAAAGTCCTTTTGGAGGTGGGAGTCCTAATTCCTGATGAGAGTGATGAGACAGAGAATGTTCTTTGGACCACTCCTTACAGTACCCTCGGAACACAGCTCAAAAAACTTGCTAGCCTTTTTCAGCTCTTCCACATCTTCTTCCAATTATTTTCTTCTTTTTTCCACCACTTCTTTCTGTGGCTCCCAGAAGCTGACTGCTGTGCACTCTGGGAGTCTGCCTTCACGTAGTGAGTTTAAGGTAATGCAATTTGAAAACGATGCTCTATCAATGCATTGAATAAAACGATACCAGAAAGGTAATAATAGGACCTGATCGTGGATCTAAATGCATTGCAAAGTGATTTCCCACCACTAGAGTGGTGTCCTCACTGTGTGTTGTCCCCATTCTTCCCCTCCAGTGTATCTCCAGGACCATTGTTGCACCAGTCTCTTCTCACAGGCAGCCAACAACAGAACAAGGGGACACAGTCTCAAGTTGTGCTGGGGGAGGTATAGGCTGGATGTTAGGAGGAAGTTCTTCCCAGAGAGAGTGACTGGCATTGGAATGGGCTGCCCAGGGAGGTGGTGGAATTGCCGTCCCTGGAGGTGTTCAAGAAAAGCCTGGATGAGGCACTTAGTGCCATGGTCTAGTTGATTGGATAGAGCTGGGTGCTAGGTTGGACTGGCTGACCTTGGAGGTCTCTTCCAACCTGGTCCATTCAATGATTTTATGATTCCTCATAATTTCAGGGTGCTGTGCCCCTATCTTCCCTTTCCTTTTGCCTTTCCCAACTCAATCTTGTTCTCACTCTCTTAATAAATACTTCACAGTCTAGAAATCACTGTGCAGTGTTTTTCATCAAATTCTTCTGTGCTAAGCACTTTCCCCCATCAAATAACTAAGTTGCTTCTCGCTCATCAGGGAAGGTTTCATTTTGTCCTCCTTAATTCCTTCTTCCAAGGGAAAAAAAACCCAAACGACTTAGTAATCCTCCCTTTCTTTACCAGATAATACCATTTTCTGGTTAAATTAATGATAAGCAGAAGTAGTTGTTTGGGTCTTTCCCCCTGCTTTCTGTAATTGCTGGGTCTGAAATGTTAACAGCCCTGGAGCAAGAACAAAGCTACAGTACCTATCTGAAAACTCATCAGCTTTTGTTTATCTAAAGGTCACCAGTGAGTGGAGGCAAAAAAGCTCTCAGGACATGAGATTTTAAAGACTGAGGCTGTTTCCTTTCGAGAATGCATGAACTGAGAGGCCATAATGCTAAACATTGTAAAGGAGAGAAATTTTCTCTCTGTTTCAAAGTTTTCCTACGCATTCCACCAAAGGGGTGTTCAGTGAGGGCGAAAGGCAGCACTCCTAGGCCTGTTGAAAGGAGTTGGTTTTAAAAGCAGTAGTGCAGTGTGGAACCCTACAAAAGTGCATCTTAGGGCTGCAAAAAAGCTGGGGAGGGACTTTTTAGAGTATCAGGTAGTGACAGGACTAGGGGGAATGGAGCAAAGCTGGAGTTGGGTAGGTTCAAACTGAATGTGAGGAGGAAGTTGTTGAGCATGAGAGTGGTGAGAGCCTGGAATGGGTTGCCCAGGGAGGTGGTTAAGGCCCCATTGCTGGAGGTGGTTAAGGCCAGGCTGGATGAGGCTGTGGCCAGCCTGATCTAGGGTAGGGTGTCCCTGGGCATGGCAGGAGGGTTGGAACTAGATGATCCTTGTGGTCCCTTCCAACCCTGACTGATTCTGTGATTCTGTGAACCCAGAGACGAAATGCCAGGGATGTTAAGAGTCTTTAAGAACTTTGCAAAATGAGGAAGAAAAAAGGGAAAAACGACAGATGATTCCAAAATAAGGGCTTGATAGTATAACCTAGATAGCCTCTATTGTTGCTCAGACTTCTTACTCCTTCTGAAGCAGCTGCTACTGTTCTCTGCCAGACACAAGTCAATGAAGATTCATGATAGTCGAGGGACCTGGACAGGCTGGAGAGGTGGGCCCAGGCCAACCTCATGACATTCAACAAGGCCAAGTGTAAGGTCCTGTACCTGGGTAGGCTCAATCCCAGGCACAGATACAGGCTGAGTGGTGAATGGCTGAGAGCAGCCCTGAGGAAAAGGACCTGAGGGTCTGGAGTGATGAAAAGCTCAACATGAGCCAGCAATGTGCAGATGCAGCCCAGACAGCAACCGTGTGCTGGGTTGCAGCAAGAGCAGTGTGGCCAGCAGGGCAAGGGAGGGGATTCTGCCCCTTCACTTTGCTCTCATCAGACCCCACCTGGAGTGCTGTGTGCAGTTCTGGAGCCCCCGACACAAGAAGGACATGGAACTGCTGGAGTGAGTCCAGAGGAGAGCCATGGAGATGCTGAGAGGGCTGCAGCAGCTCTGCCATGAGGACAGGCTACAAGAGCTGGGGCTCTTCAGACTGGAGAAGAGAGGGCTTGGAGGAGACCTTATAGTGGCTTTCCAGTATCTGAAGGGGCCTACAGGAAGGCTGGGAAGGGACTACTGACAAGGTCTTGTAATGACAGGACGAGGGGGAATGGGTTTAAACTGGAAGAGGGGAGATTTAAACTAGATGTTAGCAAGAAATTATTTACACTGAGGATGGTGAGACACTGGCACAGGTTGCCCAGGAAGGTTGTGGATGCTTCCTCCCTGGAGGTGTTCAAGGCCAGGTTGGATTTGCCGTTGGAATGGGCTGCCCAGGGAGAAGGTGGAGTTGCTGTCCCTGGAGGTGCTCAAGAAAAGACTGGATGGGGCACTTAGTGCCGTGGTGTATTTGATCAGACAGGGCTGGGTGCTAGGTTGGACTGGATGATTTTGAAGGTCTCTTCCAACCTGGTTGATTCTCTGATTCTATGTGGAAGTGTTTCAAATGTTTCAACTCCTTTTATGCCTTCCAAAATCACTAGGTTACTTTAGCTTAATCTTCTGCTTTCAGCAAATGGCTTTCCAGAGGAGAGAACTAGGGCTCAACTAATCCTTGGAGTCTTCAAATGAATTGCCTGTGTTCTTAAATTGATATAGATGGTGGTAGCTGTAATTCAGGTAATATTTCTATCAACAGAAATGAACATTAGGATCAGTCAAATAGTGCTGAGAATTAGAGTAAACAGAAACCTTTCGTAAAGGAATTGCATGTTTTTGTAAGTCTTAAGTTACCTTTCCTGGACCTTGTTCTGTCAGCACAGTCTGTATCCCTACGCAGCCCAGCAGTAATTATTTCCTTTTTTTTCTGTAGTGAACTAATCCCAGGACACCTCCTATCACCTTTTATCAGCAAAAACACCTTTCAAATAGTAGCTAACCAGAAAAAAAAAATTACACCATGTTAAAATGAAACCCAAGCAATGAATGCAGACAACAGCTGTGAGCTTTTTCAGTTGGAGAGTTTTATTTGGAGGCAATGTTCATCGACACAGATGGTTGAGATGGGCTAGGGAAGTGCATTAATATATTTACTGCAAGAAATTACAGTATTAGTTTTTACTCAACAGGAAAAATGCTAATCTGGATGCGAGGTCATTATAATTTTGTGAAGAATCATAGAATCAACCAGGTTGGAAGAGATCTCCAAGATCAGCCAGTCCAACCTAGCACCCAGCCCTAGCCAGTCAACTAGACCATGGCACTAAGTGCCTCAGCCAAGCTTTTCTTGAACACCTCCAAGGATGGCAACTCCACCACCTCCCTAGGCAGCCCATTCCAATGCCAATCACTCTCTCTGGCAACAACTTCCTCCTAACATCCAGCCTGGACCTCCTCTGGCACAACTTGAGACTGTGTGCCCTTGTTCTCTTGCTGCTTGCCTGCAGAAGAGACCAACCCCCATTTGGCTACAGCCTCCTTTCAGGTAGTTGTAGACGTCAATGAGGTTCCCCCTGAGCCTCCTCTTCTCCAGGCTAAACAACCCCAGCTCCATCAGCCTCTTCTCATAGGGTTTGTGTTCATTAAATTAATGTAAGTTCTTTGCAGAGAATTCAAGATACTCTGCTTGTATAGGTAAGGAATAAAATGCTCTAGAAACATTAATAGTAATTTAATGTAGGATTAAAACATATTTTGGTGACTACTTGAGTGAAATCCTCATCCTCTCTGTATTTACTTTCCGGCACACAAAAATGTCACAGAGCCCTCAAAGCTTCTTTTCCAGCTTAGAGACAATTTCCTTGCAAAAATCTTTGTAGAAGACAGCTGTAAACTGTGCTAAAAACAACCCACAGCCCTGCAAAGGTTTCCAATAGCACTGGAAGGTTGCTGTATGTCACAAAGCCCAAAGCTATTATTTACACCAAGATCTTTCTAGTACTTCGAGCAGCCTAGCACCAAGAAGACAGAAATCTAAATGAATTCTGTTTTATTGCCCTGCTGCTCTTGGTTTGAGTTCATAGCCTGCACCTGGTAGAAAATGACCATGTCTCTCTAATATCTGTTTGGCTCTACTTTCTGTTTCATACTACTTTGGCTGCTCTGTTAGAACAAATTGCTGATTTCACCCACAACTATTACTCTGTCATGCATTTGACCTCTTATTATTTGGATTCTACTTACTGCATTACAAGTTCTGGATATATGCTGCCTCGTCTAATTAATTTCACATGTGACTGTAGGACAATCAGAAGAGAAATGAAGTAGCTACATGAAGTATTCCAAAACTGAGCCTTTTGAGCAAAAGAAGATCATTCAAGTTCTTTCTGCTTCAAATATGTGAAATTTCAAGGTCTGTTCATGATGGTTTTTTGTGCAAATATGCCCAGTTGTTATTGAGAGTGTGCATGATTCCACATTCCTAACCCAGAAAACAGGAGCAGTTAGGGTTGACACTAGTAATTCTACCTTCTAACTCAAGAAAGCTGCTGCTTTGGGATATTCTGAGTCACAGCTGCTTCCTTCAGTGGTGAAATTCCATTTTTCACTGTTTTTTTTCTCCTGGTGGAGCTGCTGATTCAACACAGCTAAATGAGAGTGAAGATAAACCTCAGTCTCATTTGCCACATCATGAACAGAATTGTCTTCTGTCCTCAGTGAAAGCAACAGGGAACCTGGGGACATCACAAGGGCATAAACTGAAACATCCAATGGTGCCACATCCAGTTGGCAGCCAGTCACTAGTGGTGTTCCCCAAGGATCAGTGCTGGGCCCAGTCCTGTTCAACATCTTTATTGATGATCTGGATGAGGGGGTTGAGTCCAGCATCAGTAAGTTTGCAGATGACACCAAGCTAGGAGCAGGTGTGGATCTGTTGGAGGGTAGGAGAGCCCTTCAGAGGGAGCTAGACAGGCTGGATGGGTGGGCAGAGGCCAATGGAATGAGATTTAACAAGGCCAAGTGCAGGGTTCTGCACTTTGGCCACAATAATCCCAAGCAGCACTACAGACTGGGGACAGAGTGGCTGGAGAGCAGCCAGGAAGAAAGGGACCTGGGGGTGCTGGTAGATAGTAGCTGAAGATGAGCCAGCAGTGTGCCCAGGTGGCCAAGAGAGCCAATGGCATCCTGGCCTGGATCAGGAACAGTGCGGCCAGCAGGACAAGGGAGGTTATTCTTCCCTGTACTCAACACTGGTCAGGCCACACCTTGAGTGCTGTGTCCAGCTCAGGTCTCCTCAATCTAAGAGAGATGTTGAGGTGCTGGAAGTTGTCCAGAGAAGGGTGACAAAGCTGGTGAAAGGCATGGAACACAAACCCTGAGAGGAGAGGCTGAAGGAGCTGGGGTTGTTCAGCCTGGAGAAGAGGAGGCTCAGGGGTGACCTCATTGCTGTCTACAACTACCTGAATGGAGGCTGTAGTCAGGTGGGAGTTGGTCTCTTCTGCCAGGCAAGCAGCAACAGATCAAGGAGACACAGTCTCAAGTTGTGCCAGAGGAGGTCTAGGCTGGATGTTAGGAGGAAGTTGTTGCCAGAGAGAGTGATTGGCATTGGAATGGGCTGCCCAGGGAGGTGGTGGAGTCACAGTCCCTGGAGGTGTTGAAGAAAAGCCTGGCTGAGGCACTTAGTGCCATGGTCTAGTTGACTGGCTAGGGCTGGGTGCTAGATTGGACTGGCTGATCTTGGAGGTCTCTTCCAAGCTGGTTGATTCTATGATTCTATGAAGTTTGTGGGGTTGCTCTGGTGTTGTGCTGATGACTGACAGAACATTTCTTGATATGGTTGAAGTTTCAAATACCTGCGATAGGACCAGAGGCAGCTAGAAAATGATTTTGCTCTTTACAAATGGAGCACATCATTTTGAGAGTCACTGAACAATATGGTGATACTCCATTATACCATTTGTGCAGTCACTCTTCATGATTCTTTCTGCCTCTTGAAGACCACACTCTTTTTTTTTTTCCTTTCTAAAAGCAAAACCATCTCAGTGATTGATTTGCTCCACTTTTGAGTTTGTGTGACATTGTGAAGCTTAGTTTCAAATGTTTAGATTGTAATTCATACAAGATGTTTCAGCTAGATAAGGAAATCAATGATGATAACCATCAATAGCATATAACAGCATTAAGGATGATGAATATTACTAACAAGATGCATACATGATTTTGCTTATGTACCTTGCATTTATGCCAGATTGAATCTTCCTTAGAATAAGTAATTACACTACATTTATAAGGTAAGCAACATTTTAAATAGTCTGTTGTTTAAATTGGTAGCTGTAGGCTAGGCTGAAAGTCGACTCTGTTGAAGTAATTGTTACTATGACTCAGACCTTCTAACAGATGTACAATTAGGTTTGGTTTTCTTTCAAACCCTTTCCCAGCTCTGATTTTCTTTATAGGAGAGTCAAAAGAGGAAGGAATGCTTTGTTGTATCAACCACAGCAAAGGGAGAGTGAAAATAAGGAAAGCTTCTATATGTAATACTCCTGTTTTAAGTGGGAAATTTACACATGCTTTCACAAATTTAGGACTACTCAGCAGTGGAGACATAGAGATATTTGTATTTCTGATCTATCATGTAGCATATATTGAGATACTGGAATGTGTCCAGAGAAGGGTGACAAAGCTGGTGAGGGACCTGGAACACAGCCCTGTGAGGAGAGGCTGAGGGAGCTGGGGGTGTTTAGCCTGCAGGAGGCTCAGCTGTCTACAACTACCTGAATGGAGGCTGTAGCCAGGTGGGGGTTGGTCTCTTCTCTCAGGCAACCAGAAATAGAATGAGGGGACACAGTCTCAAATTGTGGCAGGGGAGGTCTAGGCTGGATGTTAGGAGGACGTTGTTGGCAGAGAGAGTGATTGGCATTGGAATGGGCTGCCCAGGGAGGTGGTGGAGTTGCCATCCCTGGAGGTGTTGAAGAAAAACCTGGCTGAGGCACTAAGTACCATTGGTCTAGTTGATTTGCCAGGGCTGGGTGCTAGGTTGGACTGGATTGTCTTGGAGGTCTCTTCCAACCTGGCTGATTCTATGATTCTATGATATCATCTTAACTGACCACTGTTATTTTTATTTATTTTTCTCCCAGAGATTTTTGAAATGTTACCATTTTATTTAAACCAAACCCCAAACCAAAGAGATTAAGAGTTTTCTTTTCTATGCCCTAGACTTGGGGGAGAAAAAAAAAATCTTAATATTCAGTTTAAAATGATGCTCAGAGCACNAATGGGCTGCCCAGGGAGGTGGTGGAGTCGCCGTCCCTGGAGCTGTTCAAGGCAGGATTGGACGTGGCACTTGGTGCCATGGTCTAGCCTTGAGCCCTGTGGTAATGGGTTGGACTAGATGATCTATGAGGTCTCTTCCAACCTTGGTAATACTGTCATACTGTGATACTGTGATACTGTGAAATCTTAATATTCAGCTTAAAATGATGCTCAGAGCACCTCCATCCATTCTGTTTATTTCTTTGGACTCCCCCCTCCCCCCCCAGCTTCTGATTTAAAATTTAAGACATACCAGCTTTTGATTCTGGAAATTCAACTGCAATTCAGAAATTCAGTTTGAACTGTCAATCCATTCTGCATCATTAATGAAAGAGATCTGATGAGTTGGAACTTAACTTTTCATTCCTTTGAGGACAAAAGGCAGCTCACTCTGCTACAGCCTAGGTGGGTTCAGCTATGCTAGCAAAGGCAACATTTTTTACCCAGATGCTCAGTCTGACTTCCAGGAGCAAATATATGGAAGAAAAATACTGTTTTAATCAAATTCTGAGCTCATTTTACCCTTGTTACTCCATCTGTACATGCACAGAACTGCACATTGAATTTCTGCCTCTGTCTGAAAACTTGGTTAAATGTTTCCAGCATATAATTCAGGATGGCTTTAGACTTTCCTGGATCCATGTGACAATCTTCAAGTAAATCAAGAAGCCTAGGTTGGTACTACAGCTGCCATAAAGTTCCTTTGGAAAGAGGCAGATCTAGAGCACAGTTTACACTAGAACAGAAACTGGGTAATCATAGAATCATAGAATCAACCAGGTTGGAAGAGACTTCCAAGATCATCCCGTCCAAAATGGAAGCAAGGAGGAGACTTCTCAGTGAGGTCTCCAAAGGTAATGTGAATTCACTACTGATAAAATCTCAGAATCAACAAGATGTTGAGATACTGGAATGTGTCCAGAGAAGAGTGACAGGGCTGGTGAGAGGCCTGGAACACAGCCCTGGCAGAAGAGGCTGAGGGAGCTGGGGATGTGCAGCCTGGTGAAGAGAGGCTCAGGGGTGACCTCATTGCTGTCTACAACTACCTGAAGGGAGGCTGTAGCCAGGTGGGAGTTGGTCTCTTCTGCCAGGCAACCAGCAACAGGACAAGGGGACATAGTCTGAAGTTGTGCTGGGGAGGTCTATGCTGGATGTTAGGAGGATGTTCTTCACAGAGAGATTGGCATTGGAGTGGGCTGCCCAGGTGGAGTCACCATTCAAGAAAAGACTATCTCAGGCACAGTCTAGTTGACTGGTTAGGACTGGATGCTAGGTTGGACTGGCTGATCTTGGAGGTCTCTTCCAATCTGTTTGATTCCAGTATTCTGTGTTTCTATTTTTCTCTCTGAACCAAGCTCTACAATGGGAATGTTCTCACTCTCTGCCATTCAGTGAGTTTGTGAACTCACATTTAAGGCATTTAAACTGGATTCATGCTTCAGCAGAATGGTGTACAGGTCCCTGCAGCTGCTGCTTACTTCATGTTGTTTGTTTGTTTCTGTTCTTGTGGAAAGATGAAGCACCAGTTTGCAGTGTGCAGCATGTGGGAAAAGGGAACCTCATAAATAGTGCCTGAATGAGAGTCTCATAGAATCACGGAATCAGTCAGAGTTGGAAGGGACCACAAGGATCATCTAGTTCCAACCCCCCTGCCCTGCCCAGGGACACCCTACCCTAGATCAGCCTGGCCAGAGGCCCATCTAGCCTGGCCTTAAACGCCTCCAGCAATGTGGCCTCAATGACCTCCCTGGGCAACCCATTCCATGCTCTCACCACTCTCATGCTCAACAACTTCCTCCTCACCTCCAGTCTGACTCTCCCCACCTCCAGCTTCACTCCATTCCCCCTAGTCCTCTCACTCCCTGATATCGTGAAAAGTCCCTCCCCAGCTTTTTTGTAGACCCTTTTCATATACTGCAAGGCTACAATAAGATCATCTGGGAGCCTCCACTTCTCCAGACTGAACAACCCCAACTCTTTCAGTCTGTCCTCATAGCAGAGCTGCTCCAGCCCTCTGAGCAACCCAGTGGCAGTACTCCAGGTGAGGTCTCACCAGAGCACAGTAGAAGGAGAGAATCACGTCCCTCCACCTGCTGGCCACACTTCTCCTGATGCAGCCCAGGCTCTGGTTGGCTTTCTGGGCTGCAAGTGCACACTGCTGGCTCATGTTGACCTTCTCATCCAGCAGCATCCCCATGTCCCTCTCCTCAGGGCTGCTCTCCAGCCACTGTCCAGCCTGTATTTGTGCTTGGGATTGCCCTGACCCAGATGCAGTACCCTGCACTTGGTCTTGTTGAACCTCATAAGGTTGACCTGTGCCCACTTCTCCAGCCTGTCCAGGTCCCTCTGGATGGATCCCTTCCCTCCAGCATGTCTGCTGCACCACACAGCTTGGTGTCATCAGCAATCTTGCTGAGGCTGCACTCAATGCCTATGTCCATGGCACTGACAAAGATGTTGAACAAGACTGGTCCCAAGACTGATCCCTGAGAGACTCTGCTTGTGACTGGCCTCCACTTGGACGTGGACCCATTTCCAGGCACTCTTGGGGTGCAGCCGTGAAGCCAGTTCTTTATCCATCTCGTGGTCCACCCATCAAACCCCTATGTCACCAGCTGGGAGACCAGGATGTGTCTTGTAAAACAGTATCCCTAGGGAAGAGGAGTTACAGGACTGTAACATTTCTCTTCTGCCTGTGATGTTTGACTGATACTATGGCTGATATCTGAGATGTGCTTGGCTTATTAGGACAGGCTGATGGAAAAAGTCCAGGTTCATTTTCTACAAATAATACTCTGTCTTTGGCTAGAAATAGATGGTTATCCCCACGCCTTTTTCATTTTGCAAGTGATTTAACATATTATATCCTGCAAGAAGGAGCAGGAGATGGTACTTTACTACAAAGTAACTCCTGTAGAGATAGCTAATGCTTTTTCAGACACTTTGTCCTCATAAATGAGATTGCGAAATGGCATAACTGGCAATTCAATTCCTGACTAAGGGTTAGTCTTCTTTCCTCATTTGTGCTGAGGCTGGATTGGAGATTTTGACTCTAAATAGACTTGAGTCCACTTCCACTGCAATTGTACTATTATTTTCTATATTCTGGTAACTTTTATGCGTGGTGCTGTAATATTAGTACAGGATGTTAGGGGCTGGAAGGGATTGAAGGAGATCATCGAGTCCAACCCCCCTGCCACAGCAGAACCACACAATCTAGCACAGATCACAGAGGAACACATCCAGACAGGCCTTGAAAGTCTCCAGAGAAGGAGACTCCACAACCTCTCTGGGGAGCCTGTTCCAGTGCTCTGTGACCCTTCCAGTAAAGAAGTTCCCCCTTAAGTTGAGGTGGAACCTCTTGTGCTGCAACTTACACCCGTTGCTCCTTGTCCTATCCTAGGGAGCAAGTGAGCAGAGCCTGTCCCCCCATCCTGACCAGCTCTCAGATGTTTATAAACATTTATCAAGTCCCCTCTCAGTTTTCTCCAGACTAAAAAGCCCCAGGTCCCTCAGCCTCTCCTCATAAGCCATGCCCTTCAGTCCCTAATCATTCTCATAGCCCTGCACTGGACCCTCTCCAGCAGATCCCTGTCCCTCTTCAACTGGGAAACCCAAAACTGAAGGCAGTATTCAAGATGAGGTCTCAGCAGGGCAGAGTAGAGGGGAAGGAGAACCTCCCTTGATCTGCTGGACACACTCTTCTTAATACACCCCAGGATCCCATTGGCCTTCTTGGCCACAAGGGCACATTGCTGTGCCATGGATGTTATCCACCAAGACTCCCAGGTCCCTCTCCACAGGGCTGCTCTCCAGCAGATCACCTCCCAGCCTGTCCTGGTGGAGTTTATTATTCCTCCCCAGGTGCAAGACTCTGCACTTGTCCTTGTTGAACCTGATTTGGTTCCTCTGTGCCCAGCTCTCCAGTCTGTCCAAGTCTCTCTGGATGGCCAAACAGCCTTCAGCTGTATCAGCCAAGCCTCTCAGTGTGGTGTCATCAGCAAACTTGCTGAACAGACTCTGTCCCCTCATCAATGTCATTGATGAAGATGTTGAACAGGACTGGTCCTAGCACTGATCCCTGGAGGACTCCACTGGTTACAGCTCTCCAGCTGGACCTAGCATCATTATGCTCTGGTACTTTTAAATACTCAACTCTCTGTAAAGAAGTGAAAAAAACAAATTACTCTCTAATCAATTTGATCTCTCTGGTAAGGCCATTCTAGCTTTAATGAGAATCAACACTTTAGGTATCTTAAGTAATGTCGCTCCTAATTGCATGTCATTAATATGGGCATTAAAAGGCTTTAACATTCTTCCTGGACTCTGAATGTATTAGGACATGTGTGAATACAAATAATGTACTTCAGCAACTTTGATTAGGTTTCAGAAGCATTTTCAGAGTAATTCACTACAATACAAACCTAAGAACAGCTACAAGTGTGTGATAATAAACAGAAGAAGACTTGCTGAACAATGGTGGTGAGTTCAGCCTTGCCTGGATGTCAGGTGCCCACCAAGCTGCTCTATCACTCCTCTCCTCAGATGGACAAGGTGATAGAAATAGATAAGAAAAGGTTTTTGAGTTGAGATAAGAACAGAAAGAGAGGTCACTCAGCAACTGCCATCACAGGTTAAACTGGCTTGACTTGGGGAAATTAACTGAATTCATTTCCAATCAAATTAGAATAGGGTAAGGAGAAATAGAATCTTAAAACAACTTCCCCTCACTCCTCCATTCTCCATGAGCAAAACTTTTGCTCCCAATTCTTTACTTTCTCCCCTCTGAGTGGTACAGGGGGATGGGGAATGACCGTTGCAGCAAGTTCATCATATGTCGTCTTTGCTAAGGATTCCTCACGCTCTTGTCCTGCTCCACTGTGGGATCCCTCTTATGAGGGGACAGTCTTCCATGAACTTCTTCAACTTGAGTCCTTCTAATAGGCTGCAATTCTTCACAGATTTCACCAACATGGATCCCTTCCAGAGGCTGCACAGCCCACAGACTGGTCCTTCACATGGTCACAAATCTTGCCAGCAAGGCGGCTCCACCATGGGCTCCTCTCTTCAGAGGTCTTGCCAGGAGCCTGCTCCAGTGTGGACTTTCCACAGAGTTACAGTCTCCTTCAGGCCCACCTGCTTCAGGATTGGGTCCTCCACAGGCTGAAACTGGATATTTGCTCCACCATGGTCATCGCCATGAGCTGCAGGGGAATCTTAGTTCCAACACCTGGAACATCTCTTCCCTCTCCTCTCTGACTGACCTTGGTGTCTACAGAGTGATTTCCCTTATGTATCACTTATCTCCTCCTGCTGCTACTGTGTTACAAGTTTTTTTTTCCCTCTTCTTAAATAAGAAGAGGGAAATACCACTGGACTTGACCTTGGCTTGTGGCAAGTCCATCTTGAAGCCAGCTGACATTGGGTGTGTCAGATGTGTGGAAAGCTTCTGGCAGCCTCTCACAGCAGTCACCCTTGTAGCCCTGCCCTCCAGAAAAACCTGGCCAGGTAAACCTAATACAGGTCCTCAGAAAGAAGAGATGGAAGACATTTGGACTCCATAGTGGCTGCATTTCTTACTGAACTCCTGTGTGCTAAGCTGCCATGGTCATTTCTGCTTGACTAGAAGTACAACTACTTACGTGCAGGTTCCCTCAAGGATTTGGAGATCAGTTCTGTAGTGTACTGAGGAAACAAACAAGAAAAGACACAGCCACAGGCCTCTAAAATAAAAGTGAAGGTGACACCATCTACCCACTGGACTGCTATGCCTCTGAGGATGATGTACACAGAGGGACATTTTCAGACAACATCACTACCTGAGTACCCTGACTATGGATGCATGTACAGCTGAGTTGGTCTTGAAATGTTTCCTAAATGCCTTTGCTTTGAATCCAAATGTTCAATGAAAATTAGTTTCATTTTGAATTTTGGGGCATTTGAGCTTCTTTGTGTTACTGAAGAAGAAACCATAAAACCTGTGTGGTGGAGTTGGGAAAGACAGCATCATGCTCATAAATCAAAGCTAATGAATTTCATACAATCATAGAATCAACCAGGTTGGAAGAGACCTCCAAGATCATCCAATCCAATGTAGCACCCACCTCTGCCCAATCAACCAGACCATGGCACTAAGTGCCTCATCCAGGCTTTTCTTGAACACCTCCAGGGATGGCAACTCCACCACCTCTCTGGGCAGCCCATTCCAATGCCAATCACTCTCTCTGGGAAGAACTTCCTCCTAACATCCAGCCTAGACCTCCCCTGGCATAACTTGAGACTGTGTCCCCTTGTTCTATTGCTGATTACCTGGCAGAAGAGACCAACTCCACTAGGCTACAGCCTCCCTTCAGATAGTTGTAGACAGCAATGTGGTCACCTCTGCTTGTTTGTTTGTTTGTTTGGTGTTTTTCTTGTTGGATTTTGGTTTGGGGTTTTTTTGTTTGATTTTTTTTCTATTGGTGGATGGGGGTGGTTTTATTTTCTTTGATTGTTGTTTTGGGTTTTTTTTTTTTTGGTTTTTGGTTTTTGTTTTTTTTTTTTTTCAGAGAAAAGCTTCCTATAAAGACACTACTGTAAGACTATGTTTGTTTTAAGAAAGGGTAAAGATGACTACATTCCAGAGACTGGAATTTTGTCATCACTTCTGAAACTTAACCCTCACATAAATAGTTGAAAAAAGTCATTGTTGTCAGATACCATCTCCATGGAAAAAAAATAGCTTATTTATTTTCCTTCTACAGAGACAGCATCTGTTGAATGGAACAAAACAAGGCAAGTAGAGTAATATCAGCCTTGTAAATGACATCACTCAGTTATGCTGCTCCTGTATACAATTATATTTTAATAGAATTCATTTGCTTTTACATCTTTTTTATGCATTACTTAAATCAGATTTTTGCTGCTGGTGTCACAGCACTGATTTCACAAAGTAGGTGAACTGAAAGCAAGGAGAAGAGGAGACTGTTAGAGGATAGTAGCTGAACATGAGGCATCGGTGTGCACAGACAGTGGCATGGTATTCTGGATCAGGAAAAGTGTGGCCAGTAGGACAAGGGAGATTATTCTTCCCCTGACTCAGAACTGGTCAGGCCACACTTTGAGTACTGTGTCCAGTTCTGGGCTCCTCAATTCAAGAGAGATGTTGAGATACTGGATTATGTCCAGAGAAGGGCAACAAGGCTGGTGAGGGGCCTGGAGCACAGCCCTGTGAGGAGAGCTGAGGGAGCTGGGGGTGTGCACCCTGCAGAAGAGGAGGCTCAGGGGTGACCTCATTGCTGTCTACAACTACCTGAAGGGAGGCTGTAGTCAGGTGGGGTTGGTCTCTTCTGCCAGGCAAGCAGCAACAGGACAAGAGGACACAGTCTCAAGTTGTGCCAGGGAAGGTCTAGGCTGGATGTTAGGAGGAAGTTGTTGGCAGAGAGTGATTGGCATTGGAATGGGCTGTCCAGGGAGGTGGTGGAGTCACCATCCCTGGAGGTGTTGGAGAAAAGCCTGGCTGAGGCACTTAGTGCCATGGTCTAGTTGACTGGCTAGGGCTGGGTGCTATATTGGGCTGGTTGGTCTTGGAGGTCTCTTCCAACCTGGCTGATTGTCTGATTCTTTGAATTCTTGTGAATTTCTAAAGGAAAATATATAAAGAGCCTGGGTCCAGACTCTTCTCAATGCCCAACGACAGAACAAGGGGCAGTAGACATTAACCTGAAAGTGGGAAGTTCCTTCTGAACATGAGGAGAAATATACTCACTTTGAGGGTGGCAAAGCACTGGAACAGGCTGCCCACAGAGGCTGTGGAGTTTGGAGATTTTCAGCACCTGCCTGGATGTATGCCTGTGCAACCTCCTCTAGGTGATCCTAGTTTAGCAAAGCAGTTGTACTAGATAATCTCTACAGGTCCTTTCCAATCCTGTGATTCTGTGAAGGGATATTCTTCAGTCCTTGTAGTCATGAATTGTGGATCTACAGCATATTCTCACACTCTAATCTGCTTACATTACTGGCTAGGGCTGGGTGCTAGGTTGGACTGGATAATCTTGGAGGTCTCTTCCAACCTGGTTGATTCTATGATTCTACATGTTTTCCTTGCTTCCACCTACACTGAAGATGGTGCCACTGGATTAAAAGCTCTGTAGTGATTTGCCTCCAGTAAATCAAACAGTTACAGCCAAAACCAGGGGAAAATGTTTCTGCTTTGCTTCATTTCCCTTTGTATCTACCCCTGCAAGCAACAGTGAGAAGAGGGATGGTGTTCAGCAGTCATTCAGTGAAAGCCACTTTCCTCCCCTAGTGGTGCTGAGTTAATTCAAACCTTTTTTCTTTTTCCCTAAAGTTACAGAAATGTGCTTGCAGGCATTTTATTCTTAACATTACTATCCCCAAAGGTCACAGATTAGCTAACTCTGTTTGTACTCTGATCTTGTCTCAGCTTGGGCTCATGTGTTGCACAGAGCTCAGAGAGAAGGAATCCACAGTGACTCTGTATGTGGGATTTAACTTCAGAGAAGCCACTGACTTCTCTGCCTTGCAAGCAAGCTTTCTACAGCCTTGGGATACTATCATACAGTTGATAGCCAAGTAGTCATGTACAGGAGCAAACATAAGCCCTGAGGTAAAAATATATATGAACAGAGCACAGGAGGCTAAGATGTTGTGGAAGATACTGATGGTTTATCTGGAAAAGAGAGGATGAAGGCAGACATTAACATTCAAGGACAAGAGGTAAGCTTAGGTAGAGTAACTGATGTGCATTGCCTCTCCACATGTGAAGCCATGATCTAGGTGTCAGGATGGGTGGTTTTTCCACATGAATGCCTGTACTCCAATTCTTTATGGGAAGGGGAAACGATTTCTAGAGACTTGTCTTCCTTTTGAGAAGTGGAGCTGGTGTGGTGATGTGCAATACAGAATTATCTCCCTGCTTTCTGTCCTAGCATATAGTCTTGTCTTTTTTTTTTTATCTGCTGAGGGTCCTTCCCTCACGTGAAAGATAGGACATGAAAGGACATGAAAGGACATGAAGTACATGAAAGACAGGGCAGACTGAAAGAGTTGGGGCTGTTTAGTCTGGAGAAGAGGAGGTTGCAAGGTGGCCTTCTTGTGGCCTTCCAGTATCTGAAGGGGGCTTGGAGAAAAGCTGGGGAGGGACATTTTAGGCTATCAGGGAGTAAGAGGACTAGGGGGAATGGAGCAAAGCTGGAAGTGGGGAGATTCAGAGTGGATGTAAGGAGTTCATTCTTCAGCATGAGAGTGGTGAGAGCCTGGAATGGCTTGCCCAGGGAGGTGGTTGAGGCCCCATTGCTGGCAGCGTTTAAGGCCAGGCTGGATGAGGCTGTGGGCAGCCTGATCTAGGGTAGGGTGTCCCTGGGCATGGCAGGGGAGTTGGAACTAGCTGATCCTTGTGGTGTCTTCCAACCCTGACATTCTATGATTCTATGATACATGAACAATTGCCTGTCAACTGAAGAAGTTTACTTAACAGTCACAATAAAGCATCTTGACTCAAGTGCCTACTTACCTCTGGGGCAGGATTTGAGGGCTGCTGTTCTATGAACTGTGGATGTGTTGCTGAGAAGTGCATACCTAGAAAGCCTTCCTCTGACTGGTAGGGCACGTCTGAGCCTTGATGACAGAGAGGGATTTGAATTGCCAGATGGTCAAGGCTGAGTACCCACAACTATCAAACAGCAAAACTAAATTCCTTCAATAGCTTTTGTGTTTTGGTTTGGTTATTTTTTTAATTCAGAAAAAAAAAACAAAACCAATCCTTTTGATTGAATAAACTGTAAAGAAGGTTTTTAAGTGTGTGGAATTGTAGTAGAAGAGTTCTGGATAGCTAACTAGTACTGTGAATTGGGCAATGTGAACATATGTTGATAACAATGAGAGTCCCAAGGCCTTACATACTGAGTTAAAAGAGGAATCAGCCTGACTGCAGCGTTTCATAGAATCATAGAATCAACCAGGTTGGAAGAGACCTCCAAGATCATCCAGTCCAACCTAGCACCCAGCCCTAGCCAGTCAACTAGACCAATTTTGCATCACCAATTCACAGGGCAATTATCTATGTGCAAAGACGTATTCTTTCCCTTTTCTAATCTCTTGGACTTTTGTGCTGTTGCTTCTTTTGTGGTCTTCAAATGGATTTCCCTTGCTGGGCTTGTGCTACTTTATATAAAATAAGGAAGGTGAATGACTGAACTTAGAGGTTTTGGTAAACAGAGACAGGTTGAAGGAATATGACTTTACTTCTAGAGATGGGTTGCTAGAAGGTAACTTTGGAGGTGGTGATATGTAATCTCTATAGAGCAATATTGCTTTGGGAAATTGCATAGAGTATTGGGAGCTTGGATGCACAGCACAGATGATGCAGCATTACTGTAGTAGAACCTGGGGAAAGACATCAGTGTTTAAGCCAGATTCCCAGCCTGTGTCAGTGTTAGCAGTGACAGTTTGCTCAGAGGATTTGCTATCCATCTGCCTCATTGTTTAATGAGGTTGTGTAGAAAATAAAACTTGGACACACAGATGAGTTTTTAACATGGGATTCTGCCAACATGTTTCCTTTTACCTTTGACATGACAGTGGGAAAAGCCCAGCTAGCTGGCAATTTGTTTGAACCTGTTCCCCAATTTCCTACCCTACCCCACCCCATGAACAGGATGAGGATATCCATACAGTTGTTCTGCCTGTGAAGGTTTCATATTTCTCTTTTCCCTTTTCCCAAGGCTCAGTAGTTGTGTCCTGGGCTGCTTGAGTACTTCTAGGAGTTGACTCCTTCCAGTCTTAAATGCTGGGGATTGTCTGCAGGCTAGACAGATTATAAATCCTCTTTCTGCTTCTCAATTTAATGTCAGGCCATCAAGAGGCTGCTGGTGAGTGAGGACATTAAACAGAAACCCCACTCATAGTGTCAGCCTTTCCTGTGGAGATAAATTGTTTATCCCCAAACCAATGAAACAGTCAGACCAACCACATTTGGGAAACGTGTTTATTTCAGACATTCCTCCCATGGTAGGGCAGGGATTGTAGTTAAACAACCATCTGATGACCTCAGGACTTCACAAGGAATGTCAGGCCCTGGAGCTATGTAGGTGTAGTAAGTGTTGGGAAGTGGCAGGATGAAATTAGGTTAAGCATCTGTCAGTATTGCATCTGTGCCCTCAACTAGTCAGATCCATAATCTCAGCTATTAAACTAAGCAAACCAAATGACTCTCATCTCTTTATTCGAGCTTAAACGTACAGATGTGTGCTGTTCTCTGTCTTGCTGCAGGGAACAAACATCCGTTGCACAAAATGGACAGTGGACACTTGAAGGTCCAGCTGCCTCCTCAACATCCACCTCCTTCCAGGGCCACTCAGCTTTCTGCTTCAAGAAGGCAAGAGCCAGGGGGTGACTTCTCAGACCTTTTGGCAAAGCTTTTCCAAACTTTTATAGTTTAACATAGCATGGGAGCCACCAGCATCAACTTAACTGAGTGTCAGCACAGCAGGGAAGAGGGAACTGCAGGAGTGGCTGGAAGACCCTCCTCACATTGCTGAGCCCTGTGCTGCCAAGAGAACAGTAGGTCTACAGGGAGTTAGGTACTGGTGTGGTCTGCTGTTGGGTGAGATACCTGACTTTTCTGGCAAGAGCTAAATCATTGACTTTGGCACCTATGAAGTCACTGGAGCTGCTTTTCTGTGGCACTGAACCTCACACAGATGTTTACCCAGCAGCAAACAGATGTTAAACCTTACTGATGGATGTGAAGTCAGTTGGCCCACACTCTCCTCTGGTATAAATAATCATGCCTGATGTGAGGCAACAAAGAATGAAGATTGTCGATTGTTTTTTCAGTAGAAGAATAACGTGTTCAGGTTATGCTGTGACTCACGTTCAATAAAATCACCGGTGCTGGCTACCTAGAGATTTGGAGGGAAGTTTTGATACCTGCACTTAAGTGGAATGTTGTAAAATTGCCTGCGATTAAGTGGAATCAAAAGACACAATAGAAATCTTAATATGAACCTTCATCTTCTTCCATTTGCCTTGGGTTTGACTTGCTGCTTTGAAAAGCATAAAGCGACAGATTGAGGTGGGTTTAGCGTTAAAGAGCAGCTTGCTTTTCTCAGAGCAGGGGACTGTCGCTTTCTCTCTAGAATCAATAAAGAGGTCGTCTCTATAGGTTTTACTTTCCAATATATCCTTACATTTTTGCACCACCACTCTTTGGAAGAGGCAAACTTCCATTTTAGCGAGACTTTCTGTTTTGCCAGTCTGAAGGACCGTGTTTTCCATTCTACAGATATATCTTGCTGGTTCTCATGGTGGCACCTGTGAAAAAACGTAACCATCTTCATTCTTTTGTTCCACCAAAAGGTGGTGAGAGCTGTTGATAAAAGCTCTCACCTTTGTTAAAGGGCAGTTGCTTTGTTAAAGGCATTTCAGTCTGAGGTTCAGGGACACCTCAGGCTTTGTGTTTGAGTATTTTTCTTAAAGATGCCTTGAGGATATCAGATTTTATCGGCCTTAGTGAGTAGAGCTTTCTGAGTGAGTGCTAATGGCATTTTTCACCGCACATCAAGCAACGTCATCAAATGCATCTCTGAAACCTGTCATGATAAAAAAGCCAGTTATTCTTGTGGACCTTGATTTTACCTCTTAGGACTCAGATTCAGACTGGTGTCATGTGGCCAGAGGGAGGTTGCTCTCTTCTCTCAGGTGGCCAGTGCCAGAAGGAGAGGACACAGCCTCAGGCTGCGCCGGGGGAAGTTTAGGCTCGAGGTGAGGAGAGTCATTGGCCACTGGAATGAGCTGCCCAGGGAGGTGGTGGAGTCGCCGTCCCTGGAGCTGTTCAAGGCAAGATTGGACGTGGCACTTGGTGCTATGGTCTAGCCTTGAGCTCTGTGGTGAAGGGTTGGACTTGATGATCTGTGAGGTCTCTTCCAACCCTGATGATACTATGATACTATACTATGATACTATGAATGTTCTTTCCCACACTGCTACACTGTGTGTAACAGCTGCACATCTCTTACCGCCAGGTTCTGGGATCCTCTACACCTACACCTGCGACATCAGGGGTATTTTGTCCATTCTCATTTTAGCAGGACTGTTGAAATAAAACCTATTGCAAGAGAGAGTAGTCCTTGATTCTGCTTTCAGCAGAAACAACTCTATCATTTATTTGTAGGTCAGATTGCTGTGCACTGACTGGTGGTCAAGTTCTGGAAAAAAACCTCTTCAATCATTAGGTGATCTGGTGTTTTGGTGTCTGTGTGTGTCACCAATATTTGGCAATCTACTACATTAGCAATACCACCGTTTGGTGTGGAGATGTTTCTGGGGGAGATCTTGTAAATGCTGAGAGTGAAAAAAAAAAATCTCTGCATTCTCTCTTGCAGCGATCCTCTAATTCTGCCCTCTGTTGACATATTCCTGCTTATTGTCTCCCATTGTATCTCTTGATCAGGATACTGATGTTCCTCTTGTGCAGTCTCATTGTGATGTCTTCTTAATGTAAGTATTTGTACTCCAATTAGTTGCTTCTTTGTGTGTTCTCATCTGCTGCTATGTATAGGTCACCACTTTGTTCCAAACCATTCATACCTTCAGTGTTTGAGTGGGGAGGAGAGGGCCCTGACAGTGTGTTTTCATCTTATTTTCTACTTCTGTGACTGCAGCTTTTGGGATTGATTGATTGTTTATGTACATCATCGATTTTTGAGATCCTACCACTTTGAAGAAACTCTGGTTTATACCTGGCATTTTCTTCACTAGCTGCAGTTAGGTAGGGTAGGGTTTGGGGATCTTCGACTCTGTAAGATTGATCGTTGGGGAAGTCAAAGTCCTGGTGTGTCTTGGCAGTTAGATCTTTGCTCTTTTGGTGTTATAGAAGTCTGAGAGTAACATTTTGCTGCTTTACTTAATTCCTTTAGATTGCTTGTTTGTGACTGAATCTCTCCAAGGGGGGTTGCAAGAGTAGCTTTTAAGTCAGTGAACTGGAACTGTGGTTGCTATAATCTGCAGCTCAATTTTTGGTTCAAGGCAGACCTTCTTCTTGTAAAGCATACTTGGCTTGAAAATCATCATACAGTTACCTCTTTCTTATGGTTTTTACCTTTCATTACTTCTTTGTAGCAATGGGAACTATTGGGAGTTCAGATTGCAATACCCTGTTCTGAAGCTAGTTTCAGTAATGCTTAATAACGTTCAGCAGGAAGCCAATATTCACAAGGCAGTTCTGGCACTGAATTCAGCTTCTCAGACTTCCGAATTTTATACTTAAGATATAAGATGTGATAAAGATTAAAGCTCCATATTCACTTTGTACACACTTGTTGACATTGCAAACCATTCCTGATTGTTGCTGTTATCCACATATATAGGAGTGCACTGCTCACACAGAAGTGCAAAAAATAGACCACCAGAAGAGGTGTACTGAATGCACTTTTATTCTCTCGAGTCCTTGGAAGCATATCAAACTTACAGGTGTACCATGGGTTTAAGTGAAAGCAAAGCTTGACCTTGTGGTGAACTATTGTCACTTCTTTGAATTTCTTAGTTCCTCCTAAGCAAATTCTGATCTGGTGTAGAGGTGAAAGCAGGTTGAGCAGCTGTTTAATTGCATCACCACTCCAAACATAGCAGTGTGTGGAGCAGCTACTGAATTCTTGTCTTTCTCCTCATGGTAAATCTGCCTTGAATTTGTCTAGAGCGATTTCTCTGTGCTAAGATGAACGTGCCCAAGGTTGTGAAAGCATGGAAGTCCTACAGAATTTATCAAGACCTTGGGTTACAGCAGATTTTCTGAAGAAACTTTCTCCTGCAGTCAGGAGAGGAGCAAAGAAACACTATTCCTCCCTCTGTTATCGTCTAAGAAGAAATAGAGACACTACTGAGTGAAATTACATCAGTGGAAAGATAAGGCAGTAATAATGATGGCCTGGTATTGCTTTGCAGTTCTACACATCACAGTGCAACATCTTGAAGTGATAACTCTGAGCAGCAGTTACACAGTCATCAACAAATGGAATGGGCTGCCCAGGGAGGTGGTGGAGTCACCGTCCCTGGAGGTGTTCAAGAAAAGGCCAGGGCTGGGTGCTAGGTTGGACTGGGTGATCTTGGAGGTCTCTTCCAACCTGGTTGATTCTATGATTCTATTCTATGATTCTATGAAACTGTTGGGCCATAAGAAACAGAGAAGAGTGAGAAGAGAAAGGGAAAAAGTGAGGAAAGAAGAAGAGGTCCTATAGCTACGAACAGTGAGAGAATTGAAGCTGCCACCGGGATCACACCTACATAAAAGACTCACAGAATTATTTTAGCTGAAGAAGACCTCTAATAGGTTGGACTGGGTAATCTTGGAGGTCTCTTCCAATCTGGTTGATTCTATGATTCTGTGAAACTCTTTGGCCATAAGAAATAGAGAAGAGTGAGAAGAGAAAGGGAAAAAAGTCAAGTGAAGAGAGTAAAGAGGAAGAGGTCCTATAGCTACCAATGAGAGGATCTCAAAGAATTGAAGCTGCCATCACACCTACATAAAAGATTCACAGAATTATTTTAGATGGAGATGTCCTCTGATAGGTTGGACTGGATGATCTTGGCTTTCCAGTATCTGAAGAGAGCCTACAGGAAAGCTGGGGAAGGACTATTTACACGGTCTAGTAATGTTAGGACAAGGGCGAATGGGTTTAAGCTGGAAGAGGGGAGATTCCGACTGGATGTTAGGAGGAAGTTCTTTACAGTGAGGGTGGTGAGACACTGGAACAGGTTGCCCAGGGAGGTTGTGGATGCTTCCTCCCTGGAGACGTTTAAAGCCAGGCTGGATGAGGCCTTGAGCAGCCTGCTCTAGTGGGAGGTGTCCCTGCCTATGGCGGGGGGTTGGAGCTGGATGATCCTTGAGGTCCCTTCCAACCTAAACCATTCTATGATTCTATGATTCTATGATCTTGGAGATCTTTTCCAACCTGGCTGATTCTATGATTAAATGTTGTGTCGTGACAAAAGGCTATTTTGATGCAATTCTGTAGTAACAGCATCGCTGCCCATCAAAATGGTCACTCTCCCAGCAGTTATGGCAAGCTTTAAAAATCATGAAGTGAGTTTGCCTTTGGAGGGATAAACAAAATTAATCAATGTCTTTGTTGTAGTTGCACATTCACTGTAAATGCGAATTAGTTTTACTTTCAGAACACTGCACATGTAACAGGCTCAGCATACTCAAAAACTATTGACACCAACTACAGCAAATTTATTGCAAGAATTTGCCAATGGAGCTCGGTGGAGCAATGTAAATGAGTAATGTTGTGATTACAATATTCATGTCTCCATAGATTTTAATTTCTGCACAAGTTCTCAGGTCTTTGAGTGGAACTGTTTCTACATAGTATTTTGCCAATGGAAAATTGACAGTACCTGCAATAACAACAGCTTAGTGGATTGCACTTGGAGTGAGATTGAGACAATTCATTTCTTCTGGCCCTTAGAACATAACAATTTAGAAGTCAGAACTGTTGTGCCCTTCTCCTGTGAATCTGTCTGCGCACTTTGATGGCATTTCTTAAAGTGCAGCAGCAAATGTAAAGGTGTTTCTGTGGAGCGAAGCTGGAGATGGGTAGGTTCAGGCTGGATGTGAGGAGGAAGTTGTTCAGCATGCGAGTGGTGAGAGCCTGGAATGGGTTGCCCAGGGAGGTGGTTGAGGCCCTGTCCCTGGAGGTGAATAGAATAGAATCATAGAATCAAACAGATTGGAAGAGACCTCCAAGATCATCCAGTCCAACCTATCAACCTTAGGTGCATAAGGACAGGCTGGATGGGGCTCTGGCCAGCCTGATCTAGACTAGGTGTCTCTGCCCATGGCAGGGGGGTTGGAACTAAATGATCCTGGTGGTCCCTTCCAACTCTGACTGATTCTATGATTCTATGCCAAAGGAGTATCATAGTGAAAATTTATACGAAGAATAAAATCCAAGCACTGAAGAGTGAAATATAAAAAGTAATCAAGGTAGTGATTGCTCTTTGCAGTCTACACAGCCTATTCAATAAATACTTAGGATGAACTTGGTAACCATCTCCACTTTCTTGTCCTGCCTCAAATTCTGTGCTAAGTCTACTTAGCTCAGCTCACAGCTGTGCATGGTAAATGTGTGCATGTCAAAAATCACACCCATACATCTGCTGTAGCTCCAAGCTGCTGCTCAGCATAGCTTCAAATCTGGATCTAAACCAGATGTACTTCTCTCTAGTTTCTTGACTGCTTTGGGAGTCAAAGCAGAGCATGAGTAACTGTAGCAAAGTTTGACACTGAGTGGTGATTGCTTTCAAATCTCCAGGGATAAAATAAAAGAGACAAAGAAAAAAAATCTGCATCAAAGATGGAGAAAGCAAAACAGTCACAGATCAAACAACTGCTTGGTCTTATTGGAACTCTGGGGTTCATGACTCCAGTGATGGCTTTAAATTACGTTTCAATAGTGTGAAGTTGTGGGACTCATTATCATTTATCCTTCTTTCCCACCACAATAACTTACTCTTCTTTCCCACCACTATATTGTGCTAGTTTGAAGCTAGCTAGAATGTTTTGGTGAAAAGAATTAGATCATAGGCTGAGAAATTAAAACAATGGTGAGGTCTACTTCTCTCACAGTCTTGCTGAGATGCGTAAAGAAGAAAGGCAAAACAAAGATAAAGTCACTTTGCTCTGCACTTCGCTTGGGCACTTCATTTTTGGGCTGTGCTCTCAGCTCTTTGCCTGCTGGAGAGCTGAGGCTGCTGGCTGAACTCTATCTTGCTTTCTAACCTCACCCTCCATTTGCTTTGGCTGATTTCACCTTTGCTTCTTAATCCCTCTGGCCATCACATATACACACCCAAACCATCACATAGATTAGGATCATAGAACTGTAGCATTGTTTTGGTTGGAAAAGATCTCTAAGATCATTGGGTCCAACTGTCAACCTAAGATGACTGTTAAACATTAAACCATGTACTGAAGTGTATCGTGTCCACATGTTTCTTGAGTGCCTCAAAGGATGATGACTTCACCACCTCCCTGGGCAACCTATTTGAAAGTAAAGTCAGAATTCTATTCAGCAGGGTAATGAATTATAATTGGGGTTGCATGGCACTTAAAGAACCACATGTAAGATTTTGCATTGCAACAATGACTAAAGAACAGTGAAATATCAGCAAAGTCTTGGCAGATATCTGAAAGGAGTCTTTTGGGGTGTCTGGTAGTGAAAAAAAGCACATAGAAAAGTGGACTCTGTAAACCACCTTGGTAAAACTACCACTGAAGAATCTCTTACTGAAAAATAACTTTGTTGTCTTGATGAGCTGCCACGGTTTGGTTCAATTTTGAAAACCTCTTGTGATCACAGATCATGCCCAATAGATCTGCCAGGGCTGCCATATACATTCCTCTTTAAACTCAGCAAAGGTTCCACAGATGATGCCCAATAGATCTGCCAGGGCTGCCATATATGTTCCTCTTTAAACTCAGCAGAGGTTCCTGGTTGTGGGGTGGTGGTTGTTGTTTTTAAAGATGGTTGATTTTCTGTCTCATGAAAAAAGTCACAGGCTAGGCTCCTTTTTATTATAGATCATTTATATGGATCTGAGTTTACACTGGGTGCAATCACTGCTGAATATTCATGTAATCTAGTATCTTTGAGGAATTGTTATCCTGTTTAATTATGCTCTAAAGCCTGTGATCCTCTTTCCTGTTGATAATGCTTCTTAGCATATTTCCTGTTGAGGAGAGTCTGTGACGTTCAAAGATGCTGAACACATTTGGTGATATGGGACATGGTGCACAAGCGGGATGTGTTTTCATCTCTGGAGAGCTGAGGCCAATGAGATGCTTAGTGTTGTCTCCGTGAAACTGATAAAATCCATTGGGATAGCAACATCAGTAGCAACCCATGGTTTTTCTCCTCTCTTAGAGGGTAAGACTCATTCACTTTTCAAGGGGATGTCACCTTCACCAGCCACTTTCCTCGTCACTCAAGTTGCTCCCCAGAAGCAGGAGTGTGGCCATTCTCAAATGTCAAGAATTAGTCTTTTTGGTAGGGGGAATTAAGCAAGCAATACTGAAAAGGCTTGCACCAAGCTGTGTCCTCCTCAGTCTAGTTGTGGTGAATACACAGAAGAATTTCTATGCCCCTTAGCTCCAATTGCTCTCCAAGTGGTAATGAAACTGATTGTAGTCTCTGATTGCTGCTTCTGGAAATTTCTCTCTCTGTGTGTGCGCAGAGCAGCGTTAACAAACACAAGCTGGAGATGGGCCTTGGAGTCTCGTTTAGCAGACCTGAATGTGATGTCTAAACAGCTATACTTTGGTACAATGCTGTCACCTGTTGCACTTAGTGGGGCAAAATGTATTCTCTAGTAATGTTTTTGGAGTTAAAGCAGAACTAACTGCATCACCCCAAGGATTTCCAGTGTTTTTTCATGTCCTCTCAGCTATTTTTTCCTGTTCTTCTGTGTGTTCTGTCGATTCTTTTTCTGTCAGCTCCTTCTTGAAAGGCTCAGGACTGTAAAATTACTCTTATATGGGAAAATATAGATTGCCTGAAGACACTTGTTTTGTATCTTCCTGGGAATATTGCAAGCATAGGTACAGAAACGTAGTTGCAACATAGATAATCTTTACAATTCAGTGTCTTGAGGGAAGAAAACCTTACTGCTACCTTCCCTCAGAAACGTAGTTGCAACATAGATAATCTTTACAATTCAGTGTCTTGAGGGAAGAAAACCTTACTGCTACCTTGGCTGGGCTCTCATGGTACCCATGTACCTGGCTGTAGCCAGGTGGGGGTTGGTCTCTTCTGCCAGGCAACAAGCAGCAGAACAAGGGGACACAGAGAAGAAATAATGACATAATATCTAACAGTTTTATCCTGGTATACAACAGAATTAACTTTCCCTCTATAAAGGTATAAAAAACATAGAGGCCCAAGGAATATTTCTATCAGCTTCTTCTACTCAGCCATCAGGTTCTTGACAAGATACCTGAGTAGTTCTGTTCCACAGTGATTCAGTAGCCACAAAGGCCCCAGAGTTTCCAAATGAACTAAAGGAGTGGTAATTGTAAATGTTAAGAACACGCTTCTGCAGGGTGGGACTGGCATTGAGGTCTATTGAAAGATGCTGACTGTCTGTATACAGTATGTGGTGCCCATCACTATTACTCAAGTATTGAGGCTTGGGTGCTGGCCAGACAAGAATGAAAGTGTTTCAAAATGATTTTGCTTGATGGAAAATGTGTATAAAGGGTGGTGCCAAGTATTGGTTTCTTCTCCTCCTGTATTTCCAAGAGGTTCTTACTGCCTTACATTGCACTTCATTTTTTTTTAAAAACAAATGTAGCATTGGGAACAAAAAAATTAATTGAATGTGCTGAGACTTTTTTCTTCCCCCCCCCCCTCTGCAGTAATTGAATGAGAAAAAGAATAATTAGTTGAACTTATCACAGGACACAGAGTCAGGAGTTTCCTGAATCCCTGCTCTGTTGTTAGACACTTGCCTTGGGAAGTCCTTTAATTTCTGTGCTTGGAGTGGAAAGCTGTACTTGCTAATTCCTCAGGAGTATAGCACAGCTAATGTTAGCAGAGGACTGGGAAGATATGTTCTGTTCTGCTTAAGCGTGTATCCTATGCTCAGGTTCATTAAATCCTTTTCCAGATTCTGCATTTCATAGCCATTCTTGAGTCTCTCTGATTCTTGCCATGATCTCTGTTGACTAGACATTGCTTTTTTTCTCTCAAGCTCCACATTTCTTCTTGATGTTTTACCCTGACTTCATCTTTCTCAACAGCTAGAGAGACTACGGTTGCATCCTCTTTTTCACCTTGGGTTTTCTTTTGCTTTCCCCTTGCCTTGTTTACTCCAGAAAAATCCTGCTCTCAAATACCCTGGATCTGCAGTTTCCACAGATAGTTATATGGACTGTCCTCCTTCCTTCCAACGATTTCCCTGATCAAGCTCTTTGTTTTAATAGCCCAGTATCCCATTGCACATACAACTCTTCCCTGATGGTTATATTCTGCTGTGGTCATCTCTTGAACAAATCTTCCAGTAAGGGTGGTAGTACAGGCACTATCAGAGGACTTTTTTTAACTTCATGTGAATAGTTTTGACCTAGTAACTGACAACATTGCTGATGTTATTTAATAGAGCTGTGAAACAATATGCACATCATAATGTCCTTGTGCTAAGCGTTACACACACAGTTCTTTAACTAGGGCACCACGATTCTACAGTGCATACTGTTTTTTTCAGTCCTGGGACTTTGACTGGAACCAGCTTCTTTTATTATTAATGACATCAGTAACTACATCCTTTTTGAGTTTCCTCTGGCCAAATGTGTGCATTAGTCAGCCTCATTTTTGAAAAACCAAAGCATGTAACCCTTTTTTATATCCCTTTTCTCTATCTCTTGTATCGACAGCCCTTTTAACTAGTGGGTTTCCTTTACCTTTCCATACAATGTTTCTGTGAACCTGGTCTACCTTAGCATTCACAGCATCCCATGAACCAAGGCAAACCTTCACAGAATCACAGAAACATTGAGGTTGGGAAAGACCCTCGGGGTCACCAATTCCAACCGATAAGCCTACTCTACAAGGTTCACCCTAAACCATATCCCCAGGGGCCACATCCAAACAATCTTTAAACACATCCAGGGTTAGTGCCTCAAACCCCACCTCCCTGGCAGCCCATTCCAATGCTTGACCACTCTTGCTGTGAAAAAAAAACTCCTAATGTCCAATTTAAACCTACTGAGTTGCAGCTTGAAGCTGAGTTCTGTCACTAGTTACCTGTCCTTTCAGGTAGCTGTAGGGTGATGAGGTCTCTCCTCAGCCTCCTCTTTTCCAAACTAAACAGCCTCAGCTCCTTCAGTCACTCTTCGTAAGGTTTATTCTCCAGGCCCTTCCCCAGCTTCATTGCCCTCCTCAGCACCTCCACATCTCTCTTGTATTGATGTGCCCAAAACTGAACACAATACTGGAGATGTGGCCTCACCAGAGCTGAGTACAAGGGGACAATCACCTCCTTACTGCTGCTGGACACAGCGTTTCTAACAGAGGCCAGGATGCCATTGTATTAGAACCTTGTAGTGCTCATTCTTCAGACACTCACTCTTCTTCGCCTACAATTTTTATGTGTGGCTTTCTAAGTTTCCTTTAGAGATGCATCCAATGTGATGTCATTGATATCCAGTTGCTCCAGGAGTTGGTCTCTTCACTTGCTGCACTACATCTGCAGTCTGATCTTGGACTTTCAACTTGGTTGATTCTATGATTCTATATGAAAGCTTTAAATGACCTTGCAAACCACCTGGCCTTAAAGAAGCATTATGAAGCAAAGTTTACAATGCTAGGGTAAATTAATTCTGGATAACAATTTTTATGGATTTCTACATCATTGTGTGTGAGCTAGAAAAATAGGCTTTGAATATAGATCCATCTCATCTTGAATACTGTGTTCAGTGTTGGGCTTCCCAGTTTAAGAGGGACAGGGATCTGCTGAAGAGGGTCCAGCAGAGGGCTATGAGGATGATTAGGGGACTGGAGGACATGGCTTATGAGGAGAGACTGAGGGAGCTGGGACTTTTTAGTCTGGAGAAGAGAAGACTTAGAGGGGATTTGATAAGTTTTTGTAAGTGTCTGAAGGCTGGCTGGGGGCAGGGACACACACACACGACAGGCTCTGTTCACTTGCTCCCTGGGATAGGACAAGGAGCAGTGGGTGTAAGTTGCAGCAAAAGAAGTTCTGCCTCAACACAAGGGGGAAATTCTTTCCTGTAAGGGTCACAGAGCACTGGAACAGGCTTCCCAGGGAGGTCGTGGAGTCTCCTCCTCTGGAGACTTTCAAGGCCTGTCTGAATGTGTTCCTGTGTGATCTGTGCTAGATTGTGTGGTCCTGCTGTGGCAGGGAGGGTTGGACTCGATGATCTCTTTGGGTCCCTTCCAACCCCTAACATCCTATGATCCTATGATCCTATGATTCCCTTCCTGGCTTTCCTGCGTTCAGTTTCCTAGAGAAGCTCTGGTACCCTGTCTGGCTGATTTACAAAGAACATTCTTGTCTCTTCTCTGTTAAGAAACTGTGACACTTCTGGATAAGTTTACCCCCACTGTTATTAAAAATCTGCAGGGTGAACTAATCTCACCACAATATCTCTGACCTTTGACCATACTCTTCTGCTTTCATTGTCCTCTCGTATGTATAGAAGAATGAAAAGTCAATCTGCACAATGGTAAATGTGGTTCATCTCCTGAAATGTTTCAAGGGTTAGAGCTGGGCTAGCCACTAAACAAGTGACAGATGCTCCCTGTTACTCCCTCTCTATTCCCAAAGGAAGGAGAAAGAGAATAAGGGAAACAGACTTATGGACTGGAAAAGAAAATTGAAATCAATTTAACGACAACAATAACATGAAATAGATACAAACACACATAAACCAAACATCAAACCAAATCCCCCTGATGGCAATTGCATCAATACCACTGATGCTGTGGCAGACACTGGGTAAGTCCCAGGCTGGACCCAGTGGCAGATGGGAACTTGATTCAGGAATGTACAAATCAAAATCAAGGGCAGAATGCACAATGCCCTCCTCAGATGCTGGACACTGAAGAAGAGAGAGTAGCCCTTGTGATCCCTCAGCTTTATATTGAATTTGACATACATGGAGTAGAACACCTCACTGATCAGTCACCTGTTGTGTCCACTCCTTCCCACAGGTGTGACCTCTTACTTTCTGCACCTCCAATGTAATACAGGAGATTTAGCAGTGATCTTGCTCTGCACAGGAGCAAGTGTATGCTGGTGCCTTTCTTCACGCCAGTCCTTGGTACCAGCTATGAACATCAGGTGCTGTCGCTTCTAGAGGTTTCATCCTCTGTGAAAATATGCTATTAACTTCAGAAAGTGCAGTTACTTAGAAGAGGCTGAGTTTAAAATTTATGAAAATAATTAGTTCTAGCTCTGTTCTAGCTCAAACCAGGACATTGGAATGGGCTGCCCAGGGAGGTGGTGGAGTCGCCATCCCTGGAGATGTTAAAGAAAAGCCTGGATAAGGCACTTAGTGCCATGGTCTAGTTGACTGGCTAGGACTGGGTGCTAGGTTGGACTGGATGATCTTGGAGGTCTCTTCCAACCTGGTTGATTCTATGAATGTGCATTTTCAGAAAGTCTATTGAGAGCTGATTCTACACATATAATAGCCCTTGAGATGTCCTGCTCCATAGCCTTCCCTGGTACCGAGGTCAGACAGACAAGTCTGTAGTTTCCTGGGTCTTCCTTTCTTCCTTCCATGCAGATGGGTTCGTTTATGCCAATATTTAAACACAAGGGCACTAGCAGGAAGATATCCTTACTGCTCAAACAAATTCCAATTGCTTTCACACTAGGAGCTGGCAATGTTTTGCCCTAGCTGAGGAAAAGATGGACAAGAAGCTGCATTGCTGTTTTCACCCTGGCAATAATACAAGGTTTTTCTTAATCTGACAGTGCAGAAGGCTGTCTGATTTATTGGGTCACTTATTTGCCACCATATCATCAATTCAGATGTCAGAACTATATGGGAAAAGAAAAGCATGCAGTGTTAAAAGCTTTCATTGACCAGCTTTGGAAACAGTTCTTTTTGCTCACTTAATGCTTGTTTTGTTTCATACAAGGTGCTCAGCAATGAGAGGCTATCTCATGCTTGGGTGCCTTCCCTGCTGTTGATATACAGCCCCTTTTCCCACATGGATCCCAGTTATCTTGGGGAGCTGACATTGGTGACAACCTGGTAACTTAACATGTGAGGCTTTGAAGTCATTGCTTTCATGCAAAGGACTCTCTGCAAGGAGGTGGGACCTGGGATTGTTTAGCCTGGAGAAGGGGAGGCTCAGGGGAGACCTCATTGCTTTCTACAACTACCTGAAGGGAGTCTGTAGCCAGGTGGGGGTTGGTCTCTTCTGCCAGGTAACCAGCAATAGAGCAAGGGGACACAGTCTCAAATTGTGCAGGGGGAGGTCTAGGATGGATGTTAGGAGGAAGTTCTTGACAGAGAGAGTGATTGGCATTGGAATGGGCTGCCCAGGGAGGTGGTGGAGTGTCTATCCCTGGAGGTGTTGAAGAAAAGCCTGGCTGAGGCACTTAGTGCCATGATTGAGTTGATTGGCCAGGGCTGGGTGCTAGGTTGGACTGGCTGATCTTGGAGTTCTCTTCCAACCTGGTTGATTCTATGATTCTATGAAGCCCTGCATCGCTGCCTGGTTATCCTGAATGGGAAGGAAAGAAATAGAAGCCAGTCAGTTATGAAACTCAATCCTTTATTGTCTGCCTTTAAGGGATGTTTTTTTTCTTGCACTATTAGCCTGATCTTTAGATGTAAGTAAATTTTGTTAGACATTTTAAATCCTGAGTTAGTTGGAAAGCAGACATTTTGACTAGTTAAGTGGTCAAGATGCATACTATACATAACCTGCAAAATACTTTGAACATGTGGCTGGATTTTTGACCCTTAAAAACCCTCAACAGCTGCCAAGACACACCTCTTTCATTCTGCTCTGTAGGGAGAAGCCGAAGTTCAACATGAAGAGTAATAAATAGGCTTGGAGTGTCTCTCTGTAAGATATGTGCCAAGAGAGGGACAAGCTCCCAGGCACCCAGGCAGCTGGCACATGTGGTCTGCACTGAATCCATTGTTGTCTTCCAAGTTGGCATGGGAATTAGGCCACCCTGGGCTGGTTTGGGCAGGAAGAAATTATTAACACCATCATCAGGCTACACTGCTCACATAGCCCTGAGTGGCTTAATGAACTGAATCAGAGCTGTTGTGGGAGGGTTGGGGTGTTGAAGAAAAGCCTGAATGAGGCACTTAGTGCCATGGCCTAGTTGATTGGCTAGGGCTGGGTGCTAGGTTGGCCTGGATGATCTTGGAGGTCTCTTCCAGCCTGGTTGATTCTATGATTTAGATGGAGGACTTTGCATTCTTTTTTCCACCTTCTCCCTATGGCCTTTGCTGGATCTGACAGACAAGAATTACAAGAGGTTGCAGCAGTGTTTGGCTAGACACAGTATTTTATGTTCCACCTTGGCTCTGGAAAAAGTCTTTATGTAGTTATCATATAGTAACACCTGATTAAACCTCACAAAACATTAACCTTATTAATATTTAATAGTTATATGCAAATCACAGTCAGCCAATTAGTTTTCTCTGCAGCTTCAGCAGTTTCCCAAGAGACTGATACTTAACTCCCTTAATTTGTCTCTCTGATGAAGGTGAAAGTGTTAAAAGAGTTTCAATCTGTGGTCTAGTTGTCTTTTCAGGTTTGGGGGAAATCACTTGAGAGATGCTCAGATGAAATGTGTTTACTTTCTTTCCTGCAAAAGGCAACTGAAACGTTGATACTAAAGCAAGGATAGAGTTTGGTTGCACAAGTAGGTGGTTTCATTTTATTGATATACACAAACCAGATATTTTTCTCTTTCCCTAACATCAAATTAGCTGTGGTCTGTATTAATACAGTGGTTTATTGCACATAACTGCCTTCTATCTAAAAAGATCCAGATGTTGACTACTTATTAGTAACATGATCTTTTACTTTAGCTAAGAAGTCAGACTTTTGCCCATTTGTGGTTCAAGGTTACAATGGTCATTTTCTCCCTCATCAACTTTGGAGCAGAGCAAAGTATGATAGCGTAGGGCAAAGTGCATGGAGAAATGATTCTGTGATCAAACAGAGCTAAAAATGTACAGATTTGACCTTGAAATTTGGTAGATGATATAAAAACCAACAGCCCAAGGAAAGTGTCTGTTTTAAACTCCTTCACTCTAGTGTAAAGAGGTATTTGACACACACCACACACAGATGTCTCAGTTTGCTGATGGTTTCTCAGGTGCCTGATACAGTGGGGAAACTGGCAACAGCTTTTTATTTCAGCACTTCATTGCTGTTAACACAACAGAGCTGGCCAGATCTGTGTGGAATGCGATTAAACCACCCTCTAGTACTGCTGACAGCAGGAAAAGACTTCACTTAGCTATTCCAGCCAAAGATGTTGAGATTAGAGCTCATATAGTCATTACTAAGCTTGAGCAGTGCTTTGAGGACTTGATGTTAAAACTCTGCACCAGCACTTTCTGCCTTTCTAATGAGTCTCATCCTCATTAAGGTATCTCTATTCTTTCATTTTCTTGCCACCTGAACTTCACTTTGCTTCTACTGAGCATGTATTAACTCCTTACAAAACTGCTGCATTTCAAAGTGCTTGTATGATCCTTCATTTGTTTTTAAAGACTGTAAATGCACTGGTTAAGCAGGTGATGCTTTTATTTGTTGTGTTATTTGGGTTTTTTTTAATGGTTTTAAAAATATAAGTAATGTACTGCCAGGTAAGATGCAGGAATTTCTCTACAGACTCAAATATCTTGTCCTCATGTATCACTTAATGGCTCAGGCAGTTGCAGTAAAATATCTCAGTGTGATCTGACTGGATGACTCCCTTCTTTGAGTACAGGCAAAAGAAGTTCTTATGTACTACCAATCCAAAAGATGCAGCATCAAAAGAAGTATAGCCAGAAGATCAAGATAGGTGATTCTGACACTACTCAGATGAGACCTCACCTGCAATACTGTGTCCAGCTCTGGGGCCCTCAGCACGAGAGGGACATGAATTTGATGTGGAGGGTACAGAGGGGGGACACAAGAATGGTTGGAGGGCTGGAGCACCTCTCCTATGAAGACAGGCTGAGAGATTTGGGCAAGTTTAGCCAGGGGAAAAGAAGGCTCTAGGGAGACCTCCTAGTGGCCTTTCAGCATTTGAAAGAGACTACAAGGAAGTTGGAGGGACTATTTACAAAGACATGTAGCAATAAGACAAGAAGTTTTAAACTAGAGAAGGGTAGCTTTAGAATGGACATCAGGAAGAAGTTCCTTACTGGGAGGGTGGTGGAACACTGGAACAAGTTGCCCAGGTTCATGGTGGAGGCCCCATCCCTGGAGATGTTCAAGGTCAGGGTTGATGGGGTTCTGAGCACTTTAACCTATTTGGAGACATCTTTGCTTACTGTAAGGTGTTTGGAATAGATGACTTCTAGAGGTTCCTTCCAACCCAGTGCATTCTGTGATTCTGTGAATCCCTGCAGTCCAGGAGAGGACCTATCACTATCATAGCTTGTTTCACAGGAGTAAGCAGATTACTGTCAAGACTGGGATAAAAACCAATCCCTTTATAGATGCTAATCCATTTCATAGCATTATTTGCTATTCCAAATCATTATCAAGATGGTATTTTATGCCCTGTTATCACCTGTAATTTCTCCCTTGTCTTCGAGGCATGATGTTACTTTTTAGGGTTATACTTGGACTTGGGCAAAATGTTGTCAGTCCAGGTTCAAATTCAGCCTGACATGGCAAAAGCAGCGGGGTTAGTGGTTTCGTCATAGCCTCAAGTGCACACCAATATGCTGAATAAACCTACACACAGAGTTCTGCTAAATTTGGACTGTGTGGGGGCCCTAGCACTGAGTTACTATGGAAACAGAATTCTTTTCTTTTGGAAAAAATATCCCCCTAGGTTCAACAGTGTGGAAATATTCCCAATATTCCAGCTCAACAATGCTTCCCTCCATTATGCTTTTGTGCCTACGCTTCTGTAATAGGAATTTAAAGATGACTTTTTTGACTTGTCCACTTAATACCCACCTGGAGTAGTGCATCCAGTTCTGGAGCCCCCATTACAAGAAGGATGTGGACATGCTGGAGCGTGTCCAGAGAAGGGCCACGAGGATGATCAGAGGGCTGGAGCAGCTCTGCTATGGGGACAGACTGAAAGAGTTGGGGCTGCCCAGTTTGGAGAAGAGGATGCTCCCAGGTGACCTTCTTGTGGTCTTTCAGTATCTGGAGGGGGCCTACAAGAACACTGGGGAGGGACTTTTTAGGCTATCAGGGAGTGACAGAAATGGAGCAAAGCTGGAGATGGGGAAGTTCAGACTGAATGTGAGGAGGAAGTTGTTCAGCATGAGAGTGGTGAGAGCCTGGAATGGGTTGCCCAAGGAGGTGGTTGAGGTCCCATTGCTGGAGGTGTTTAAGGCCAGACTGGATGAGGCTGTGGCCAGCCTGCTCTAGGGTAGGGTGTCCCTGGGCATGGCAGGGGTGTTGGAGCAGGGTGATACTTGTGGTCCCTTCCAACCCTGACTGATTCTATGATTCCAGCAATGTACTCTTCTGTATATGATCAGTTGTTGAAGTAAGCAGATATGCAGAAGACACTGTCCCCGTAAAAATGGTGCAAATCACAGCTTGAACAACTAGTCATGGTTTATGAAGACCTGTAAGAACAGTTCTGATTTTCTTGCACCCAGATAATGAGTGATTCTCTGACAGTTGCAGGTCTGTGGCAAAGGAGAAAAAGAACCCAATGCCTGAGGGTTATTTGGATTAATTCCTGAGCCCAGTCCAGGGCCATCAACACATAATCACTCTCCTAGTTTTGACTAAGCATGATTTACACAAGTTTTCTGTTTATTTGGCAGCAGTCCTTGGTACTTTGTAAATATCATGCTTTGGACTAGACATCCTGAAATCAAGTGCAATGTGCTCGAAAACTTCAGTAATGTGCAAAGAGTGGTAATATAGAATCATAGAATAAACCAGATTGGAAGAGACCTCCAAGCTCATCCAGTCCAACCTAGCACCCAGCCCTATGCAGTCAACTAGACCATGGCACTGAGTTCCTCATCCAGGCTTTTCTTGAACACCCCCAGGGACGGTGACGCCACCACCTCCCTGGGCAGCCCATTCCAATGCCAATCACTCTGGCAAGAACTTCCTCCTAACATCCAGCCTAGACCTCCCTCGGCACAACTTCAGACTGTCCCCTTGTTCTATTGTTGGTTGCCTGGGAGAATTGCATACTGCATTGTGCCAGCTGTGCAAGCACATATGGAAGTGTCAGAGAATGTTGGATTTCCTTAGGAATTGTCTGTGAGGAGGTGTCAGAATCCAGAAAAAAAATATTCAAGCTCTAACTCTAACCTTTCATGACCTGCTGTTGCCTTGTTGTTTAGCTAATTCAGTTCCACACTGAATGGGCTTTAAAAAGGGAGGAAACACATCTGGAGACTATTCCTGCATTTTTCAGCTCTCATTCTTTCCTTGTTCTTCTCCTGTGATGCTTAAACCAAGTTATCATTCAGTGCTTCACTGCTCATATTGCCATAGCACCCAGGGAGCCTGACACATGAATCAGGAAAGCACAATACAAGCACGAAAGAGAAGACTGTGTCAGTTCCAAAGACCTTACAATTGAGGTGAAAGGCCTGGGAAAACAGAGGGACCAAATTGTTTTTCAGAGTCTAGGTGAGAAAAGTGAATTAGTTCGCATGTGTCAGGGAACCTTTCTCCCCAGCATTAGATGTGGCAAGAGAATCATAGGATCATAGTTTCAGTCAGGGTTGGAAGGGGCCACAATGATCATCTAGTTCCAACCCCCCTGCCATGGGCAAGGGCACCCTACCCAAGATCAGGCTCATCCAGCCTGGCCTTAAACACCTCCAGGGATGGGGCCTCAGCCACCAACTTGGGCAACCCATTCCAGGCTGAAGAATGAACTCCTCACCTCCAGTCTGAATCTCCACACCTCCAGCTTTGCTCCATTCCCCCTAGTCCTGTGACTTCCTCATAGCCTAAAAAGTCCCTCCCCAGCTTTTTTGTAGACCCCTTTCAGATACTGGACGGCCACAATAATATCACCTTGAAGCCTCCTCTTCTGCAGACTGAATAGCCCCAACTCTTTCAGTCTGTCCTCATAGCAGAGCTGCTCCAGCCCTCTGGGCATCCTCGTGGCCCTTCTCTGGACACGCTCCAGCATCTCCACATCCTTCTTGTAATAGGGGTTCCAGAACTGGGTGCAGTACTCCAGGTGGAGTGTCAGCAGAGCGGAGTAGAGGGGGAGAATCACCTCCCTCAACCTGCTGGCCACACTTCTCCTGATGCAGCCCAGGCTCTGGTTGGCCCTCTGTGATGCAAGTGGACACTGCTGGCTCATGTTGAGAAAAAGGCACACAAAGATGATTAGAATTTTATAACACTGGCCACTCAGAAGGAGAATCTCCCTCTGACACTGAATTGGAGATAATGACCAAGGACAGCATTCAGAGGGCATTGACAAAGAAGACAAGCCTCTATTAGATGCAGCAGGGAAGTGAAAGCCCATGCAGGGATCACAGAGAGAAGGATGATATAGTCAAATTGATGAGATGGAAAAGCTATCTTGTGACAGCATCTAGAATGGATCAGAACAGCCCAAGTCAGGATCTGTCATGGCCAAAGAGAAGACAAAATTTGAAGACATGATGAGTTTGGGAAAATGCTTATCAGTATTGATGGCTAGCACAGCCTTCACCTTTGAGACACTTCATACAAAGAGTTTAACTAGACAAAAACATGAGAGGAAAAGGGATTTTAGAGAGAATGAAGATCTAAGTCACATGAAAAATCGGTAGCATATTCAAGAGCAGAATTTGGGACTGCTGAATTCCAGCACAAATCTCTACTTGTTGAATCATCCATTGCTTGGGAAATAGCTTATTTTCTTAGCTCTGTGAACTTAGTATGAACTTTGCATGTTTTTACAATACCATAATTTGCAGAGCTCCAGACTGAGAGCAGATGAGTCACGTTATTTAGGCAGAAAAGGATGTGTTACAGGGCCATTTCTGTAGCACGGAAAAATCTCCTTTCCCTGAGGATGAAATCCTCTCTCCTCCCACAAAGCAACTAGTAGGTTTCAGAACTCCACATCCACTGGCAAATACATCACTTATTTTGGCATTTAATTTCAGCATGACTACTTTAAGATAATACAAGCATTAAAGCTGTCAATATGTTTGAGTGACAAAGACAAAACTGAAACTGTTACTCTCTTTTTCCCTCCCAAGTGACAAACATAATTTGTGTGATGCGCCCGAGTATAACTTACTGAAGTGCAACAAGAAACCTTTACAGTTTGCTTTAGCCATATGCCCATGCAGATGCAAGCTGTGTCTCTAAATGTGTTTGTGCAGCACCAGGCACCAGGAAGCCCTAATCCTCCAACAGGATTCTTCTGTGATCATTATTTTCAGTGATATTTGAAAAGCAATAGGAGAGAATGTTATATTTAAAAGCCCCTTTAAGCTGCAATACAGCACAATTATTGAAGGTGGTGCATTGTTTTCATCTATTCCTGCTGCTTCCCCACAAGCTTCTCCTCTTAAACAGAGGCAGGAATTTTCTAAGTCATTCAGCTCTCGAAAGTAAGTTTGTCTGTGCATGAGCAGGGGGAGGTCAGGCTCAAGAGCAGAGCTGGTGGTTCTGTGTGCAGTTTCACTCTGTCCTTTATGTCTGGCCAGCTTTTTACCTTCCGCATCATGCATTGCCCACATCTTCCCATCTTCAAACCACTCACAGTTTGAAGTATAAACCAGAACAGATCTGTCATCATCAGAAGCCCAGTCACTATGCTCAGCATCTGTACAACAGATCTGATGCTGCTGTAAGGCATAGGAAATAGTACTTCAAATTCAAAGAAGTAGAATTTTCCTTTTGAGGTAACGAAAATTTTGGTTAGAGAGAATCATAAAATCAAACAGGTTGAAGAGACCTCCAAGATCAGATCATCCAGTCCAACCTATCACCCAGCCCTATACAGTCAACTAGACCATGGCACTAAGTGCCTTATCCAGTCTTTACTTCAACACTTTCTGGGACAGCGACTCCACCACCTCCCTGGGCAGCACATTCCAATGCCAATCACTCTCTCTGCCAACAGCTTCCTCCTAACATCCAGCCTAGACCTTCCCCAGCACAACTTGAGACTGTGTCCCCTTGTTCTGTTGCTGCTTGCCCAGCAAAAGAGATAAAATCCCACCTGGCCTCCCTTCAGATGGTTGTATAGAGCAATGAAGTCACCCCTGAGCCTCCTCTTCTCCAGGCTAAACACCCTCAGCTCCCTCAGCCTCTCCTCACAGGGCTGTGTTCCAGGCCTCTCCCCAGCTTTGTTGCCCTTCTCTGGACATGTTCCATTATCTCAACATTTCTCTTGAATTGAGGAGTTCAGAGAAGAAGTCAGAGACTAAATGCCAGATTGACTGTAAACTATTTATTACAGTTCAGTGGCTACCTCAAATTATTTCGAGTTTTCAGCATTTCTCAAACTCATTTGTTTCTTTAAAATAGAGAAAGTATTTAACCAAGGACTGAATCCTCTGCATGTTAAGATCAGAATACATTAATATTTGAATTCTGAACATGGCAGTGTGTGTTATGATTTAGTTTCATAAGCTGGATCTTATCTATTAAAATAAACACATTAATAAAATGTGGCAAGAAGGATATGAATATATGAATATAAAGCCATGATAGACATTTTTCAATTGCAAACTGTTTATTTTTGAAGATCAAATCTTCAAGAAGATTAAACAATGCTGGAGAGATAATTAAGCCAAAAAAACTAATAGGCACAAGCTTAAGAAGATGCTGATATGATAGAGTAATGTTAGCCGTGCTGCAAATTAGCAAATGGAGATAGAATGTCCTTGGTTCTTGTGTGAGTTTCAGGCATACAGGGCTGCAACATTGCAGGGATGTCTCCTCTTGGTGCTCAGGTCCACATCTGAAGCATGCACTCTGCAGGGGTATCACAAAGTGAATCCCACTGCATTTTAGTATGGGAAGGATGAAGCTCATTGCTCACCAGTCTATTGCCCTTCTTGGGGCACCGTCTTGGCTGCTGCAAGTCTGTACAACCAGTACAGAGGTGAAATCCCTCAATCTGCTTTGAAAAGAGTCATAGGATCAACCAGGTTGGAAGAGACCTCCAAGATCATCCAGTCCAGTCTAGCACCCAGCCCTAGCCAATCAACTAGACCATGGTGCTAAGTGCCTCATCCAGTCTTCTCTTGAACACCTCCAGGGATGGCAACTCCACCACCTCCCTGGGCAGCCCATTCCAATGCCAATCACTCTCTGGCAAGAACATCCAGCCTAGACCTCCCCTGGCACAACTTGAGACTGTGTCCCCTTGTTCTATTGCTGGTTGCCTGGCAGAAGAGACCAACCCCCACCTAGCTACAACCTCCCTTCAGGTAGTTGTATGCTACCTGTAGGACTGACAATCTGGGTTGGAAGCGACCACAAGGATCATCCAGTTCCAACCCCTCTGCCATGGGCAGGGACACCCTTCTCTAGATCAGGCTGGCCACAGCCTCATCCATCCTAGCCTTGAACACTTCCAGCAATGAGGCCTCAACCACCTCCCTGGGCAAGCCATTTCAGGCTCTCACCACTCTCATGCTAAAGAATAACTTCCTCCNTGCTGGCCACACTTCTCCTGATGCAGCCCAGGCTCTGGTTGGCCCTCTGGGCTGCAAGTGCACAAATGCTCATGTTGAGCTTCTCATCCACCAGCATCCCCAAGTCTCTCCTCAGGGCTGCTCTCCAGCCAGTCACTGCCCAGCTTGTATTTGTGCTTGGCATTGCCCTGACCCAGACGCAGGACCCTGCACTTGGTCTTGTTGAACCTCATGAAGTTGGCTTGTGTCCACCTCTCCAGCCTGTCCAGATCCCTCTGGATGGCATCCCTACCCTCCAGCCTTTCTGCTATACCACACAGCTTGGTGCTGAGGGTGCACTCAATGCCTCTGTCCATGGCACTGACAAAGATGTTGAACAAGACTGGTCCCAGGACTGATCCCTGAGGGACTTCACTTGTCACTGGCCTCCACTTGGACATGGACCTGTTGGCAGTCACTCTTTGGGTGCGGCCATCAAGCCAGTTCTTTATCCATCTCATGGTCCACCCATCAAACCCATGTGTCACCAGCTTGCAGACCAGGATGGTGCGGAACAGTGTCAAAGGCTTTGTTCAGGTCCAGGTAAATTAAGTCAATTGCTTGCCCCTCATGATCACTCCCTGGTATCCTGAAAAGTCTCTCCCCAGCCTTTGTAGGCCCCCTTCAGATAATGAAAGGCCCATTCAGATACTTCGCCCATTGAGAGTATTGTCACATTCATTGTACTTCATTTGCAGTCTCAATCACAAGCACTCAGAATCATACATTTACCCCCAGAATCAAAACAAGAGACTTTTGTAACATTAGACTTTTAGATTATTACATTTGCATGCTAATTGAGTTGGTAGAATGCTTTCATGTCACATTTTCAAGCTCTAGAGAAGTTGTCCCTCATTGAGTGAAAGCCTAAATGCTTTTAAAAACCAGGCTTTTCTGGGAGATGGAATTTAACAAGAGCATCATATGTTACTAAAGCCATTGTAATTTTATAGGTGTTAGAAACTATTATGCAGCATTAGATTGTTTGAGAGCTTGGGGACATCACAGTGAAATTGAAAGTCAATTCAGAGCATTGCAAACAGATCATAAGATCAAAGCAGCTGGTACAAGAGTCCCTAAATCCATACAGTAAGTGCCTCAAGGATTTTGTGGACTAGGCTTTGGATCTGACTTACCCACCATATGCATGGTTTAAAATCTGTCAGTCTGAGAGGATATGGATGGATAAGGAGAATGAAGGAATGGAAATGAGGAGTGACACATGCTAACTAAAAGGTCTGGGAGATATGCAGACAGTTCTTTTGCTTTCAAATTTCACAAGAAAGTGTTTCAAGTTGTGTGCTCAATAAATAAGTCAACACACCTTCCTTGTGAGAATTCCAACAACTTGGGAGACAGTTGCCTTTTCCTAGAGCTTCCTCACCAACAGCATGTGACAGATATAGGACTTTCCTCTAATAATTTATGAGTACCATATGTTGACCTCATTATCATGCTTACTGCATAAATATGTTGAGTTACCCAACAAGACATTGTCCAGATATCTGGACAACACAGTACAATGCTCTAAGTTGTCTCTCACCTCTCCAGAGCAATCTAACATACTCAGAGCCTACTAGTTGGGTTTGTTTGGTCTCTAGAGAGCCTTCAAAATGAAGGTGTTTGGAAATAGTTGATTCAGCAAAGAAGCAGATGTAGGCTTTTGAAGCACCACCAGACAAACACAAGGGCTTGGTAGATGCCTGAAGAAGATAGTCTTGTCTAGGTCACCAGTATCAAAAAGGTGAACTGCTCAATCCACATAAAATGAATCTAATCAGGATTGAAGTGATGTATTGATCTACTTGTGATTTTTAATCAACTGGCCGGCAGCAAAATATGTTCAGGACATCTATCAGCAGTGTACAGATAAGCCACAATATTAGAGACCTAGAAAACATTAATATATGCTTCAAAATGTCTATATATCTTTCCACAATTACTTGCACAATGTTCTACATATACTAATATACTAATAATATACTATGTTAATAACATATATAATGTTCTAAATGTATACTGCCCTGGTGAGACCTCATCTTGAATACTGCATTCAGTTTTGGGCTCCCCAGTTTAAGAGCGACAGTAAGGTGCAGCACAAGAGGTTCCACCTCAACACAAGGGGGAACTTCTTTACTGTAAGGGTCACAGAGCACTGGAACAGGCTCCCCAGAGAGGTTGTGGAGTCTTCTTCTCTGGAGGCTTTCAAGGCCTGTCTGGATGTCTTCCTCTGCGATCCGTGCTAGATTGTGTGGTCCTGCAGGGGCAGGGGAGTTGGACTCAATGATCTTGGGTCTCTTCTAACCCCTAATATCCTGTGATCCTGTGATCTACACACATTCAACACTCACAATCTCACACATGCACACACACAGAGCAACCACTTTCCCCTTCCTGGAGAGCAGGTCCCCTTCCTTGCTTACTGTTAAGCCACAGGTGCTCTAACCTCATGTCCAATCATGCCGCCCTGACAAACAGGGTCCTACGCTTGGGCCACACTAACCCCATGCAGCGATACAGACTGGGGTATGAGTGGCTGGAGAGCAGTCTGGCAGAGAAGGACCTGGGAGTACTGTTTGACAGCCAACTGAACATGAGCCAGCAGTGTGCCCAGGTGGCACAGAAGGCCAGTGGTATCTTGGCCTGTATCAGGACTAGTGTGGCCAGCAGGACTAGGGATATCATTCTACTCCTGTACTTGACACTGGGGAAGCCTCACCTCAAACACTGTCTGCAGCTCTGGGCCCCTCACTGGAATAAAGTGAGGTGCAGGAATAGGTCCACAGGACAGCAGTGAGACTGGTGAGGGGTTAGAGAGCTGGGGTTGTTCAACTTGGAGAAGAGGAGACCTGATCACTCTCTACAACTATCTAAAGGGAAGCTGTAGTCAGGTGTGGGTCAGGTTCTTCTTCCAGGCAACTAGTGACACAACAAGAGGACATGGTCTGAAGATGTGCCTGAAGAGATTTAGGTTGGATCTTATGAAACACTTGCTCATGGAAAGGGTTGATAAGCACTGGAGTAGATCGCCCAGGGAGGTGGTGGAGTTACTATCCCTGGAGGTCTTTAAGAAAAGATTGTGGGTGGCACTGGGTGGCATGGTTTAGCTGCTGTTATGGTGTTAGGCTATAGGATGGACTTGATGATCTCAGAGGTCTTTTCCAGCCTCGGTGATTCTGTGTACCTGATGATGAGAAAACCACACACACACTGACATCCAGCCATGCCAGCTGTGGGTACTTGCTGCCTAGCCCCTTAGTTAGGTACATGTGTTTCTTGGTGTCCACCAAGGAGGATGCTTCGCTGGGCCTCAGATGGAGATAATCTCTCAGATGGATAGTCGCCTTCTCTGGAGACTCTCAGGGCCTGTCTAGATATGTTCCTCTGTGATCTGTGTTAGATAGTATTGTCCTTCTGTGGCAGGGGAGTTGGACTCGATGATCTCCTTGGTTCCCTTCCAACCCCTAACATCCTGTGATCCTGTGAACAGCTTCTGGCAGTGTTGAATTGATGTTGTCTACTGCCCTGTCCCCATGACATTGTGTCTCCCCACTGTGACAGATTTCCATACTGTTTTTAAACTTCTTTAATAGTTCACTGGTTACCCTCTAATCCAGCTGGTAGTTGTTTTCCTCCTTCACACAGTCACTGTCAGACAAACACTTTTGGGTAGTTCTTTATACCCAGACTGCTTGTGAGCACCCACACACGCCACTGTGGGCGACACATGGTGATCTTAAAGAAAGGCAGGAAACTCACTAAGAGACATGTTTGTGTCTATTCACTGAACTTATTCATCCAGCTGAAAATGTGAGCATGCAAACTGCTATTATAAATTAAGTACTTTATTATCATTCCACATCATAAATAGTGATGTATATGTATATGTACACACAGAGAAATCTGGCAACTATATATTCCATTGCCTTCAAACTTCAAAAGCAACAGGGAAACATAAAATGGAATAAAGCAGTTGGATCAGGAGAATCAAAAAGCAGCTGATGGAGTTATCAGTTTAAGTTTAAAAGGCCATGTCCTGAGGTAAGCATACTCAGTACTAGAAAATATGCTAGCGATATAGATAATCTTAGAAGCACAGCATAATGAATCTTTCTAAGTTTTCCAGTCTTTCTCAGACTGGAAGTGAGGAGGAAGTTCTTCAGCATGAGAGTGGTGAGAACATGGAGTGGGCTGCCCAAGGAGGTGCTTGAGGCCCCATCCCTGGAGGTGTTTAAGGCCAGGCTGGATGAGGCTGTGGGCAGCTTGATCTAGGGTAGGGTGTGCCTGCCCATGGCAGGGGAGGTTGGAACTAGATGATCCTTGTGGTCTCTTCCAACCCTGCCTGATTCTATGATTCTAATATATAGCTGTGTATGAAGTTCTGCTAGCATGTGGCTTGGTTTAACACACAGAGACAAAAGCAAGGATCAGGTTGTACCGGAAATTAAGAATATTTATTAATTATGACTATTAATTTCTGTAGGAATATT
>WAAF01009772.1:1005459-1078522 GCA_013400475.1 Tricholaema leucomelas | reverse complement strand
TTATAAATTCCTGACTCGGCCACATTAATTCCTGCCTCCATAACAGGTCATGCTTCAGTACATTCCCACTGGTGAATGGAGACATCTCATCTGGCTGGCCAGACCCCAAAGGCAGAAGGGTGCTAAGCATTTTATTAACAAATATTAACTCCTTCAAGGAGTGATCTGCACTTCCTAGGACTTTTATAGCCCCCCACTAGAATATCTTTGTTGCTTATCATTACATCTTCAATATGTTTAGCTTCAGTTTTCCTGTTCTGTGAAGCAGCTGAACCTCAGCCGGAAGACAGTCAGAGAAATCTGTAGTGACCATATGGTGTTAGAAAACTGCAGAAATGTGAGAAAGGGTTGAGCCAACTCCAATTGCCAAACTTGCTACTTGCTTCTAATGATCACCGAACTATCTGGCATCTGCTATCCCTCAGGTAATGCCATCGAGACTGGAAGGAGCTGTTTCCGTTTAATTGAATTGTTCATGTCTCGGAGGGTCGAGGCAGATCATGCAGTGTCTCTCTTGACTTTCCACGCACACAGAATCAGCCGTTTCAGGGAGAACTTTGATATTCTCTCCAGTTCTCAAGGAGGCTGAATCTGCACTTGTTTTTTGGAGTCATGTTCTGCATGTTTTCAGGAGTGAGTGCCCCAGCAGTCACTTTTGGCATGGCTTTCCACAGGATTGTTTCTTTTATTTGCTCTGTTAATTAGTATTTCAGGAAGAAAAGAAAACTCAGGTGAAAACTGATCAGTGCTGCAGATTTAGGGCTACTTGGATCAGAAAAGCTGTTGGGAATTGACACAAAGCTCCGTATGACACCAAGCTATGTGGCACAGTCGATGTGCTAGAGGGCAGAGATCCATCCAGAGAGACCTGGACAGGCTGCAGAGCTGTGCCCAGGCCAACCTCATGACATTCAACACGGCCAAATTTAAGGTCCTGCACCGGGGTCGGCACAATCCCAAGCACAACTCCAGGCTGGGTAGGGAATGGCTGAGAGCAGACCTGAGGAAAAGGACCTGGGGGTCTGAGGTGATGAAAAGCTCAACATGAGCCTGCAGTGTGAGTGCAGCCCAGACAGCAACCCTGTGCTGGGCTGCAGCAAGAGCAGTGTGGGCAGCAGGGCAAGGGAGGGGATTCTGCCCCTTGGCTCTGCTCTCCTCGGACCCCACCTGCAGTCCTGGGTGCAGTTCTGGAGCCCCCAGCACAAGCAGGACATGGAAGTGTTGGAGCTAGTCCAGAGGAGGCCACCAAGATGCTCAGAGGGCTGCAGCAGCTCTGCTGTGAGGACAGGCTGAGAGAGTTGGGGCTCTGCAGCCTGGAGAAGAGAAGGCCCAAGCCTTCCAGTGTCTGAAGGGGGCTACAGGAAGGCTGGGGAGGGACTATTGCCAAGGTCCTGTAATGACAGGACAAGGAGGAATGGGTTTAAAGTGGCAGAGAGGAGATTTAAACTGGATGTTAGGAAGAAGTTCTTTGCAGTGAGGGTTTTGAGACACTGGCATAGGTTGCTGAGGGTGGTTGTGAATCCCAGAATCACCCAATGTGATCAGTGATTCTGTGCTCCACAACCTCCCTGGAGGTGTTCAGGACCAGGTTGGATGAGTTCTTGAGTGACCTGTTCTAGTGGGAGGTGTCCCTGCCTATGGTGGGGGGTTGGAACTGGCTGAGCTTTGAGGTCCCTTCCAACCTAAACCATTCTATGTTTCTATTTTAATTTTGTTCTATTATTTGAACCAAAAGGAGTTCATAACAAGCAACAGTTGAGAGGATTTTGGTGGAAAAATTCTACTAAGTGCCATTGCAATATATTGTGTTGCTGTCAGGAGTGTAACTGCTGGCTGTGTGGAGTCCCCTCCTACCAACACAGTGCTGGGTGTTGGCTGGCAACTATGGTATGAATATTTTTTTAGTGTGCACAAAAGTGGCATTTTCCTTGGAGGTGTGAGTGTTATGCTGTAGACAGTAAGACCTCTAGAGGCAGGCACGCTGGCTTCTGAAAACTGACACTGCCTGGGGTGCCAATAAAACCAATGCAGGTGGCAAAGAAACACCTTTTCCTAATGGTGAAGCTCTTTTAGCTCTTTTTCAACATCAAGTCTGCATTCCAATTCTTTTTCACTGTTGCCCCAACATCAGGAGCCACTGTCTTCAAAGTGTGCATAAGCTGAACTGGCAGCGTGGAAGGGAATTCTGTACCTTTATTGAGCTCTCTTGCTTTGTGTAAGAGATAATTAGGATCAATTGCACTGGTGCTCCTTGGAATGGTCTTTCTGCAGTAGAGGCTAATCTTGTCAAGAGGACATTTCCTAGCAATCATCCCAAACAGAAATGAACCCTTGCTTTTAACTGTTAGAAAACGTCTGGGACACACTCCCAATTGAATTGGGAACTGACCCGGGAGCACAAGGAATTATGTGGTGTAAAGAGGGTTTGCTGTGTCAGAGCTGAAACCGTTAGATTCTTGCATGAAGCTGGGATTTGATTCAGCTAAACTGAAGGGCTACAAGAGCCACTGCTGGAATGCCTTCAGAAGCAGGAGCCTGTCAGTTTGACAGATACTGCTGCACAGCTCATGTCACCCAGAAGCTGTAGTTCCCTATGTGAAGTGCATGTCTGATTGGCAAGGCCTTGGGATAACTTCCCCTCCTGGCTGAAGGCTCTGCAAGCGCTGGTATGGGCTGTCACAGCCTCTTTCCAGGTCTCCTCTTCTGAGGACTGGACCCATTCTAACTGACACATGTCACATTCCATCAGCATCTCCTGAAGTATTCAACATTTCCCACTCACCTACAACCTGGGAGAGGGTGGTTAAGAAACCCAGTTCGGAGAGATACAAATTTTAGGACCTGATGCATGTAAAAAAAACAAGTGATGTATGACATTAGAAATGCTTAGAGTGCTGGAGAGTGCAGTGACACTTCATGGGGAGAAATGCCTTGCTGTAAGGTATCTGCCTTTGTCCAGCTGCTCTTGAGAGTTCCATCATCCAGAGGAATATGTTCATGAACAGCACAGGCTGTTAACCTGCTGACTAGGATTTGTTGTGTGTAGACATGAAAAATGACAGAGATGGCTGACCCTGAAGTGTGGGTTTGTGTCCTTGAGTCACGGGAAGCAAGGAGCCCTTGGTTTTGGTGAGTGGACGAGGCAAGGCGTAGAGCAGCTCCAAAGGTGAACCTGTATTCCTGCAGTGCTGGAAAGAGAGGCTCTCTGCCTCCAGGCATGACAAGATGATATATCAGAGCAAACTGCCTGGCATTTGTTCCCTTCAGCTTCAACATGCTTGGCTTAGTGGGCTGAGCCCCCAGACGTGAACAGATAGGGTAAGTAGGAAAGTCTTGCTGATTAAAGGCTACCTCAGAAAGTATCCAGTGAACTCAAAAGTTGTGGGCATGGGAATTGGTAGCTTTAAGAGGCAAGTTCGAGGTATTTGAATCCAGCCTTTGGTGCTGACAGCACCTGGCAGATGCGTTCATCTTTTTATGAGCAAGTAATTAGGTTTCTGCCTCTTTATTGCTACCTCCTTTTGTGCCAAACTACAGGGTCTTCAGAAAAATGATGGCAGACTTAATATTTGAACTAGAGAAGAAAGATAATAAAGATCATGTGTTGTTGGGGGCTTGTCTGTGATGATTCAGTCACAAATAATTCATCACACAGGTACTACTGATAGAGGCGAAGAAGATAGATAATTTCACCAAGCCTGTAAATATCCAACTGTTGCACTCCAAAGTTAATTAAAAGCTGTTAAGATCAAACATATCCTGTGGCACATGGTGGTTAATCTGACTGTAGAGCTGCCAGTTTCTCCAGGCTTATGCCTCATCTTTAGAAATAAAATGCTCTCTGTATAGGTGCTGTGGTTCACAGGAGAGATAAGGTGCTTAGAAGGGCCTTGTTTTGTCTTACTTGTGTTGTGGCAATGGAATTGTACAACAGAGCTGTAAATACTTGTATGGTGAGTTTTTCTGACACCTTGAGGCTGAACTAGGCAGGGACTCTGCTAAGTCACCCCCAGAGAGCCTGGAGCTTTTTAACAGCAGATGATTTGGCAGCCTATGTTTATCTTGGTTCATTCCTAGGGCAATAACATGGCTCTAGAGGTGCAGACATGCCAAGGCCAAGCCGGTATCTTGAATCCACAACCCTAGGGAGCTGCACTCTCGGCTGAAGTCTGTGGTTTCCCCTCCCCTGGGTCTGGCAGATGGGCAAGAGAGTGCTAACCACCCTCAACACCAATTGCAAAGATGAAAATCACCACGGGATCAAAGGTTGAAAGAAATATTCTAAGGGCAAGAACTGTAACCAAGACATCAAGGTAGTTTCACAAAGAAACCAGGATTTTCTTGACTGGTGTTACAGTTTTAAGGCTACGTCTGATGTTCCAGAGAAAATTCGGGTCTAAAGGATAAACAATTTTAGGGATTGGACACAATAATGCAAGATAAGTTTCTCTCCTTCCACTGGACTGCTGAGTATCTTCTATTTTGCACCAAAAGCTTGTTTCTCTCTGCTGTCTCCTGCTTTGCTTCTAGCTTCTCTGCTCTGCCTGTGACCTTGTGTGCTGCTTGCCTGATCTTGCTTGGCTTTGCAAAGGCACAGGGGGGAGGCAGAGACAGTGTGCTGGCTGTGACACAGCCTCCCTGGCCCTTTGTGTCCAGGGGCGTGAGGGTCTGTACAGAGGTGGAAGAGCGAGCCAACATACTGCACAAGGGAGTTGTGTGCTGTTGTTGACCTGTAGATACAGGTAAGTATACCTTGTACATGTTTATCGCCTTTAGTGCTTCTACATTTAGTCTACTTTTGTAAATATAATTTCATTTAACTTCCAAAATTCTGGGTAACTGTGGTAAATTTCCAACTTGTGGATGGCAAGTCCAAACCACATCTGGGATGACTTCCTACCTCAAGGGACTGGGGATGTTGGCAGCCGGCACACACCTGTTGCTGTAGTGCAAATGAACTGATCCCTGATCCTCAACCGGAGGAGCAAAAGAGGCTGAAGGGCTGCCTTGGTGAAGCAAAGGCACCAGGGCATCTGCAGTTGGTTAAAAAGGAAACCAAGACACTTGATTTGGGAAGTTATTTGCATTTGACAGAACTGCAGTCAACAGGGCAGTTTGGTGTCAGTTTCCCTCTGCAGATGGCTGATTTTATTCCTTCATTGTCCTTTTGTGGCTTAAGGTAGTAAATGAGAACCAGGCGACAAAGTAGCACAATGGAAACCATAACCCTCCTCCTGCCATTTTGTCCCTCTTTGATTTTTCAAAGTCACACTTGGGAAATGATAATTTTTGGGAGGTTGTACGTTTGGAGCAGCAGACATCCCTCCCTCAATGTCTGCAACGAGAGATGGGTAAAAGAGATTGGTAAAAGAAGTATTTAAGTTTAAAGAAAATGTAAATTTTGTTCAGGACTGCCTTTAAAAACCGGGAAGAACTTGTGACATGCCTGCTGAATTCATCAGGCCTGGATTCCAGCCTTTTTTCCCCTCCCAGTCTCATCCAACTGCAGGTGACTAGCACAGCTAGGAGAACCTTGCTGTAGCTAGTGATAGCTTTTCAGTGACTGAGCTCATTATGGTGAAGTGTGAAACGGTCCTGGGCAGTGCATCCACGGTGTCGCTGGCAATGGCTGAACTGTGCAATGCTGCCAGGTCAGGTGTCTCTCTTCATCAAGTGCTACTCTCACTGAAATCAAGCATAAGGGGAGACTCTCAGGTTATTTTCCTGTTTTTATAGAGAAGCAGTGCTCAAGGGAGGAGGCAACAGGGGTTTGGAATAATCTTACATTTCTAATTAGTATAAATTAGTCAATTTAAAGAATAAAATCAGAGCAAGACAATAACAAATGTAGCAACTCCTGGTCACTTAGAGATAGTAAACCGGAGCATTTGCGAATCGTAGGCTTGTTCTAACAAGGTCTCCTGTGCCACCCCAGATGGCAGGAGAGGTCTTTGCTCACCTGAACAGGCAATGTATACCTTTTTAAATACCTATCTCAGGTTATACAAACAATAGTTAGACCCAATCGTGTACTGGAGGTGTGCTGTTTGTTTGTTTAATTAGGAAGCTGAGTTGAGCTGCATCCTGTGGCAGATGTTGTCATGTGTAATGTAATAAATAAAAGTCTTTATGGGACCCAGCAGGCAGCAGAGCTTTCAGTTAGCAGATGGCAAAATATTAAACTGGCAGTGCAATAACTTAGCTGTGTCAGCTGGACTGCACCCAGGCTAGCACAAGCATGAATCAACTGCACACAGGAGGAGTCAGCCAGCTCCATGTTTCTGCAGTGTAGAAACTGTTAGTACTATAGTACTGTTAGTACTATTTCTTAACAGCAGACATGATAAAAGAGGGCTTTTTATCCAGCACGATGGTGTTGCCAGAAAAGGCACTCTAGGTTGAACATGATCTCTGCTGTGCAAGGCCACAAAAGGCCTTTCACAGCAGAGCAGCTATTCAACAGGACAGATGTGCTACGGAGTCCAAACTAAGAGACTGGAGGTGGAAAGCCTGCTACAATTAACCCCCGTGGAGCCCAACAGGTGAGAGAGTGCCTACTCTTTTTGAGTTGTTGCACTGGGCACTTGACACTCCTGTCCACCATCATCCTTGGTGGGTGAGGGGACTAGAGATGTCTTTGCCTCATTGCAGCTGATCTGTCCATTACCTCCACAGATCCCAAGTTCTGGAGGCTAAAAAGACTTTTGCAATTCATTGCCATGTGGGCTGGTTATGCTTTTCACTCCAATTTACCTACTGGTTCTCCTTTAGGTGCCTGTACAAATGTACATAGGCACAGTTATGCAAATGCACCATTTCAGGCATCATTTTGTGGCTCCGTGCTGGGACTTCTGTCTCCTGAGCTTCCTGCACTGCAGAATAGCTTCTCCAGATGGCAGTCTGGGAGTGCATTCAGTCTGCAGTTTCATGCATCATAGAATGGCTTAGGTCGGAAGGGACCTCAAAGGTCTAACTCTCTCGTCATAGGCAGAGATACCTCCCACTAGAACAGGTCCCGTCTCTCCAGACCCTCAGGTGCTGTGCCTCTCTGGCTGTGTCTGAACAAAAAGCCTGAGTTCAGGCAGTGCTAAGTTCCATCTCCATCTCCTCATCAATTCTCCTCCTTCCAACAAAAACTACAGCATTTTCCCCAGGGCCAGCTCAGGCTCCAGTTTAAGACTGATGTGGTGGTGTTTCACTCCATCTGAAATGCAGTTGTCAGAACAGCAGGTGTTTACGACAGGATGAAAAAGGAGAAATTGCAAAGCAACTGGGAAGGCAAAAATCTTTCTATGACCTTCTGAATCTAGCATAAAGCTACTTTTAATGATGAAAGGAATATACTTTTTGTATATACAAAAAAATCAATGTTTTCAGTGGTTAGTTGCTTCCTTTATTTTCAGAGAATGGCATTATTGGAGAATTCTGATGGTGAACATGGGCCTTTTATTTGTCTTGTTTCGTTCTTTACTCTCTTGGTGTTTCTTTTCTATTGTGAGGCAGCTCTCACCGTCTTCTGAGCAAACTGGATGTTAGAAAGGCTTTTGTTTGCTGAGAACATCTTTCAAACAGCAAGTTTTAAGTCTGTTTAGGTCTACTTAGATAAATTCAAATCAGGAGAGTGCCTCAGTGATGGCTAACACTGATCCTTTAGCTCCTAATGCCTGTGGAAATTTTGTTCTTTGTAAGAATTTATAAAGCAATAGACAATGTGTCAGGACAGTAATTTAAACCACGAATCCATACTTGCTTAAAGGTGAACTTTTGGGGAAGAAAAATTAATAAAATGCTGCTAGCAGACAAGCAGAGCCTCTGGATAACTGCATCAATTTTTGATATTGACAGATCTTGTGCCTGTAATAAAACTGAAGTGCTGAGGTCAGCATTGGAGTGGAACCACACTTACTTGCAAAACATATTTATGTGCTGCTAATAGTGGCTGTTAGCAGGGGTGACAAAGCTACCTGTAAATAGAAAAAGGAGTTAGCCTGCATCACGTGATGAGCAAAGTTGGGGGAGCAATAAATCATAAAATTAATTAACACATCATTTATCTTTCATGGCTCTCCTACATTGCAGCTTAGAGTCCTTCAGGGCCTATATTCATTTACTACATTGTATTGTTACACAAGCCTATCAAAGCTGTAGCAGGCAATGGGCAGTTAGATAAGCAGAGGCAGCAATATCTGTTTTTAATTGAAGAGGCCAGTTTGCTGTAACCTGTTGAATCGCTCTTTTTCCTGAGCCCTCTAAGGCAAATGAGAAGGTTCCAGAATGAATAACTTCTGTTTAAAGATGTGTGGCTCTGGCTATTACTGGCGCTAGGCAGTGGAAGGCTGTAAGGGTTACACTGAAGCAGAGGGAGCTGTGCCCTCTTAACTACTCATATCTACATGTAGGCTCTGTGCAGTTAATCTACATTTTCTTTTCTGTAATCTTCAGCTCTGACAATTTTTTTATTCAGCATCTTTTTGTCCTTTACAGATCTGCAAGTATTTTGAAGTTAGGTGTCAGAGGATTGCTTCTCTTGCCATGGAAATGCTTATGCTGTCCCTCTGTCAGGGCTTGAGGACACGCTGCCATAGTGTAACAGAGGAGCAAGAGGCTGAGGTGAATGTGTCAGTGTAGAACTAGAGGAGGAAAATACTCAATTCTGCCATTTGGCACTTTATATTCTCCTACTCTTTGGGCAACATCTAATCATGCAATGAATTTATTTCCTTATTGGCTTAGTAACAATTGATGTAATGTTTTGACCCTTCCCTTGACTGTGCTGCGGCTCAAATCTCCATTCCCCAAGTTCTCCATGCAGACAGCTCTGCTGCCTTTGCACTGCTGGAGCTGAATCTCTCCTGTGCATCGCCTCTGCAATGATGAGGCTTGGTCCTTACACAGACATTTACATCCTTGCTTTTGTGGTTTTTTTGTATTTCTTCCTTATGCCATCTGGTACTCTCTGCCTTCTCTCATCTCCTGTTTACTTGCATACATTTATCCACCTCCTCCTTTCACTGTCAGAGGACACCATGGGGAGTTATCCAGCAGCTTTACTGAGTTTTTGCATCGGTGTGCACAACTGTCTGGACATTGGAGGCTTTTCCAGCTGCTGCTCTGACCGAGATGAATTTTGTATATCTGTGCAACACACAGCAAGTAACACAGCACATCCATATTCCCTGTGCATTAGGCAGAACTTCTCACTTCCTACATCATTCTCCGCTTTCTGCAGCCATTTCACAAAGTCAGTCCCTATCCACTAACACCTAGGAAAAGCAGTGGAGAAATGTTTGTGGCTCAAGTTTGTTTATTTTTCTTTAATTTGAGAGGGTTTTCCAAGCATGTTAGATGTGGGCTTTATTTCACTGTAGCATGTTAGATGTGGGCTTTATTTCACTGTAGCATCATGAACGGCAGCTAATCCTCCACAGCCAAGCCTCCTTTCTATTAAGTTTATTATAAGTCTCTGACTATTTTGATATGTTCTGTGTAGGACCTGACTTGCCTGCCCATCATGCTGTGTTCATCACAGGTTTGACTTCTTAAGTTATGTAATTAATTTATCTGTAGATAATCACCTCAGCACAGTCAGGGCACTATCTCTGACCCTCCTTTCACAATCTTTCTGATTATGCTTTCTCCCTCAGGTTTCCAGCATGGGCTCTTTTCCTCTCAGCCAACTTCCAAACCACTCAAATGCTGGTTTTTTTTTTTTTTTTTCACTGTGAGGAAGGATCTTAGAGGCTTTTTCATCTTGAGTGCAAAATTTCTTAGCTCAGATTTTATCTTGGACTTCAGAAGGTAGCTCATGCATCAGATCGACTGAAAAAAAAACCCAGCTGGAAAAGACTGGTGGATATATTTCTACCTAGAATAGTATTAACTTCCAGGCAGGGACTCCATAGCCTCTGTGTGAAGAAGCTGCTAGAGCACAAGTTATGGAACAAGTTGTTTGTGTTGCTCTGTGAAATCCTTTATGCAACATCAGACCTCTGTGGCATTGTATTTTACCTTGGTAGCTGCAAAGTGTGTCGTGACGTGCAACAACCCAGGGCATTGCTGGGAAGCTGTGTCCTGCCGCTGGTCTCACCCTCACCTCTGGAGGTACTGCAATGGCTTGTGAACTTCATGTGTGAAATGTCACTTGGGAAAGGCCCCCAGAATGCAGCCAAATGGACCACTCTACTCCTTCCAAGTGCTCCAGCTTGATCTTACTGCACATGCTTACTCCTGTCCAGGAGGCAGAGGTGGTCTTCAGTGCAGCCCAAGCACAGGAATTCTTAGCATTGCCAGTGTCTCTTCTTTCCAGAGACCTTTGATGGGAGCGATGCTTCTCTGCAGAAGTGCTCCGTCGTGCTTCTGAGGGATGATATTGTTGGTTGGTTGAGTGAAAGCAATTCTTGGAAGAATAGCTGAGAGCTGGAGCAGGTAGGTGGAGTCACTGGAGCAGGGAGATGCTGTTTGATGCCTGTGTCTCTTGCATGCTCTAGTGAGTTGGAGCACAACCCATGTAGGAAGCACAGCCTGGCAATGAGGACACTGCAGCAGGGCTTTGGGAAAAGAAAGGCAGCAGACAGAGCAGGGTACACTGCATGCCGGAAGCAGGCACATCTCTGTGCCAATGTCACAGCTGACAGACGACAGCCATGTTCTGCAGAGACAGGTGGTACAGAGCCAGGGGCTCCTTGGAGAAGGCCCAGGAAGAGAGTCTTTTTTACAGACCTGCTCTCACAGATCCCAAGTTGAGAAGCAGTCTGTGGCACCTTACTTAGGTTATGTATTTCATTATCTCCATGCAGCTGGGCTAGCTGGCACTAGTGAGGAAGGGCTTCCTGTCCCACAGCCACCATGAAAGTTCCTCTTGAGAAAGAGCAGCTTGGCAGTGGCTCCCTGGAATCTGTGATTTTTGGCAAGTTGTTAACAGTCATGAGCAGGGAAAAGGTGTGAATGAATTATTCTGTCTTCACAAGTTTATTCCCTCTGGGCGATCCAGGCATAATCTTCCTCCTCCTGAGCTTGTCTTGCTGACTTTGTAAATCTGCAGCATGTAGGCAAGGTCCTAAATATCACCTAAAAGTATCTTCCCATTGTGGGAATTTATTCATACCAAGCCCCCATGGAGCATCTCTGCCCAGAGGTATTTTTCCTGGTGTGCTGAGTTGTGCGGTACTTACAGATACATGGGACTGCCTCTGCCTAGTTCTAGTAAGACAGATGGAAAGTAGTATGGAGAGAAGGAAAAAGCATAATGAAAAGTGAAATAAGAGCAGCACCAACCTGGACAAATACAGTTTCTCCATCCAGAAGAGAAGTCTGTACAGTGAACCAAGCAAAATGCACCTATTATCTGCTCTTTAATGAGGTTCACAAACAGCAAAAAAAATTTAGTCACTGCTAGCTCCACCAATAAAAGGCTGTGACTGAATTTCCCTCCCCCTGAGTCCTTAAAAGCACTCGTTGTTTTCCCAACAGCATTTGAGGCTAAGCTCTGTTTGTAAGCGGTTTGCTATGATTAGACATTCAACACTGTTTTAAAAACAGTGTGACTTGCTCACAAGCTCCTGGGTTTGGGCTGTCGCAGAGATTGCTGAGCCTTTGGGAAGCTGAGATAAAATACTGGAAGCTGGCAACGCTGTGTCTTGCCCCTTGTCCCTAGCAGGTATTTATGAACTAATATTGATTTTCAGTCACTGATTTTTTTTCAGCAGTCAAGTGCTGCATAGATTAAAAAAAGTGGCAAAAGGAAGCCACAGCCTCTGGAGACAGAGCAGTGCCGTGCAAGGGAGGGACAAGAGGTGGTTTGGCACTGGAAAAGGCATTTTGTAATAAAAAACAGAAGATGGAGATCTTTCAAAAAAGAAAGCAGCCATGCTTCCTACCTAGTTCCTGATGCTAGGAGAGCTTGCAACCATGACATGACCAGAGCAGGAACCTTGCAGCGTTCTGAGCCTGAGAGAAATGCCCAAACGGTGGGCAACCAGACCACACAGATGGTGGCTGCAGAGCAGGTGTGCCCGGTGCTGGCTCCACAGCGCTGCCGCAGTGCTCGCCAGGCGGGAACGTGCTGTGGGCAAGGGCTGGCTTCTTGGTAAATAACCTCATCTTTTATCAGAGAATGTATTTTATGTAAAGGAAGGAATTTAGTTTGCAAAGCTAATCTGCCTTGCCTAAGTCCTCATTTTTATCTGTAAGGCCCACATAAGTGTCCAATCCGTAGTATTTAGTTGATAGGATTTGGGATTCTTATCAACATAGCAATCTTTGGTTTGGACTTTCTGGTCATGTCTCTAGAGGAAAAAAATTACTAAAGAAACGGACATTTTTGACAGTGTGTTTGCCTTTCTTCAATGCCTGAAACATTTCTGCTTGGGAAGTGTGTTATTACAATTAGCAGGCGGTTCTAAGTGCATTCTGAACTTCTCACATTAGATGATTGTGAAAGCCCTATGCAAGGTTATTACTTCTCTGCCTTCAGCATTGTCAGTCAAAATACTCCACCAGAGCCAGGAGGTACCAAACTTAGGGTGGGAGTAAAAAGCAGTGGCCAAAGAAGGGATTTAATCTGAGCTGTAAGCTTCACTTTGAGATGTGCCAGCAAGTTTTCACTTGTAATTATTTCTGAGGCTTGTGTCTTAAGATTCTGAGTCTGAAGGGCAAAATTTTCCCACTTTCCAAGGTGCTGAGTTCTTGGAGGACTCAAATCTTCAAGGTCATGTCTTTGTGTCAAATCCCCCCTATTTCCGTGAGTATTTTGGTACAGCGAAACGCAGTATTGCAGCAGCTGAAGAAGGAAGCGCAGCTAGCCCAGGTAGCCTGTTCGGCACAGTCCGGGCAGCACAGCCGAACCAGCCCCTCTCTGGCTCGCAAGGACGACTGCGAGGAAGCTGCTCTCAGTGCTGGGGTGAGAGAGCAGCCAGGGACTGTCCCCCTGTGTCGAAGACGCTGTTTCCAGGGCAGTCGTTCAGATCAGCGCAGAGGTGTGTCTGTAGCTGTTGCTGCAGCCCTCGCCCAGAGCTCTCCGCGCAGTCACTCGTTTGTGGCTGCCTTGCCAGCCGCGGCCGTGTCGGCAGCTGCGCGCACAGGCCCCGGCCTGAGGGGCTGCGGCCTAGGCTGACTGGCCGCACTGCACACGGACTGGGCGGCTCCGGGCGGACCCCCACGGCACTCACCCATGTTGTGCTCAGGGGGTGTGATCAGTTCGTATCCTGCCTCAGCAGACACAAAATACCAAAGGATTTTTTCCACTTGAAACATGCGGGGCGCAGTGGTGCTGCTCCGCGTCGGCCAGAACGCCTCAGGTGGTGCTGAGGCAATTGCAGATGAGGGGCAAGAGCCAGGAATTGCTTCAGGAGCGGGATGCCACCTGCAGTACGCTGTGACACCTCTTCTTTAGCAATCTGCTGGTGTCCTCTTGGCTTTTGTGGGTGAGTCAATACCTGCACTAAGGAGGGAGGGCAGCTGTGTGCCGGGCACCCTGTGCAGGTGCAGGAGGGGGGCACTGATTCACACACTGCTGGGGCCCTCTTAGCAGGGCCGAGTGCGGTGTAAAACGCCTGTCAGCATTAAGATGGATGCTGTTCCTCTGTGTGTTTACAGAAGAATGCCTGTGGCCACACACAAGCTTACCACATGCCGCGTGTGGCTGAGGAGCCTTATCAGTATGCTGCTGGGCACTCCTGCCTGTTGGATTGCCTGTCTCGAGTCTTCTCTCTTACTGACTTTACTCTGATGAATTTCTCTGGCTTCTGTGAAATTACTTACTGCAGCTTGCCCTGGTGTAAGCGAGGAGAATCAGACTGTCAATTTGGAGACTGTGCTGCATGTAGTTCATCCATCCTGCTGGGTGGCTCTGCAGGGGAAAATGCCCATAAATAGATGGCCTCAGGCGCAGATTTGGGTTAAAACAGATGTGTAATCAGATCTAGTTTATAACCTCTTCAGATCCAGACGTTAAGGTAATACGATGTGTTCCACAGCATGCAGGTCAAGCTAATGCTCAATACTGGGATGCTGCTTATATCCTTGCATCACTTGGTGTGTGCCCTGTAATGCTAGGGGCTCACAGACATGTTCAGCGTCCTGGAGTGCCAAAACAACACAGTGGCTTCACAAGCTGGCTTCTACCTGGTAGAATTTGTTTGTGTTTGCTTGTGTGAGTCGTTTCTGTGACCCAGGGAAGGTATGTCGGAATGCAGTGACTTCTCAACTAGAAGGGGAGCTGGGAGCAATGTACTGCACAGTAGCCCCTGTAGATAATTCAGCCTTTTAATGTAAATATATAAATTTGTCGTGGGCTATATGAGCATAACACAAGATACGGGCTTCTGGAATCTGAGGTTGTTTGGAGCTCTCTGGCAAGTCTTTGCATGGCATGACAGGGCAGACATCCTTACCTGCTACGAATGCTCATTTTAAAAACATGAGTTACATTATGCAAGTGTGGTGGCCATTATTAATTAAGCTGGGCAGAGCTGCACAAGTCTGTTTCCTGATGAGAAGCATAATGTCAGTACTAGCAGCAAATGGAAGGAAGCCCTGTTACTTGGGAACAAGCTCAGGAATGATGCTGCAACACTCTCGCCGTTCTCTGTGTGTCTGGGTTCTGTTGTCTACCAGATTCCCTCCCCCAACACTCTCTCCCTGCCTCCCCTCCCCTTTGAAAACGCCCAAGCAAACAACAGACCAAACAGCAAGCTAAACAAAAAAAATGAAGCAGGAAGAGCTGCAATTGAGATGGTTAACCTATAAACAGGAGGGACTTTGGTGACCATCCCAGGCATGAATGAACTGCTGCTGCTCTGGCCTGACTGAAACGCTGGATCTGAATTCTTCCTCCTCCTCCCCTCTCCTCAGCAGTGCAATGGCTGAATCTAGATTGATATTTTACAAATACTCTATAATAAGCCAAACTGGAAGTTGCAGATATGAATGTAGTTGCTTCACTTTGTTCAAGGGAGATGGATTTAGATGTGGATTTTCATAGCTAGTTTTTTCCCCTCTGATTTTACATTCTGTATAGCTAGAGACACTTATACTGTATGTGTGTGCTTGAGTGCTGCTGGAGGGTACTAACCCATGCTGATGCTATTTGCATGGTAATGAAAGTGCTTTCTCAGAGTCATTAGCATTACAGCACGGGGACTCATGGACACGTGTGCAATACTTGAGGGAAATGAGTATTTCCAGACAATAAAATCTGAGATGGTCATATATGGTTGTAATAGCTAGAACATTTATTAGTAATAGACAGTGAATATATTAGCTCCGTGTGGCTTAGTGTGGAAAAGATGTCATCACCAGAAGCATCTCTAGTTGAAGAGAGAACAGTTTGTTGTTTTGAAGGAGTGAAGTCATACATGCACAAATCTTCCAGGAAGTTTATTCTGCAGTCTGCAGCAGCTGGCAGGTGAGAGTAAAATAATGCTATGTACCTTTGAGCTGCCTTCACTTAAAAGCAGAGTAGAGTCCTGTGGTGACAGTGCTTCCCAGGGAAGAGATACATGGCTTTGGGTTTGCATACCAAGAGATACTGAGTGGAAACTTAACTGACCTGGCTGCTGTATTGCTCCCTGGAAAGAGACAGGGTAGGGCAGAAAATTGTTAGGGTAAAAGTGAGAAAACTCCTGGGTTGAGATAGAGAGTTTAGCAGATAAAGTAGAAGCTGTGGACATAGAGCAAAGCGAAGAACTAATTTCCCACTTCCCACTGGCAGGCAGGTGTTTCCTCACCTGCAGGACAGCAGGGTCCCAGCACTTGCCACTGCTTCCTTGGGAAGACAAATGCTGTACCTCTGAATGTCTCTCATTCTTTTTTAGCACACCTTCATACACTGAACTTGCCAATATGTCTGGAGTATGCTTTTGCTCAGATGGGACTAACTGTTCTGGCTATGTCCCTTCCAACATCTTACATATCCCCTTGCCTGCTTGCTGGTGTGGAGGGATGGGTACCGGAAAAGGCTTGATTCTGTGTAAGCACTGCTCAGCAATGGGGAAAACATCCCTGAATGATCAATGTGTTTCCAGAACAAATCCAAAACACAGCCTTATACTGGCTGCTGTGAAGAAATTTAGCTCTGTCCTAGCTAGAATTAGCATGGTATAGACAAAGCTTCCTAAGTTGAGGTATCCAGCTGAGTAATGTGTTTATCCTAAAAAATTGTTTCTCCTATCTAAAGCACCACCTCACTCTTAACATTGTCGTCAGTGTACTAGCTGAGTTACACATTGTTGTGAGAGCTCAGCTTGTGATGTCTTCTGTTCAACGCCATCTCCAAATATGTTTGGCATCAAACCAGGCTAATTAAAAAATAGCAACTGGGCTGAAACTCTCCTCTCTTTTCAGCAAACAAATGACCAAGATATTTTTACAAAGCTTAAAAAACCTCTGCAGATGAAATTTTAAGTGCCTGTTTCAGCCATATTCACCCAATCTGCTTTATGCTACCTCTATCTGTTTAAAGCTGGTCTTAAGCTGTCAAAAAGCTGTGTGCAATGGTGGGTAATGTTACCACAACTGAAGGAAAATGTCAAGTGAGGAGCCTGATGTATATAAAGTGAGGTTGTTTCTTCTCATCAGCTTTTGCCTTTTCTGTGAGCAAGCCAAACATACAGCTATGCAGATAATCAACAAGTACAAAAATAAGATGTGCTCTGCTGATAAAGTATCAGCTGCTTTCTGTGTCAGAGTGCTGTGGACAGGAGAAGGAGGTGAGGTCCACAGCATGAGGCATTAATTACAGATGACAGTGTGAACGCGCTCAGGTGACTCTCTGGTACACACTGGTTTGTATGCTATTAAAATAAACTCCTCCCTTACTATCTGGTACCTTGAATATTGAAGCTGATTAGAGTGACAACCTATTCTAGTTAAAAGCCAGGCAGGGGGGACAGGGAGCACAGGCTGCCAGAAGTAATTATCTCTCTTCCTAGGCCTTCTGCTCCAGCTCCACCAACCACCTTGCTCTGCTCTGGTCTTTGTTTGGCATATTTTTGTTTTTCCATTTCCTGTCACCACGTGGGTAAAGGAGGGACAGGCTCTTCTTACCCATTCCTATGCTATTTCAGGGCCCATATGGAACTAAGTAGCAGCTAGTGCTGGCTGCAGCCTCTTTCCCAGAAGAAGCCTCTTCAATCTTTAGCTTGCTGGATAATTTTTAATGCCTAGATTGAGACTCTGAAAAGAAGAGAAGTTTGCAGTAGAGCAGTAGGTCAGTGGGGTAGAAGATTAAATGGAAGGAGCAGTTGTGACAAGTTAGAGCTGAGACTGTAGAGGCTATTAAATGCTCAAGATGGTGATGCAAGTTCTCACTTGGGCAATGTTAACCAGTTTGGCCATAATTCATTTACACCTTTGAAACAGTTAAAGCAGTTTAAAAGCAATCTTGGTATAATTACTAGTTAACAGCCAGAGCCAGTGCTCCTAAAGTGTAAACTGTTTCTGTATCGATCTAAGCTTACACCATCAGCATTCTGTAGAGGCTTAATTTAGCTGTATGCAACCAATAGCTTTGTGTTTTATCCCCCCAAACAAAAGTGCCATTGTGTATTCTATGTTTTTGCACTAATAAAATCAATTAAACTGGGTTTTCCCTCCAAACATATCTGACCTTTGTAATTTGACCATTTGAAATGCCAACATGTGGAGAGAAACTTATGGCAGTGTCTTACACTTCGTAAGAGAAATGGTAGACTGGATAACAGATTAACAGGGTAGCTGCAGATCAGGTGATTCTCTGCTCTGCTCTCATGTAACTCCACCTGCAGTACTGTGTTCCGCTCTAGGGCCTCCAGTGTAAGAATGACATGAACCTGTTGGAGTGGGTCCAGAGGAGGGCCATGAAGGTAATCAGAGGGCTGGAGCACTACTTTATGAGGACAAGCTGAGAAAGCTGGGGTTGCTCAGCCTGCAGTAGAGAGAGCTATAGAGAGTGTAGAATATTACAGAAACAATTGCTTTGTCCATGAATGGATGCATTTAGTTCTCAGTTGTTTCACATAAACATGTATCTCTTGTTCAGTGTGCTGGAAGTGTAGTACCTATAAACTGTGAAGGCAATGAATACCATCACTCTTTCAGTACAACCAGCACCTGAAACACAGAACTGGCTCTGTAATGTTTTGAGCAGGCTGTCTCATTAGCCTGTGCCTCAATGACAAAGTACTGACACTTCACATAACTGACAGCATTTAATTTTGAAATCCAAAAGTACTGATTCACACTTCTCAAGTCTCTTCTTCAATCTCTTGTAGAAGGACATGAAACTGACTAAGGGCTAGCAAATATAGCAATACTATTAAGCAGTCCTTTGGTCTGATCTAGTCCAATCTTGGTTGTTATTCAGCTGCTCAGTAGCCAAAAATATAATTGTCCAGCACTTTATATATTCTTCTGAAGAATAACATGTGTTTGAATTTTGGTAACGTAGTAAATCAGTCATCCACCAGTAAGTCAAATAGAGTAGTCCTGGCCATGAGCATGCCCATCTGGCAGAGTGATACAGTCCAGTGACTTCATTTTTGCTCTTAATTTTACAGAAGGAGGGCTTGCATTTTATTAATTGGCAGTATTAAAACCCCTTGAGTTTTGCATACAGAATTAAGAAAAATCTGCTTGCTCTAGAAAACCAACTTTGAAAAACTAAATGAAACATTCAATGCTGAGATAAAATTACATCAGTACATAAGATGATAGGAAAACAAAGAGATTGTTGTAAAGTGGCAAGAGGAATGGTGGTTATTCACTGTTACACTCCATCTTGAAATGATGTACTACCTTGTCAGCAAAGAAAATTCTTAGTTCTTATCTGGTAAGAGCTCTAACAAGCAATAAAAGAAAAGGTTTTGGTTCATTTACCCCTGGAAGACGACTCCAATTCCAATGTTAAATTTGAGTTAATGATGTATGACGGAAAGAATATAATACAGATTTAGCTAACATGAAAGTTTCGTTCCTGACACACAGTATCATTGAATGGCTCAGGGAGGTGACCTCAGAGGTCACCTACTGCAACCTCTCTGCCGTGGGCAGGGACACCTCTCCACTAGACTTGCCTTCCTGCAGGATCCCTTCAGGTACTAGAAAGCAGCTATGTAGTCCCCCAGAGTCTACTCTGGGCTCAACAATCCAGATTGCTGCCTCTGTGGTGCTATGCTGTGTTGTTTCTAGAAGCTGCTCAAGAAAGCAGGTTCAGCATAGGGGAGTTACCATGGCAATGGTAACAGTGGAGTTCTCTGGACAATGAGTGCTTTGGTAAATAGTCTTACAATTGTTTCCCTCTGTTCTCCCTTTACAAATTTTGCTTTGGAGAGACATTCCATTCAGCTCTTACCTCTGAGTGTGCTTCTGGGTTTAAACTGCCTCCAAGCCCTTTCTGCCAGGACAGTGCACTGCCCATCTGGAGAAGGCTTCATCCAATGCAGTGGACTGTCTGGATGCACTTCAGCACGTAGCTTTCCCCTCTTCTTTGAGGTGTGCTCCAGGAATTCCTGAGCCTTCTGCCATAACAGCTCCAGATATGCTCTTGCGTTTCAAGGGATGGCAGCTCTGCTAAGAACAGATTGTGTATTGCAGATCTACTTATGCAGTTTATTCAATATGAAGCTGCCCATTGATTTTTTTTTGGAGTTGTGTCAGACCTAAATTGTAGCCTTGTACGGGAGAGTACAACAGTGCTATGTTCCTAGCAGAGTGCTAGGGGAAGTTGTTTGGGGTTTTTGGGTGGCTTCATTGGTTGGTAGGTTGTTTTTTTTGTGGGCTCTCAGAATTTCTGTAGACAGAGGGAGAAAAGCCTGCTGGTGCGGCATATCTCCTTGCTGCATTGCATGCAGTTTTCAACCCAACAGTAAAGGTGTGGTGCAACTCCTGATTCCCCTCTTTAGAGCAAAATGTCATCAGAAGACGGATGGAAGGGCTTGTTTGTGACTTGTTTTGCATGCTCACAAATCTTTGTGCTCTGGTTTGTTGCAGACATTGCTGTTTGTGGGCAGGTTTGCAATGTTGGTTCTATTCACTGGGAGTTCCAGCTGAAGAGCTTGCGGTGATTGATGATGATCTTGCAAGGCAGATTTCGTTCGCAGACAAAATTTGAAACCCACTATATTTCTGGGGATGGTAGTTTGCAAAATGTGCTCGTTTGCAGCTCTTTCTTTCCTCCCACTACATGGAGCTTCTATCAACCTAGAATTAAGGTGGGAAAGATGAGTAACATAGAATTGAAAATATCATCATGGCTCTTGCATATGCAACAACAGCTCTGGAAATGCTAACTGAGAGGTTTTGGCTGTATTTGCATGTAAAAGGACTCAGCTTTGCCTTCCTACTTCCCAGCATGGAATGAAATAAATTTCTCTGCCTAAGAATCAGGTTCTGCCTCTCTGAAAGTGATGAGAACAACTCTGGTTTTGTGAGGGGTGTGGCCTTTTCAACAGCTCTGATTCCTTTAAAGCTTCATTTATCTCTACAACTTGGTAGCAGTAATATTACCATTTACAGCAGTCATTAATGGGAGGATCAGCACAGTCTAGCAGCTGACCTGAGGACTTAGTGTATGCTTTGCTCTCACCTTGTTACGGACTTCTGTATGACCTTCAGTAAGTCTCTGGCCTTTGCTGTGACTGTCAGTAACCTCCCTGTTACTGAAGGTACTGATACTATGTTTGCAGATGACACCAAGCTGGGGGCAGATGTGGCTGGGCTGGAGGGCAGAAGGGCTCTGCAGCGGGACCTCAACTGCCTGGACAGATGGGCAGAGTGCAAGGGAATGGTGTTCAATAAGTCCAAGTGCTGGGGGCTGCACTTTGGCCACAACAACCCCATGCAGAGCTACAGGCTGGGGACAGAGTGGCTGGACAGCAGCCAAGAGGAAAGGGATCTGGGGGTACTGGTGGATAGTAGGCTGAAGATGAGCCAGCAGTGTGCCCTGGTGGCCAAGAAAGCCAGTGGCATCCTGACCTGCATCAGGAATGGTGTGGCCAACAGGAGCGGGGAGGTTATTCTGCCTCTGTACTCTGCACTGGTTAGACCACACCTTGAGTACTGTGTCCAGTTCTGGGCCCCCCAGTTTAAGAGGGACATTGAGATGCTTGAACGTGTCCAGAGAAGGGTGAGGCTGGTGAGAGGCCTCGAGCACAGCCCTACGAGGAGAAGCTGAGGGAGCTGGGATTGTTTAGCTTGGAGAAGAGGAGGCTCAGGGCTGACCTCATTGCTGTCTACAACTACCTGAAGGGAGGCTGTAGCCAGGTGGGGTTGGTCTCTTCTGCCAGGCAACCAGCAATAGGACAAGGGGACACAGTCTCAAGTTGTGCCAGGGGAGGCCTAGGCTGGACGTTGGGAGTAAGTTCTTGCCAGAGAGTGACTGGCATTGGAATGGGCTGCCCAAGGAGGTGGTGGAGTTGCCATCCCTGGAGGTGTTCAAGCCAAGCCTGGCTGGGGCACTTAGTGCCATGGTCTGGTTGATTGGCTAGGGCTGGATGAGCTTGAAGGTCTCTTCCAACCTGGCTGATTCTATGATTCTAAGATGTGCTGTACGCACATTGCTGTGTGTGCTAAATTGTCTTCTGCTCTTATTGTAGCTGGGCTCCCATGAGAATACAAAGCGGGCAGGGTGGCATTTCCTCTTACACACAGTGCTGCTGCTCTCTCTGTGACTAGCTGCCAATACAGCACCTTGCAGCTAGGACTGTTATGCCAGATGAAGAGTTTGTCTGTCAACTGAGCAACCACACCACTCCTTTCTTCACTGGTGGAAGGCTTCTGAAGAGATGCACAAGGGACTTCTGGTACAAGAGAGTAATGCTGGATGTTGGGGTTAGACCTCCTGTGCTTTGATAGCTGTGAGCACAGAGCAGGAGAATGCACAAATCTCAATGCACTGAATTGGTCTAGACACAAATTTTACTGTCATCTCTTTCATAGCAATCAACTGACAGGTTGCTTTGGAGCACGTTGAACAGGACAGCTTTCTCATATTTGTTCTTTTCAGCAGGAAAGGAAGAAAAAAAGGCAAGAAAGAAAAGTGTGCACTGTCAAGTAATGTGAGTTATTTTTAGCTGGTTACACACTGTTCTGCCCACTGCTGTGGGATATTCAGAACAGGAGCTGCACTTTGCCTGTCCATCAACTCCTTTAGACTGTTTCCACAAGTGGAGACTTCCCCCCCCTCCCTTTTGTGCATTATTAATACTTTAAAATCTTCTTGGCAACAGACAGGTTTATGGAGAGAGAGAGAGAGCGAGAGCTGTTTAAGCCTCTTCACAGCAAGGAATGCTGTCCCTTTGCTGCCCACTGCCCTGGCACTGCTCACTGACAATGTGCCCACTCTGGAGGCAGATAGGAGCAATCTTGAGATTCTCTGTAACATTTTGCTTAGTGGAACAATATAATGCTGCTGTGAAATACTAAAGTATCTGCAGCTACTGCACATCATTGCAACTGTTCACCTGTTCCTACACTGATTTCAGGAGAACTTACTCAAGCACATCTATAAAGACAGAAATAAAATATTCTTTAACAATTATTAGGTTACTAAGGAAGATTCTCTGCCCCTGTGTCCATCCTGAGCAATATGATGAGATTCCTTAGGAGATATTTCACTGCTAGAACTAAACACAGGTGGTTAGGTGATGGATTTGTTACTCAGCACATTTATTATAGGAGGAAAATTCCTAATCCTTTTATTTTTTTTTTCCTTCAATCTGTTCACTCCATAGGAAGAACTTTGGAAAAGAAATCTGCGCTGGACATTGCTTAATGGTCTGTAACTAGACCTGCATTTCTAAGAGCTGAACTCCAAGTCAGCACTAAATAAGAGACACAGGGTCTCCAAAGACATCCAGTATTCTCAGCTCTTGGAAATATGGCCCAGTGCCTTTTAAAGTCAAATACTCTGTGACTGTTGTCAGGCTTTCAATGTTCAGAGATGAATTAGCCAAGTAGAAACATTAACTTTTCTCTGGAATGCAAACTTGCTGTTGCTATTTTTTCCTGCTTATTTTTGAGGCATTTATTATTATAAAAAGACTGAAGTGGTGTTGATGGAAAAAAACAGTTGCTTTCATTATTTTCTTCTCTTTGCTGAGATGATTTCTGCTCTCTAATGCTGATGTGAATGAAGCTACTCAAATGTTCACTCTCCAGCTTGGCACATCCTTCCATGGGGACAGTCTCCACTTGATGGCAAATTAATTGCTGGAGAAGCCATCCAAAGAATATACTTTTGTCTCTTGTTTCACCCACTCCTATCTTCCACTCTCCACTGACAGTAGCTTTCCCAGTGGTGGATTACTAAGAGCTACTCAGGATTGCTCTGCACGGGAATGCCACTGGTTATCTAGCAGCCTTCCTCCTTGCCTGCTGGTACATGATGAGACCTGGCTGTTTCTGAGATTGCACGTGCCTCCCCTAAAAAACTGGATTATAAGCAAATACTCTAGGAAAGGGAATAAGTGAAAACTATTTGAGAGTGTCACTCTTGCTGGTAAAAAAGCCCTGCAATATTTAGAGCAGGTGCTGGAGGGTCCCTTCAAAGCAAGGTAATGCACATCCAGCTGGGATAGTTTTGCTCTTCACTGAAAGTGCAAAGGTGGCCTTACAGCTGCAGAGGTATTTACCTGTAGGGAAAAAAACAAACAGCTTAGCACCATTTGAATGTTGCAACATACATTTTATATTCTTTTGTGGAAGCAGGACAGCTAAGCAGCATGGAGATGCAAAAAGTACCTTGAGTTTCTCTAGCTGACCAAGCAATACTGGCTGCTTCAGAGTTGTGCCTTTTGGGAGAAACACAGTCACATTCTCAGCACAAAGGGCCTGGTTGGTTTGTTCTTGCCTGGTGGTTTGGTGGTTTGGTTTTCTTGGTAAGAGCTTGTGCTAGTTTGAGCCTAGCTAGCATGTTTTGGTGAGAAGAACTAGATGATAGGCTGTAAAATGAAAACAATGGTGAGGTCTACTTCGCTCACAGTCTTGCTGAGATGTATACAAAAGAAGAAAGGCAATTTTTTTTTTTTTTTTTTCTTTTGTGGGTGCTCAGGAGGTGGTGCCTTAAGTGCCAGAGGCAGCATATTTTTTTTCTGGGAATGAATGCAGAGGATCATTATCTTTTCAGCCTCTTCCTATTTGAGATCCCTGAGCTGGAGGGAGAGTTCCTCAGTGCTTTGAGGTGGGAAGGAAGGCATGCTGTGCTCCTAGGGTAATCTGGGGATACTGGGAGCACTAGGAGAACTGGGAGCCTTCCAGGAGCACTGGGAACACTAGGGAGGGAATTTGGAATTACTGGGAACCCTGGAAGAATACTGGGTATTACTGCGAGCACTGTGGTCCTGCCTTTCATGTTACTGCTAATCTCTTACCCCAAAATGTCAGAGGATTGAATTTCAGCATTTGTTTTTTTGATGACAAAACCATAGCCAGTAACAGTCACTTAAAGTAAAAAGATGCCTCTCACCCATAGGTGAGACCCCCTTGGGGTGATCAGAGAGCACACTGGTACTGAGCCCAAATTCAGCACATGTCTTCAGGTGCAATGAATCTTATGAGCATTTATTTTACTGATAATAAGAGACTTCATCCAACTCTAGATGCAGTGCAGTTAGCGAGAACGCTCAGCAAATGGAGTTAGAGCTGCCAGGGCAGTTCCCTGCTGCTAGATGGCAGCATTAGGAGCACGACAAGGCATTGCCATTAGTTTTCTCTGGCTTTGCTTTGCAATCAATATGAACGAGAGAGAAATATCTTGCATTTGTCTTTTTTGGAACATAAAAAGGCAAAAGTATAATTTCTTAGTGATTAGCCTAACGTAGCCGAGCACAAAAGAAAACAGTGCTTCACTTGCTAAACCAGGGAGGAAAGGAAGTTAAAGAGTGTAATCAATTTATTAAACTTTCAAAAGTGTTTTGGGTCTGTTTTGAAAAGAATTCCCCATGAGTTCCTAGTGATTTGATTGATGAGACTCTTCCTTGACAGTCTATGGGCAGTACGAGAAAGCAGACAGGGTGCAAAGAAAGGCAGACCTGTAGAAGCCTGTTTCCATGAAGGTGAGAGAACAGTCATAGAATCATAGAATCAGCCAGGTTGGAAGAGACCTCCAAGCTCATCCAGCCCAACCTAGCACCCAGCCCTAGCCAATCAACCAGACCATGGCACTAAGTGCCCCAGCCAGGCTTTGCTTGAACACCTCCAGGGATGACAACTCCACCACCTCCGTGGGCAGCCCATTCCAATGCCAATCACTCTCTCTGCCAACAACTTCCTGCTAACATCCAGCCTAGACCTCCCCTGGCACAACTTGAGACTGTGTCCCCTTGTTCTATTGCTGGTTGACTGGGAGAAGAGACCAACCCCACCTGGCTGCAACCTCCCTTCAGGTAGTTGTAGACAGCAATGAGGTCACCCCTGAGCCTCTGCTTCTCCAGTCCCACCTCTCTGTTAGATTGCCTCAACAGGATGAGTTAAGGGCTGAGAGAAGATAGTCTTTAACTTTCAGCCAGGGCAAAGCACTACAGGACAAGCTTCAGGATGTTGTGTGTTTCATCTCAGGTATTTGTTATCCATCATTACAATCTTTGCCCAGTATTTGTGTGTGTTTTCATCAATGAAAAGAGTAGACTTAAGCTCCTTGAGGAAGTTTTGTTTGGCTTCTTTTCATTCCAGAGAGCAGCCTCTGCTCATTTGGGGAGCAAAATGTGAAGAGAACCTGAGTTTCCTTCCCTGCAGCAGATCTGAAATTTGATCTTACCTTATGTTCTCAAACTTTATGGTTGTAGGAATTACTAAAAATCCCATAGGTATCTTAGGTTTGTTCAAGTTGCTGTCACTGTGGCTTTAAGGACATCAGAGAGGATTATAATCTCAAATTCTCTTTTGGAAATCTGCTTCAGGTGGCAGCAAAATGCTCTGATGAGATAGCACCAACAGTGTAGTCGGCACAATTGGACAAGGCAGCTCTGGAGCGTTCACTTTGTAAGGAAGAAAATCTACCCAAACCATCCATGCTGCTGCACCAGATTACTTATGGGATTGTCTGTGTCCTGGCAGAATGTGGAGAAAGTAAACTAAGGATTATGGAAAGCTCTTCATTTGGCTGTTCTGGGAGCTATTGAACGTTAAGCTGTGTAAGTGCTGAGATTGCGATCTAGTCCTTTCTTGCTACTGTGCATCTTCTAATTGTTTTAACTTCTGTTAGGCAAAATCTAAAAGCTAGGAGTTATTTTTAATTGAAAGATGTTTGTCAGCATATGTGTCTGGAAATTGCTGAGAAAAAATGGCAAAACCACTTCTTAAAGCCAGCACTGCCCACCCTCCTCCTGTGCCCGCACCCTGCGGAAGACTCAGAGTTCAAATCTTATCAGTGCGATACAGCTTATGCTCAGAGCTGCTGCATTTCAGATGCTCCTGGGAGCAATTGCAAATGAGATGTAAAACTCTGCATATTTTCTTCCTTTTTATAGAATAGTTTACTAAGTTTATTGGCTTTTCTCCATGTGTCAGCTCTGCTACGTGTATGGATTAGGCTGTGTTGTTTGACCTGCCCGGTACCTTTGCCTTCTCAGCTGTGACTGGGGAAAATGGTCCTAAGGTACACATCCCACAGACAACTGCAGAAACCTTGTGTTTGAGCTTTCATATCCTCTCCTAATTAGAACTTGTCCCTGACACTGAATGACACTGACAACACTAGAACACGTGAAGGAAATCTTTTCCATTTTGAAATATTGTCATCTGCTCTTTGCTGGGGTGTCAAGTTTAATCCATCAAATGGCTTTATTAATCCAACAGAATAGTTCAGAAAGACGCCTGATCATGTGCACTGAGTCATAATGGCATCCTAACTACTTCTGAAATCATCTGAAAATCTATTCCTGTCACAGAAGCGGTAACGAGACTGTAAATCTGAAATGAAATAGAAAGGCAGATAATTGGATCGATGATTTGTTAATGATGGTATTGAACAGCTCCTCCAGGAGAAAATAGTTAAAAAAGTAGTGTGGGCATCGTGTCCAAAACAGACAAGGTGCCAGAACAAGGCTTGTGTGCAAGGGTAATGATACTGCTCCTAGGACTCCCAGTAGCTATGCCAGGAAGCAAAACTTTTGGCACAGCTGGCTCTGCTGGAAGTCATTTGTGTTTCTCCCTGCACAGCTTTGGCTTTTGGCTGATGAGAGGGAGCAACTGTTCCCAAAGGTTGCTTTTCAATATGCTATGCAGGAATTAGAAGTCACAGACCCAAAGCATGACTTAGTTCAGCCTTTAGGTCCTTCCCCTGAGCCAGGCTAGCTACATATTTCAGAGCAGCTGCAGCCCAGTGTCAAGGAGAGATGACCTACGGCTGCTTTGTACGCTGCTTGAGATAGTAAAAATGCCAGCATCACACTGACACACAGCAGATTCTGTTTCCCACCACTTCTGCTTGGGCAGTGGAAGGGGCTGTCCAGTGCCAGCTTGTCAGTGTGTGTGGCTGGTGCAAGGAACTGCTCAGACCACCATTGTCTGTGGTTGTGACCCTCTGCAGGCAGCTTAGGTGATACTGTTTTATTATTATTATTAATTTTGTTGTTGTTGTTGTTGTTGGCAGGTGCAGTGACTCAGGTATGCAAACCTGAGCGCTGACTGCAGGTGGGGGTGAGTGCCAAGTGGCTGAGCTGGTGGCATTCAACCCCATCTGAGTTCAGCAATGCCTGTAGTTCCCAGCAGGGTGGTATTTAGCAAGAAGCACAGCAGGCTGCTGTCTAAAGTACCTAACTATCTGCAGATGGGCAAACGGAATCCCACCACCTCTTCTCTCCTGGTAAGGGTTGTTCTCTCTGCTGCTGCTGGAAGTGCTAATTGGAGTATCCCCACTCCGCTGTGCCCCAAGGCCCAGGGGTGCAAGCAATTCCCTGGCATGACAGCCTTGGTAGACCTTTCACTGGGAGAAGGGGAAAGCATCTGGAGTTTTGATCATGCTTCTCCAAATTCTTGAACTGGCTCTTGTAGATTACAGCTGTGGAACTGCCTTGTCTGCCCCAGAAAGTAGATGTAAAAGAAATCCTTTTACAGAGTATCTCTGAGTGGTGGATCCCACTTGGTGCCCCCCTTACTGAATGGTTCATTAGTTTCTTTGCCAGCACTAACATCTGGCACGGGAACAGGGGCTGACTGGCTGCAAAAAAGGCAGCTCTCTTAGTTTCTGGGATGCTTCTGTAGCAAGCTGCAGTTTTATGGAAGGAAAATATTCTAAATCCTGGAGGAGACTGCATGGATGCCACACAGACCTCTGAGATGCCAGTTAGAGTAGTGTTAGCTGAAACCCAAACATTAATTACACACATCAGACAGAAGTTGCACAGTAAGGAATCATACCAAATGAAGGCTCTGATTTTAGCAAGATGCTTTTATTTCCCATATGCTGACGAATAAGATTTGCTTTAACTCACAAATTTATAATTTGGTTTTCCAATTTCATTTTAAAACAATGTCTGGTTCCTGGAAGAGAACAGATTGTTAACAAGAAAAAATTCCTGAGCCGTCGACCATTTAGAGTTTCATCAAGAACTCTATGAAAGCTGATGATAAAGTCTGGACACTGAATTACAGAGAGTGTGATTTAGAAAAGTTGTTGTGTTAATGCCAGGAGAAACTGCCTAAATGCCAAGGCCTTCTGGCATGTAGCAGTGGTAAGCATGTACGCGTGCTGATGAGCTGCTCAGTGTGCTGGACAAGGGGTGCAAATGCCCTGTCACAGAGCCTCCTCAGCTGTTGCTGAGCACTCCAAGTGCCAGGGCCAATGAAATGATGTGGGTGAGGTTGTGGTGTGGTCAGCATGCAGCTCATGTGATGTGCCCTGTTTTCTAGTGCTTTTGACGAGAAGGAGCTCATAGTGGTTAAAGTTGACCACTGGCAGGTGGATGCCTTCAGTCCAAAAGATGGGGAATCTTTGCTATAAAGTTCTTTTTCTTATTAGCTTCAGCCAGCACAGTTGCTGAAAGATGTAGGCACATTTGCTCTTCTGTTTCAGCAAAGAAACTGTTTGGTTCAAAGGGTGGTAAGTCTCATACATGATGTGGCTCATGGGCCTCAAAGGCAGTGTGATGCAGGGGTCTTTTTGAATGCAGAAGCTCAGCTAATGATAGGTGTCTTGTGAAGCTGTCTTTCATGATCAGCATTTGGAAAACACGGACTTGGAACTGTGTGTGTTCTTGTCAGTGGGAGCACAAAAAGAATGGTGCTGCTGAAGTGGCAGGGTCATAGGGCTGAGCATAGCATCAGCTCCAGAGGAGGAGCTGTGCTTCAGCCAGTGTGCTGGGACAAGTGAACGACAAGAACATCAAGTAAGTGAAAAGAAAAAGTCCTCTGGCATGGATGACAGGAGTAGGTCCAGGAATGCTTGCACTCACTAACAGAGGGTGGTGCTGACAGTGTGGTGAATCGGACCAGACAGCTGACTAGATGAGTAAAAGGAAGAGCAGAGTAGTCAGGGCCTTCACAGCGTGTGGGAATCATTGATTTGGTTCCCAGCATGGGGCAGAAGAAGATAAGTATTTCTTGTTGTCTTGGCAGTTACACTGCTCATGTGAGACTCAGACAGCATCTGTCCAGGGTTTTCAACCCAAAAAACTCCAAACCAGCTCCCGGTCTTAACAAGCACCTTGCATTAATCCTTAGCATGAAACTAGCTAATAAATTAATAAATAATGCTAATAAATGAATAAATAATGAGAGCAATAAGTAATAGCCCACAGGTCAATATACCTGGAAAAGCTGAAGAGTTTTTTTTTTCTCTGTGAGCTGCAGAAACTCACCTCAGGGTCTGACTGCTGGGATGTGTTCAGTATGCCTGGAAATGGGCAATTAGAGGTGAGATCAGTTTTGGCTTGCAGCTGGCAATTAGCTGATTTTCAGCTGATGATAAAGGAGCCTGTATCCCGTGCTCCTGCTGTGAACTTTTGTTGTTGGAGGTTAGGAAGAGAATACAAACTTGTGACTGATGCTGGGTCACAGCACTCAGCCTGGTTCTGGCCTCACTTGCCCTTGCTGCTGTTTTGTTGCATGTGAGCTTTATGAGGTTCTTGATTTCTACTGTTAGGAGTATAAGCAGGGATGGGTCCGTGAACAGTAGTTTAGAAACCTGCCATTTTCCCCGCAGCATCACAGGAATTTGGCCTTTATCTGACAAAGCACTCAAGCATACATTTAACTTCCTGTGTACTAATGGCTTTCAAGATCTGGGCCTGTATGCAAGGCCCAGGGCTTGATGCAGCTCTTTGGAAGCAGAGGAGGAGGTTATATGGGAGAGAATTGATAAACAGGTTGAGAAGATTGGAACTGGAGGTGAAGATTCAACAAATATGTGAATGGATTTGGTGATTAATGGTGCCATCATGATATCCAGTAAAGCTGTGCACCCGTACCACTATTGATCTATCAGTGACATGAGCCTGTTCATGGATCAAAGGGGATCTGAGAATAAGAGAAAAAAAACAAACAAACAATTTGAGGTTCTCTTCCCAGAAGATACTAAAGAGACTCCAAAGTGCCTCAGGTGAGTTAATACACGAAGCTCTACATCACTTGCACAGTGAGTAGGCAAACACTGTCTCTATTTTGTGGACTGAGGGTTTGAGAAACAATGAAAATAATTCTACTCGAGGTTCTGAAGCAACCCAAGAAAAAGTACTTCTGTATTCTGCCACAGACATCTGTTAACTATGCAGTGCTGTCTGGAAGGATGTGGAATCTAGTTACAAAGGCAGCACTTCAAGAGCGTATATGTTAAATGTAAAAAGCATAAGAGCCATATGTGCAAGCTAAACCTCAGGAGAACTAGAAAAGTAATAACACAACTATCAAATTTTGCTTCTTGTATCAGCACTAAGCCTGGGATTTATTTTCCAGTGTGTCCTGCCTTACTGTACTACAGCCAGACTGCTCTTCCAAGACTTGTGAAAGCAAACTTCAGAGCTGATACAAACAGAAACAACTCCAGAGGCTATTAGGACCTATGGTTGCTTGCTGATTCTTTTTAATTTTTCATTTCCCTCTTGCCAATTTGTTTAAGTGTCTGCATCTTGTGAGTGGAATAAGGAGGCAGAAGGGAAAGTGATGGGAAAGGAAGATCATTGAGAAAGCTTTGAACATGCTACAAGCTTTATGTCTGCATCTGAAATGTTTGAGGAGCTGGGAGATCCATAACTGGTTCTTTGTGGAACCATTGATGTAAGAACAAAATTCCTGTCTAGGAGTGGATTACCTCTGTCTGAACCCATTTGGGGACAGTTTCAGCTACATAGCCAGAAATGAAAAAGCCATAGCTTCCTTCCTTTAAAAATAAAAAAGGTGGTTGAGGGAGGATGGACAATATGAACAAAACCCTTTTCTCATCTCAAGCCCTATGCAACTAAGTCTCGCTCTAATCTACTTGGAGTGTTTCTTTAGATGGACAGAAGGAACTAGAATTTAAGCTGCTGATTACACATTCACAGGCAGGACTGGGAGTTTCTTAGGAAGAAAAAAATCAACTCAATGCTTACATGCTTTATTGTTCCTTCACAAGTGGAATTCAATCACTTGCCTCATCTGAGAAGTTCTTTTGTGTTGTGCTTGTTGCTTTGGTCATTGAAATTTAGGCATGGCTGTGTCTTGTGTAGTCTCTACAATAATTTGCTTGGGAGCCAGTCAATTCTGCTGCTCTGGTTAAACTGAAATAGTATTTTGTCTGAATGCAAAAGATTAGAGATAGATATTCAGAACTACCAAGGACCTTTTCACTAGTTAAAAAAAAACCTCAAACCATACTGAGAACTACCCAGAATGTTAATTTTCTATCAGTAATGTAGATATTAACATCCTGTGAGGGTGCAGGCATATACATTTTCACCACGGGCGAGATGATTTGATTTGTTTGGTGTGTTGACTGCACATTTCACATATCTCACTAGGATTTATAATATAAAAAGATGCTTTGTCCCTGTGTTCAGTTATTTTTGGTGGATCATTTGACAGTTTTTAACCCCACCCACCCCCAAAAGTGCAGTGTTCCATATAAAAAGGGTTTCAGTTTTTCTAATGCCAGTTATCTCCCATTGCTTCCATAATAGCCTGGTTTTCATTAGTTTTTTGTTTTCAATTCTGAGTATCCTGCCTTGTTTGGGAGATGAGAGTAATTAGTGTTGCACTGTAGTCAGTTTTAGATTGCTTGCAAATACTTCTTCAGGTGCTCCAGTACAAGCAAAGGGCCTACAATTAAGTTAGATAGTAATTTGTTTTTTATTAATTAAGTTTTGTCCAAAATTCCCTTCCTAGTTTTGTTAGCACCTGTATATCTTTTCTTGTTTCAGATACTTAATCTAGCTCATCTGTCAGTGGAAATGTTTCTCTTTTATCTAGGTATTGCACAGGACTAATTACAAAGTGTCAGCACTGCATGCTTGTTTATTTAACTGTTAGCTCTTAATGCCTGCTGTGTACCTGCCTGCTTGTACCTAATGGAGTACAGTAGAGGACCACTCATGGAGGACAAATGTCCTGTGCCCAGGCAGGTCACCCTGCTAGCAGGAATAGAGTAATTCATCAACTAGTGGGGTCAGCGCAATCAGCTCTGCTCAGCTGGGCACCGTAGGCCCTGAGGCACAGTCCCCTCCCTGCCCCTTCAGGGGATCTTAGCACCAAGCTGTCCTGGATAGTTGCTGTGAGTGTAAAGCACCACCACATTATTCCAGTCGGTGAAAGAAGTGCAAAGAGAGACAACTCTCCCTACTCCTTGCCCTGTTGAGCATACTTTCCAATTAATCTGCATCCCCATTCCACCTCTAAGTTGCACTAACACTTGGTGGGTGGGCTGGGTAATGCACAAGACAGCAGCTTTTGGAGAAATGATACCCACTGCTAAAGTTTGTGATAGAAGCTTAGGAACACCAAAGTACCTTTAGATGTGAAATAAAAGGCACATTTGTTATGCAATAAATGCTGAGACTCACAAGCTAAAGTTGAGATCCTGCAGGAGCTGCAGGGTGTACAAGGTATTTCATGAGTAGGTGCTACAGGATGGCCTGGTAAGGCCCACTTGTTCATCTTAACCCTTTAGAAACCGTGCTGCTGAAAAAAACCCACCCCTTGTTATGCCTTCAGTTTGCACTGGATGGATGCATTTCCACAGGTACCTGCCAAATAGTTTTAGCACATTTTGCTTTTCTCAGAACGAGCATCAAGGCCACACTCGAAACACAGTCCAGGTTGATTCCATAGATCTGTGCCGGTGCTCTTCATTCTCTTTGCTTCTATGTCAGGGTCTGGTTTTTAAATGAAACTGCTACGGCTGAGGCTATCTCTTTCCATTTGTTTTATGTGTGTCATTGAAGGAAATTATTGTAGAGAGCAACTGCAATTTGTGCTTTTTAAACAAACTGTGTCTTGCAAGTCCTACCAGTCTCTAGCATAAATTGTCCTTAGTCATGCTGGTGGCATTTCAGTCTAGGCTGTTTGGAAGAAACCAGGGCAAACAGAAACACTAAGTGCTATGCTTACAACAAAAGTGAAAGAATGTCTTCACAGAATTCATTCCACATAAAACTGTTAAGAGATAGGTTATTCTTGTTGGGTAATATGCCCGGATTTAAGCTTCCTGAAATGAGTGTTTAAAATATAATTTTTCTTTTCAATAGGGAAAAAACATGAGAAAATTAGCTTTGTGAGTTAGAAAATATGTCCTAGTTACAGAACCTGAGCTCAATAGGCTTTATCAGAATGCAGCAAGTGACGGAGAAGAAACTAAAATAGAACAATTTTGCTTGAGTGATTGGAGTTTACATAAGAAAAGAAAGCATGCAAGATTAGTTTTGTAAGGTTGGCTCAAAGCAGCATAAAGCAGGCTGCAGTGTCTGGGTTTCAGGTATGAGGGGAGACCTAGGAACCCTGAAAAGCTAAAGATGCAACCTGCATTTGTAATGCAGAATTAGTAATTAATGTGAAAATGGTTAGCATCTCCTTTACCTGCCCTTGTTGCACCAGGATGGTAAAAATCAATTGTGCATTGCTTAAACTCTTCATTGGTAGGATAAACATTTCTTGGGGCTGTTTAAAAGTCTAATCTACAAGTATATCATCATAAGACTGGAACATCAGTTGGCAAAAAACTTTTCACATGATGGAAGTCTAAATCTAAAAACCCATGTAAATAGAATAGCTTGTGGAGTAAGCCAGTCAGAATGAAAATAGCCTATGTTTAATATTAAAGACAATGTGTAAGACGCCAGGGGCCTGTGGTTAGTGAGCACGGAAGTAAATCACACTGCTTATTTTTGTGGCAAACAAAGGCTGCACCTGTGAGGCCTCTGCTTGATAGTACACTGCGTATCTGATCTTGCGAAATGCTGCTTGTGCCTAGGCAGGGATTCCTTGCAAGAATTTTACTGAGAACACTAGTGACCCTTCTGCCATAGCATTCTTGGTTTGCATGTGCTTTTTCTGACAGCCTTCAAGTCAGCTTGTATCTTTAGCCTGCTTCCTGTGCTAGCCAAGCCAAATCATCAGACAGCTGGAGCCATTCACATTGTAATTTTTTTAGGAGATAAAAAATAGCTCTAGTTCAGTGGCAAAGTGTTCCACAGTTTGAATGCAAAGAGGCTCTTCTGCTGGGGAGCTGCAGGAGCTGGGGCGGGAAGCAGCAGAGGAACCACTGCCACAGGTGGGTGCTGAGCAGGGCAAGTATGAGAGCTGTAGAGCTGTTCTGAGCCTCTGATGGGTTTTTTTCTTGGGGTCCTCTGTGAAGAAGCAAAAAATGTGAGGAAATTATTGATCTGCTGCTATGACCCAGTGCTGGAACAGAGGCTGTACAAGAGCTTCTGGTCTTGAGCGGAATTTCTTTAGCTAAGATGCATGCTGGGGTCAGGATTTGAGCTCCTGTTGCTTACTTTTGAAGCGTTTGCAGAGAAAAGCAACACGTGCTCCACCATTCTTCTGAACTTGCTGGCTTTGCTGTCAGACTAATGAGCCTGTCACAGGAGAGTGCATTCCACGTGGTGACAAGCATGTTATTGACATTGGACTAGAAGGTGTAAGAAAAATTCATATCCTATTTTTAATGTAAGAGGGAAAAAATTAGCTGGCAAGATGCAGCAGCAGCTGCCTTCAGAGTAGTGCACAATCACAGGTCTCTGGGGTTAGGGGAAAAGAAATGGCCCTCAACACAATTAGAAGATACTGCTGGGGTCTGAAAACCTGTTGCTTGCAAGGCCACTTGCCTGAGTATTTTGAAGGTCACACTTTCATGAGTGTGTCTTGAAATGCATGCCATCTGATGGGGCACACACTCCTGAAATAACCTCCACTCTGCTACCAGCTACAGCAGTGATGCTCCCAACCCTTCTTCTGCTTAGCCCGAGGTCTGCATGCACGAGACAGTAAAACATGATAGTTTTATTGGCAGTCACTGGCCTGAGAACTTAGCTGGTTTGGCAGGTTTTGTAATTGCTGTGTAAAAGGAAGCTGCAGGTGGATGTTTCTTTTCTATAAGGAAATTTGAGACGATTGCTATCTCCTTTTCTACTGAATAAAACCAGAGGGTGGCTATGTGTGCTTCCCAAAATCACCTAATGAAATGGGTGAAAAGGTTCCTTTGTTTGTTTGCCTTAGTTTTATACTGTTTTTAGAGAGTTATAAAGAATTCACTGAAAAGTGATTGAGAGGTAAAAAATAGAGTGCAATGAAATTGAAAAGGTTGAGTGGCCAGAAAAATGGAAGAGTGTTTGAGCCTCTGAGATTTCTACACCAGAAAACTTCAGCCAAAGAGCAACAAATGTTGATCTTTCATCATAGGTGACCTGACTTACATAAGTGAGTTCAGAGCTGTCATATAGACCAGTACCAAGAAATGGCATCTCCTCTGGGGAGTTGATTTCCAGAGGGGCTGACATTTGTCAAAACATGGAAGAAACCCTTCATTTACTTTAAAGTCAAAAAGAGAGTGAAGGGACAGTTGAGTCTTCAGCCCAGCGTGCTCCAAGACTCACTTGCAGGCAGCTTCTCCACAAATTGACATTGGCACTCCTTGTTCTAACACTCAGCAGCCTCTGGTTTCTGCAGCTCTGACTGGTGCAGATGTGTCTTTTGAAAGTGAAAGCCAACGTGTGAGTGGGGGCTGTTATGGACCGTGCTTAGCGTGTGACAGTACTTTCTGCTTCTGAACACATACTTTGCATGTGAGTTTTAGTTGTGACCTTTGCTCAACATCCCTGAGGGCTAAAAAAGTGGGAAGGAAGGAAGGAACTGAATTTCTCAAATAATAACATCAGTGTGGGCACCAAAGCTTCAACTGCCCCAAACATCATAGAACTTCAGCTAAAACTTATCAGCTGAGATGCTATGTACTGGGAAATGAATTGCAGTGACAGAGGTAAACATGGCACAAAAAGGAAAGATGACTTACTTGGATGGAGCTGGTTTAGCCTCAACAGGCAAACACATTTCCAATCACCAAACAATGATTAGTTTAGTCAAAGCACAATTCAAAGGAAAAAAGATAAATAATGTCTTTAAGCAAACGTAAAGTTTTAACTACAGTTAACCAGTTCTGACAGTAGGTGCTGCCCTCTTGGCTCTGCACACAGGAAGAATTCCGAAGGTCCCCATGTGTACCAGCACATATTGGAAAACACCCATGAGAGCACAGTAAGCAAAGTGCCATTTTCTATGATGAAGCTATTCTTGCATCTCAAGCTTCAGTTGTATTTTGTTGTGATGCTCCCAAACGTTAAAGCCTTTTGCAAGCAGCAGTCCTGGAAAAGAGCAGCTTATAAAGAGAGGAGAAGTTTGGGAGCTCTTTTTATTTATCACAATTTCTTAACAGGAAAATCCTTTGTGAATGTTAAGACTTCTGAGGGGCTGTGGTGGGGTTTTGGGGTGCTTGGGGAAGTGCAGTGCTTGCAGGACAACTGAGGATCCCAAATATTTGCTGAGAGATGAAAGGTTTTGGGAATACAAGGAAGGTGTCCAGAGAAGGGTGACAAAGCTGGTTAAAGGCCTGGAACACAAACCCTATGAGGAGAGGCTGAGGGAGCTGGGATTGTTTAGCTTGGAGAAGAGGAGGCTCAGGGCTGACCTCATTGCTGTCTACAACTACCTGAAGGGAGGTTGTAGCCAGGTGGGGTTTGGTCTCTTCTCCCAGGCAACCAGCAACAGAACAAGGGGACACAGTCTCAAGCTGTGCAAGGGGAGGTCTAGGCTGGATGTTAGGAGTAAGTTCTTGCCAGAGAGAGTGATTGGCATTGGAATGGGCTGCCCAGGGAGGTTGTGGAGTTGCCGTCCCTGGAGGTGTTGAAGAAAAGCCTGGATGCAGCACTTAGTGCCCTGGTCTGGTTGATTGGCTAGGGCTGGGTGGTAGGTTGGTCCGGATGAGCTTGGAGGTCTCTTCCAACCTGGTTGATTCCATGATTCTGTGTACTCATCTGAATCAAGCTGAGTCAGCAAGGGCATGCAGTCCCCTCTGCGACCTTGCCTGCAGTGCAGTGTGTGTCTGGCTGGCTGCAACATGGGGAAAAGAGGGTGTAAAGACATGGTCAGGAACTGCTGAGCTGCTTCCCAGATGTCTGCAAAGCAGAGACCTAAGGGTGCCAGAAGGGAGGGCCGTGGAGCCTTTTGTTGTGCCAGATGGAGCTAGAGAAGGGGTTTTGATGACAGATCTTTGTCTCCCTGCTTTGGGAAGCAGAGGTTGATGGAATACTCATTTCTGTGCACAACCCTACATTACAGCGTGCAGCTCCACTGGTTTTGGTGCCTCTTGCCATGTTTTATTAAAACATCAAGTGGGAAGGGAGCTCTTCTGACAGAAAGGAAAAGCTTTTTAACATTGGAGAATACACTTAATACATTGCTCCTTCTTTAAGCAGGCAGCAAATCCGCTGTTTTATTGATGCAAAGGGCCATGCTGTTATTAAGAGAATAAGACACCGTATGCATGGGAAGCAGTTTGTGTTTGTGCAGTTGTGCCTCTATCAAACTTTAGTTGCTTTTTGAATAAAAAGATTTACCCAAGAAATAGAAAGGCTTGAAAGAAATAGGCCTGTACAAGATCGAGACATTAATGGTCAGGCAAGGGAATGGTCAGCAGGTGGAATTTGGGAACAAGCACTGGACACTGAATGCTGATGGTAACATGCACATATGCACCAACATTGTGGCTACAGCCTGGCTTTGTGCCTGTGATTGTTTCTTACAGAGGCAGCTGTCAAAGGAGAAATTAATTTTGTTGTGAAGGGGTTGAAAATTATGTTCCATAACGTGGCTGAGTTGGAAATGTCCTCATGGGTAGATTTGCCTGTGAGTGTTATTGATAACTTGCCTGGGAAGTGGTTCTGTCAGAGGTTGCTGTGACCTATGGGATCATATGTGGTCTGTGATCTCTAACTGCCTGGGATATGATGCTCCGAAAACCAATTTCTGTGCAGCCTCTGTGCGGTGCTGTTGCATTTTGTTGCCTTCCTAACACCTTCCTAAACTAGCACTCACCCCAGGAAGGCTTCTGGGTGTTTGTGTTGCTGGTTATTGTCCTTGCCTTTTCTTATGGATAATAAAAAATACTTAATCCTTCTTCAGCATCCAGACAATGCCTCTTACACCAGCAAACCCAGTTCAGATGGGTGTGAATCGTTTGACCAGGAGCAAAGATCTTCAGGTGCAACGATTGTGGGAGTTAAAGTCTGGGTGGTTTCTGTGCCTTGCTCAGGCTTTTGCCAGCAGCTGGGTATATATTTCTTGGAAGTTTATAGGGTTTCTGAAGCTGCTCTTTGGGTTTTGAAAGATGTTGGTGATAATGCTTGCAGGGTCTCCTTAGGCTGAGGAATTACCAACATGCATTGGAATCTCATAAAGTGCATCTGGAGGAGTCTTGGCTCTTCTCCTATAGGGTTTAACATCAACCATTTTGGAGTTAAAAACAGTGTTTAAGACTGCACAGAAAATGTGATTGAACATCACAGCTGGCAACAGATACAGCAGAGCCTTGAGGTAGGATGTTCCCATTATCACCTCTCCATGTGCCCATTTCAGTCACAGCTGCTTCTACAAACGTGGAGGGGGTGTGGTAAGTTTCAGGCAGACTTACTTTGGGGTCCGTCCTGTGCCCAGCTGACTGCAGCTGCAGGGTGTCTGTGGCTTTGGTGGTGCAGGACGGGGCCTACCTGCATCTTGTTGCTGTAAAGCTGAACTGCTTGAGACCTCTTGCTGGGAATAAGCAGTTTACCTGCTCCCTTCACGATGGCTTTCTGTGATGGCAGATCTGTCAGGAGAGCGTTTCTCTGACCCGACTGTTTATCCTCAGGCAACATTTCTACAGAGCTGCTGCAGTATTGCTGGTGCCAGAAACCTATCACAGAGTGACCTCTTTGGACCTGTCATAAGTACTGAAGGGTTTCAGCAAAAACTCAGTGTTTGACAAGGAGATGAGAAATGTGTGTGAGGAGGTCTTAATCCCACAGAAGTCCACATGGAATGTTTGGGTTTCCTGTGTGAACCAGGTACCTGTGTAGGAATCAGGATTTGTTACTTGGCTGATAGTTTAACCAACCAAGCCAGTGTGGTGCTGTAATTTCAGCCTTCTTTTTTTGCCCGGCATCTGTGGCTCCATTACGCTGCTTTGCATTCCAGTTTTTGCTCCCTTTTCTCTCTCTGGTTTATTTCTATTTATTTTTCTTCTTTGTTCTTTTTTCTTCTTCCCCCCCCCCTTTTTTTTTTCTTTTCCTTTCTTCCCTTGCTCCAATGTAAGTAATTTTAAAACTCTATTTCCACTGCTTTTACAGAATCTCCTGAGCTTGAAACAATCAGCTTTTCTTTGGAATGAGACTTCTGACCTTGTGAGAATTAAATTGGGCAAAATAAATTTATCCTTCCCAAACAAACTAAGCAGACTTACAGACTGCTCTCCAAGTTATGTTTCTTTTGCAGCAGACGAAAAGTTCTTCCCTTTTAGAGATCCTTTTTCTCTTCAGGCTAACAACTGCTTACTTTTCAAATCTCTACACTGGGTTGTGTCACCATTCAGGTCCATTCTTGCAAATAGGTATTTGGTGCTCATGACTTAAGTAGACATCTTACGATGGCTTGGGGTGACTGCCTGTCTTCTGGAGAGCAATACAGAATGTGAGAAAGGGCTGAAATAAGAGCAGGGGAAAGAGGTGCTGCTAACACCTGGCAGAAGAGAACTGAGGGGCTGAGAGAGTGCAGTGGGAGATGCATGCTCTGCACTGCCTGACTCCAGCTTTGGAGCAAAACCAATGCAGAGCTCTTACACGGATTGATGCTGCCATTTGCTGTAATTCCTAGCACCTCTTTCGTCAAATTAATAACTGGAGCTTTTCCTAACATTTTACTTCAGGGAAAAAATAAACCACTCACCCAGGCCTTACCTCAGGGTTTGTATGGAGCTGCAGGGGAAGAAAGAGCACTCTGCCTTCCAAAGCAAGAGGGGTGACTAGAGGCAGCAGAGGCAGGAGGTACACCTGAGGTAGATGTTTTCTAAGCTCACTTAGTCCACAAGCACCATGAGTTTAGCAGTCTGAACTGACTGCTCTGCTTTCAAGTACCTAAGGCCACCTTATGCCTTTACGCAACTGTCAGGTCTGCTCTGCAGTTCATATCCAAGTGAGGGGCAATGCAGATGGGAGAGAGGTGGCCAGGGGGGGTTATATGTGAGTGGTCTGCACAGGGCACCTGTGTGCACCACAGTGCTTCATGGAGACAGATGGCAAAGGGGAGGTTCAGATTCTGGATGGTGCTTCAATCACTGTTTATAAATAGCGAAGTTCAGAGGCTGCAGTTCTGCAGCTGTGGAGAATGAGTTAATAACCCAGATGTGACTATATGGAAACACAAACAGTGGATTGTTACCGAGGCTTGGATCTTTCTTTTGTCAGACCATCACATGCTATGCTGAACTTTGTGAAAGAGAGCACTCGAGGGAGATCTGACACAAGAGAATGTGTCTCATGAGCACTGACCGAGCCAGGGTCAAAAGTAAAATTTATCAGTGTGCAGAGAGGGGAACAAGAGGCTGTAGTGGCTGATAAAGCAGCTGGCTGCCATTATAAATGAGACTTTCTATAAAGCTATAAAGCCAATTACCCATTCTCCCCAAACACAGAGCATGGGCACAGGATAAACTATTACTCCAGATTGTGCTCTTGCTACAGCGACATAAAAGTGACTAACAACCTCGGGAGGCAGAGTGCTGTTAACACTGCATTTACAGCCGCAGCTGTGGACAGCTGTGCCTAGCCCCCTGGGGCAGGGCCAGTACTCTCCAGTGCTAGGGCTGGGGCCAGGCTCTCTTCGGTGGACTGGCAGCAAACCACTGCTGCCTTTCTCTCCTGGTACAGACATGTTGCAAGGGTTTCCTGATAGAGACCCACCCCTGGAGTGGAGTGAGCTGGAGGAGCCTGAGAGGTACTGGAGGCTTTGCCAAAGCTGCTTTATTATTAGTCGACACTTTTGAGAATGCTGGAGAATTATGTTTCAGCCAAGGTTATCTCACCTGTTTTCTCTCTTCTGCCTCCCCCGCTTCTTCCCTTCTCCATCCATGCACACAGTCATGTCCATGGCAAAGAGCTGCAAAGGGAAGAGGGAGTGAGTGCCCCTTTCGATGTATGAGCTTCTTGGGAGTCTGAAATCTCTTTTCTGCTCGCAGTCCTGACTGCCCACAGTCCCACAGCTGGGCTGCAGATCTGTGACTTCAGCACATGCCTGACTTCTCTGCTTTTGGAGAAGCATTAAAACTGCCCTAGATCCATTGCCATGTCTTGATGCTCAACAGGGAAGACTTCCATTCATTACTACTGGCTCTCTGATAGAGCTGGGAGATCACAAAAGATAAGTGTCAAATGGAAGAGAGTCAATGACATCTGTCTCTTGAGGTGGACACTTGGAGTTGGATATACCCACAAAACCTTATTACAATAGAGGCAGCCTGAAGAAGTGGTATCAGCAGACTCATTAGTAACCACAGAAGGAAGGTGTTAATTAAAGAATGTGTGACCCTAGTATCAGACCAGCTTGGGAAGAAAAGGTGAATGCTATGGACATGAGCTGCCAGTGATATCATATATCATAATTATTGTGCACATTGCACTGGCACTAATGGTAGTAGCATAGCAGGGTGGGACGCTGGTTAAGTCACATTAGTGTCAAGTCAGGCAGTTAAAGCCCTAAAAGCTAAATGAGGAAGTCTAATTGCCTGTTCAGAATCAGATAACATGCACTTGATTACTGAATTCCACCATTAACAGTCTGGAAAACCGCTTGTGGCTGACAAGAGAAGGGACAGCAGAGCTGTCCAGTCTAAGGGAGGAACTAGCTGGCTGAGGATCCAGTGCTGGTATAGCAGCCCTGCAGGAGTGCAGGGCTCTGGAGAGCAGCTGCTTGTGCTAAACAGTCATCATAAACCATGTGCAGGTTAAGGACAAGAGCAACTTTCACAGTGGAACCAAGCAGTGAAGCTTGGTATGAGAAAGGTGGAGATGCTATGTGCCTAAGCTACAGAGATTAGATGTGATGTGACCAGAGACTCTATTGATCTAAACCAAAAGTACAGGTCTCCATTGATCTGAGCAAGGATGTAGTTCAGTCTCTGCCCATATAGGGCTGTAAGTATGTTGAGAAAGCAAATGAATTTCAGCCTGGAGGAAAAAAGGCTTCAGGAAGACCTTATAGCAGCCTTCAGTCCCTGAAGGGGACAACAAGAAAGCTGGGGAGGGACTTTTTTGTGATTTTTTTTTTTTTTTTGTGACAAGATGAGGGGCAATGGCTTTAAGCTGCAAGAGGATAGACTGGAGATTATGAAGGAGTTCTTTCCAGTGAGGATGGGGAGACACTTGGCACAGGTTGCCCAGGGATGCTGTGGATGTCCCCTCCAAGCAGGTGTTCAAAGCCAGGTTGGATGAGGCCTTGAACAACCTTGGCTAGTGAGAGGTGTCTCTGCCCATGGCAGGGGGGTTGGAACTGGATGATCTTTAAGGTCCTTTCCAACTGAAACCATTCTATGATTTTATGAATTTCAAGAATATCATTTCTAGGTTTGTTCCTTCCCACTATTTACTTCAAGAGGGGAAGCATGTAGGTGAGAGCTGCCAGACTTTTGCCTTTAAAAGATGATAAAGGAAATCCTACAATAGACAGAGGTGGAATAATCTTGCCCAAGGAGAGATTTTTCTACTAACTTTTAAATATTTAGAGTTTGACTGAGAAAGTAGCTTCACTGCATACTTCAAACTACACTGATGGAACAAACTGTTAACTTCTGACCCTGAGAACTGGGTCTCCGATCCGCGCTGTGCTGATGCACCTCCACAAACCTGCTCTCAGCTCAGCTGCAAACACTAGTCGGTCTGGATCAGGCTCTGAAGGCCTTTCAGAAAGGATGTGGCTGTATAGTCTGTGATCCTTTTAACCTTCACTAATCTTCTTTGCGAGAGCATATTCTGGGGTGGTTTCCCTTTAATACTGTTCAGTTCCATGGCTTATACACTGTTAGTCTCACTGCCAAATGAAGTACCTCAATCAAGCTAGTGCAAGTCCTAATCAAAGCAGGCATCCCAGGGTAATTCAGTGATTTCCTTCTGGGCAGTGCAAAGCCATTAGCAAGTTCATACCATTTTGCCCTTATTTAATTACACCCCAAGGAGAGGACTGAGCTGGCAGGAGAGCTGAAGGCTGAGGTGACCCAGTAAGGACTCCAGGCACGAAGGCTTCTTTTTAATATTTCATGCAAAATCCTCGCAGCAGCCTGCAGCAGAAGGGCTTTGGTTTCACTCAGTGCACACATGCAATGGCTTCTGCTCATTGCCATGGAAATAGCCATTTCCAAGGCTGTCACACACAGCCATCTAATGGACAGTAGCTGTTTGGGGTCCAGCAGCTCTTCCCAGACTAGATGATTGACCAGATAAACATAGGATGCTGAGACCTCCCTTTATTCCCTCAGAGAGAGTCACTGGCAGTGTTGTCACAAACAAAGAGCATTTGTGTCTGGGACAGTTAATGAAACCCACAGCAACAATGAAATGAAGGCCACTGTGCTGTGGAGGTGATGGTTTGGCTCAGACCTACAGCTGGTGAGAGAGTTCTGCTTGTCCGGTCAGAACGGTGCTTTTGTGGTGCTGCTCAGTGTACACCTGGTGTGACACTCACTGCTGCAGGGCTGTGGAACTGGCACGTGTCCTCTCTGTGGTAGCCACCTGAAGCATGAGCTAGACATTACTTCTTCTCCCCTCTGCATCTCTGCTTAGGACCCATAACTGCTTCCCCTCTTTGCAGAAGGAAGTGCTCTCTGGAGAACTATTCCAAACAGCTGCAGTCTCCCAGCTCTGTGTGGAGCTGTACCCTGTTCTGCAGCTCCTCTCTGCTCGTGCAGAGGTGCATGGTTTTGCTCAAGCCTTGAATTTAGGTGAAGGCGGAATCTGAGCAGGTTCCAATGGAAAGTTTTGCTAACAGTGTTAACTTAGGTTCTGTCTTATGCAGGCAGACTGCAGCTTTTTTTTTTCATTTTCTATATGAATTAGTTTTTGTGCTTAAAAAGGTCTGTTGCAGTGATGGGACACACAATAGCATGGCTGAGAGAGGAGGAAGGAATGTAAAGAGGAGGGTGGAAAGCCTGTTGGATATTAAAAATGAAGGTTCACACCAGGGCTTGTGCCAGTCAGCTGGAAGTTCTGCTTACCAATCAATGTTCTCCAGAAATCTGTCAGTCTGCAAAGCCAGAAGGCATTTCCTCTAGCGAGGAGTTTCAGTGAAGCAACTGGAGTGCATTCACAGCTAGAGAGCAATTTCATCTTGCCTTGCTGTGACTATTGACAGAGAAATCCAGCACTGAGTGTGTCTAGCATTGCAAATCTGAGATGGAGACATTGAATACGCCAGGTGTGCAGTGACTGAGATTTCAGGGCTTCACAGAGGTCTGCAAAGTGTGAGTGATGAAATCTGGTTTGCAAGCGGCCTCCCAGCATGCTGACCAGTTGTGTGACACGGCTAACCACCGCAACCCAAAGCTCCTTGCCATGCCATACAGTATTTGATGATTTAATAATCCTTGCTGTTCTTAAACTTCCACATGCTGAAAGCACCCACGAAGACTTGTACCAGGAGTCAAAAAGACAGAACTAGACTGCTCTGGTATTTAATGGATGCCTTCAAACCCACTGTAAAAGAGATTCGACTTCCCTCATCCATTTAAAAACCAAGTATATACACAATTTAATGTGTGAAACTCACTTTTAAATAGCAATGTGCTAGGATTTGAGAGGCTTTTTGGCTTGTGAAATAATTTTAGCATTACCTTTGCCTAGTATTAAATTTGTCATTACTTTAAAGTAAAAAACAAAAATATTTCAATCACACAAAGCTGTGAAATCAGCAACTTTACAGCATGCAGTGTGTTACACAGGACATTTGGACCAGAAACTCACAGAGCAAGTAACCAGTTTCAAAGACAGAGACCTCTCCTTGCCTGGGAACTGAAATGTGGAGCGTCTAAGAAAGTTCAGTTGCTTGTTTAGACCAAGTGCTCCTTTTCAATGAACACAGCATTTGTTGTTTGTGCCATGTGAAAACACAGCCTTGAGAACAGATCACCTTTCTTTACAGCTCTTGCCAGCTTTGTAGGCATGGACACAGCCTTGCCCTCTGTCATGGGCTGGGAAACTATAGGGTTAAAAATCCTCTAGGGTCTAGAGGAGTCTAGGAGTGGACAGAGGAGAGTGTGAAATTGTTATTCAATCCCATCATTCTGTTATCTTTTTATAAGCTGGCAGCAAGGCCAGCTCGTGCTCCTTTCCTTTCCCTCCTGCTTGCTGTCTGGTGGGAGCTACTTACCGGGGTAAACACGTAAGGAGTGGGCCTGTCTGGGGCCTGCAGGGGCTTTGCTTGGGCCAATGGGTGGCAGAGACACTGGGGAGGAGGATTGGAGCACTGGGGATTGTAGGTTAGTTTTGGGTTGGGGTCACTATGTATCTTGTATATACTCTGTACATTTCTTTTTCTGTATCTTTCCTTTCAAATACAATTCTGCATTTCTCTCCAGTTCATTTGAAAGAGTCTCATTCTGTTGGCTCTTTAAAAACAATGACACCCTCACTGAGCTCACCAGCAAAATGCTACTGGGTTTCATCAAGTGGACCTGTTACCCTGTGCTGTGAGACACACAGCTGACACCCTTTAGTGACATTATTGCCAAGTCCTTTGCTGTCATTACACCTTAATGGCCACTGCTATGAAGGACTTCCTGCCCTGTGCTCCTTCCAGGGACGTGGCTGCAGCCACCTCTGGATGTGTGCTGATTGGAGGGCACACAGAAGATAGCCACTAAAGAGCGACAGCACGGTCTGCAGGAATAAGTGCTGGACGATGAGGGAGCAGAAGCCAACAGAACTCTACTCACAGTTTTAAAAATGCAGAGGTATTTTGGACTGTTTCTGTTTCCATTGTAAATAGAAGCTTAGGTGACTAAGGGCTTTAAAGTGTAATTAACATTTTCTCCTGATAAGCTTCATACTGGTTTTCCCCTCTTATTTTCTTCTGCCTTTTTTCTCATCTTGCTTTCTATCTTCTGTCCCAGCAGAGAAAAATAACTGGTAGCTGCTAAATGAACACCCACAGAAGGCCAACTTTTCATAGAAATTAATAATCTCCTGGTCTAATTAATGATGCCTAAACTTCCTCTGGTCTCTTCAGCAATCTTTTGGCAAAGAAGATCTTTAAAACGTCTGGAAGTTTTAACTTTACAAGGGGAGGTTGAAGTGAAACTGGAACTATTCAGGATGTGGCTAAGGAAGGAGGAGGATTAATAACAAATGCAACTTGGAATGCCTTTTTTATAAGGGAGTCGATTCTACAGCACTTCTATGGACTCACATCTCACTAAGCAGAGTTTTTCTTCTGATTTCAGTGGCCTTTGGGTCTGGTTCAGGGACCAGTTGTGCCTTGAAACTGCTTGCAGTGGAAGAAACGAATGCACTTCAGCATCACTGTTAGCCACACTGAGCTGGTGAATGTGCAGAGCAGCAGCTGTCACCTTCAGGACCATGTATCTCCACTATAATAGGGGTGAGTCTGGCCAATGGCTTTAGAGAGGAAGAGCATAATGAGTTGCAATATCTGCAGACAGGATGTGAACCAAATAGGAATGAGAAACCCCTGGATTTTTGAGGCTCTATGCATACCATTCCTGCTAATTACTGCCCAGGACTGTGAGACCTCAAGCTTCTTACGTGCACTAGGGTGCCTGAGGTGCTGTAGCTGATGTGTGGGTGACCAGTGCATTGGATAAGAGCCTGTCTCTCCTTTGCTCTCAGTGATTAATCTTCTGATGCTGACTCAAAATCAGATCACACAATGGCACATCAGAACTGCTGAATGAACTGGGAGGAAAAGTGTAGGAACTGGAAATGATAGTTAGAGGTAAACCTTATCTTGCTTAGCAGGGCAACAGCTCCTGGATCCACTGATGGACGTGGTAGCAGATAGCTTGACAGAGATTAAGGTAGAAAATGGTTGGTTGAGAAATGAGACTGGGAAAAGAAAGTGAACAGAACAGGAGAGAGCAAACAGATCTAAAGGCAGATGTATCAGAGCAGAGGTGAAGCACTTGTGTGCTTCTTCTCTTTTGACTGTTCACCCTGACAAGTGTTTGCTGTAATTATAAAACAGCATTCAAAAGCACAAGTGAGACTCAGATGCACAACTCTCCTTCATTTTCATTTACTGAAAAGTTTGAAGCTGCTGTGGTGTTGAGAGGGTCCCCCACTGTCTGACCAGAAATAAACCTCATTAGTTTATCGCAAACCTGCTGAAAGCAAGAGAGAGAGTCTCACCCATTAATTTCAAAGTGTCTTCTACTGAGTGCTAATAAAATACCAGTCTGCTGTGGCAAATGACTCAAAATGAAGCTGTCAGTCAGTATTCATAGCATCAGACCACATTTCATGAGCTGGGAGACTCATCACCCAAAAAGTCTGAGAGCACAGTTGGCTGAATCAGTCTCTGCTACATAATTACGGTAAACCTGTCGATCAATACTGTGTGCATTTTTAATACCCACATATTGAGGCTGCTGATCTCTCTCTCTTAATGCTGATAATAGTTTTGCTTCTCTCTGCAATCAAGTAGCTTAAGCCTGAGGTCTCCTCTTGTTCCCACAGTTAATTACTCCTCCAGCTGTGGAAGGCAAATAGGGACTTCTATTACTTTCTTTCAAAGTAAGTTAAAAAATAGAAGAAAAAGGTCAACATTAGGAGATGGGCTGGTGGAGTGCAGACCCATGTAGACTCTATTCATGTAGTCCCCAGTAATAAACCTTCATAAATCCTTTTAAATATTGAAGTCTAATGAGCAGCATCTCACCAACGAGAGCTCATTATTCACCTAATAAAAATGCATTTAGCAGTATAATCCTCTGTGTTCAGCCTTCCCCAGAACCTGCCTGCAGCTCTCCCCTTTCCCCTCACCTGCTTCCCACCCAGGTTGTGCAGTTACTTATCAGCTGTTCCAACATCATCACAGCTGGTCCAGCCCCATTGTTGTGGCAGGATGCACAGCAGAGCTGCTCCTGAGGATGCAGTTGCTGTAAAGAACTCTAGGTCTGCCTGCCTGCCATGCACCTCACAGTGGTGTGAGAGTACTTCCAAGGCTCCACAAATCATTGTCACCAGAGCTTAATTTGAAGACTGATATATTTCAGTTCCTAAGACAATGTTGAATTCTGTTGTGTGCAAGTCAAGCTTCAAAGCTTGACCTACAGCCAAAGATTTTAGGGAGCATTTAAGCAGCTTCCATTGTCTGTCCCATATTTAGAAAATGACTTAATAAAAATCAGGAAACCTCTCTTATATAGTCTGATTTATCAAGTCACTGACAACTAACAGGCTGCAGATTGCATCTCCAGCTTACTCCAGCTTGCCCTTCACTACTGCAGTGCAATCCATACACCTCAATGTGAACTGTATTTTACAGAAGATTGTAGCTGAAATTCAGATTTAACCTTCAACACATTTAATGAGAACTTAATTATTGCCAGGACTAACTTCTGTGAATCTCAGTGCAGGTAGCCTCCTACTTCAGTTCAAGCCCAGCAGCTTCATATGGGTGCAGAGGCTCTGTGGAGGATCAGAGCTGTGCTTGTCATAATGAACAGCAAACAATGTCAGAGCCTGCAAACACACAGCTTTTATCACAGAGCACCAGCCTAGAATTACTGCTCTGGTATGAGCTATAGAACATTCTTGAACTGCACAAGAACTGCCCCTCATGAAAATGCCCATCTAAGTCTCCTAGCGAGAGCAAATCCTGATAATCCTACATGTCACAATATAGGCACAGCCTCAGCATCCTCCCTGTCTGCCACTTGATTCTTTCCATTCACATCCTAATTTGTAGCAAATCTGTTTGGAAACTGCTGTGTCTCACACTGTTTCTATCAAAGCCAAAGTGGCAAAAGGACTACTGTCTTGTAAAGAATTGATGTGATCAAAACCAATGCTTATGCTGTGTTTGAAATGGAAAATTAGTATGTATTCACTTTCCCTGTTATCAGACTCTATGTAACTGCTTCTCCCAGTAAAAGCAGTGACTGCAATCACGACCATCAGCTGAGCTGCACATAGCCCTAAAGAGCAAAGGAGTATACTTAGTGATTTCACAACAGACATATGACAAGAAACCTGCTTTTACTGTTTGGCTTTGCCCTGGCTTTAATGGGGAACATGTTGAGTACAGTTACAGCAAACCTTTAGAAAATGTCTAGGTTGGATAGAAGCTTTTTCCCCATTTTCTAAAGTGACTGAGCCCTCTAGGGCAGTATCTCAGCTGCTTTCAGTAGGCTTGGACTCTTAGGTTTCTTTTCAAACAGGGATTGGTCCAACGCTGCCAGAGTTTAGCAGTTTTACAGTTTCTTTTCTGGGAGGAATATTAACTTTTAATGTACAGCCTAAACTGTTTGAAAAGATTGAAAATTAATTTATTCCCCTGCCCCCAACTGGAACACAAACTTTAGAAATGGATTTGGAAAGGGCACTATGTACTACTACAGCTTTATTTTTTTAAAATGAGTCTTTTAAAGTTAGTTTAGTACACAGATTCAGCTGTGTGAAGTAGCACATTGCCTGCTATATGTGTAGGTTTATGTTTGTATATTTGCTGATCTTGAATTAAGCGCGTAGGTTCAGTTCAATGAGAGATCATTACCATATAGCTTCAGGTGATTTGTAAATACAGGACAAGATTAAAAGCTTTGGACAGAACCACAACACATTTTGTGAGAAATAGATGGCAGAGAAGTTCCCTGGCAGGGAACTTGAACAACCACCACAACAGGCAAGAGCTGCAAAGTTTCCCCATCACAATAGAAATTGCCAGTGTCTGCACAGTAAAGCCTCAGCTAAATTCCATGTCTGTGGCATACTGTCCATCTTAGAAAGGCTGCCTTGGGCAACAGAACTTTATGGAAGTGCCAGACAAGTACCTCCAACTTTCCTCCTATCTGAACCCATCCACTGTTTGTTTTTATTTAATTCTGCAGAACAGTGGTGCAGCAGTTTCATGTACACACAAACTGTCAGCAGCACCCACCACTTCTTTTTCCCCAAGTATCTGCTCTAGCAGTAGCACAGTAAAGGCTAAAACTCTGCTAAAGCAGCAGGCAGCCTCACAACGTTAGTGGTTACTTCTACATTTTTGTATTGTTTCTTCAGAGGGGAGTCAGAGAAGCTGAGAACTCCCAGCACACTGGCACAGTGAGGTTACTGCAAAGTGCATCAGGGTAATGCACAACTGAAGAGCACAAAGGATTCTGAAAGGACCCCTTTGAAACCACACACACACACACACACTCAGAAGCTGGTTTGATCATCAAAAGCTGACAGTATCAACCTGGCATCTTATTAAACCATTTTTTCTGCCTCGTGGAGCATGCAGGTAAGCAGCACACAAGTCTGTGGCAAGGTTCAGAGCCAGCCTTTATCTAGAAATGTTTTTTCCCTACTTTCTCTTTGAAAAATCTCCGTTCAAACGAACAGCACTGATAGTACTGCAGACACCAGTACATGTGTTTCAGCCATGGAGTAATAGATGTCTTTGGGCTTGTCTTCAGCACACAGTGCAGCCAGCACAGAGTAGTTTTGTTGAGCTGTGATTTTTTTCCTAGCTTTACCTGTTATGGACAATGTTGATTATTGGTTTGCAGCTCGAAGTTACCCCTAATAAAATGTAAGCATGATCCTCTCAGACAACTGACACCGTGCAGTATTTTAACAGCAGAAATAGGTTCTGTTGGACTTTTGCTACTTAGGTATACAGATGGATTATATAAGGGATGAACTGGATGTGACTTTCCCTTTTGAAGGAAGGCTGCTGAGAAAGCATTTACAGCCACTTCGGTGTCTGAAGCACTTCTGGTTTCCTTCATTTCAGATCACATTTTGCACTACACCGATCATTTGATATGAAGGTTACAGTTTTGAGTGTTCAAAAAATTCTTGGTTTCTGCAGAGTGCAAAAGAAGCTGAAATATAAATGCAGCCAACGTCACCAGCCTAGCACACAAATCAGATATTCAGTGTGTTAGTAGTCCACCTAGGCCACACCGCTGGGAAACTGTCCATCCAGAATTTCTAGGAGTCCAGGCGCAATTAGAAAATCCATAGCAATGCATCGTGCTGCCTCTCATCTCGGCTCCTGCGCTGGTTGTGGGCGTAGGAGGTGGCTCACTCGCAGCTGCGCCTCAGGTCCGGGTGAGGAGCAGGGCTGGGCACACACCCCTTCAGCCTTGCTGCTTGCGTTTACCTCCTGGGGCATTTCCCGTGTCAGGGCTCCTGTGCTGTTTCACTCTTTCAGTCTAGAGAACCTTGCACTCACAAGGTTGGCAAAGAGTGACCTTCCCAGCTAACTCCGAAAGCGTGGGCTCCTGTCACCGCCCTCCCGATGTCAATAGGCATCATGTGTGCGCTCAGCTGAGCCCTCTGCCTTTGGAGAGTCAGCCAGGAGACAGCTGTATGTGCTGCAAGAGGGGAACAGCGCTAGCGAGCTTTATTTTCTCACTAGCCCCCGGAGGCTGAAGTGTAGCTCCTCAAATGTATTGTCATCCAGGTGGTGCAGGAGCCACGATCAAATAATGTTCAGCCATTAGTGGTCAGTAACTGTCGCCTTGTTCGCTGCTGCCGGTCACACACGGCTGGTTTGTTCTTATGAATTCTGATAGATTTTTAAATGCTAAGCAGGTAATCCCTCTGCCCAGCTGAAAAAACATGAAGTTAGGTGCAGAAGTCCCCAGAGCAAGAATTACTAGGAAAAAATTACAGAAGTGTAAATCAAGAAAGTAATATTGAGCTTCAGAAGATAGCACACAATAATCTGACACTTTATTCCACTGCTGCCTGGGGTTTATATATACTCCTGTCACATTCTTACTCTTCTCCACCACTAGTAATTTTCCTCCAATCTAATTTTTATTTCCCCAAGGGTTTGCTAAGGTCAAAAGTGCCAGAAGCCCAGTGACTATTCACTTGCCAAAGGACAATAAATTAAATTAACCACTGTTGGTAGTTATATGTAAATAGGTGCGACCCCCTGCTGGCATGGTGTATGATTATTAGCAGCTCATTGCAGGCTGGGTGTTGAAAATCCAGGAGATGCTTGCTTCCAACTTTTCCTGCCAGAGCAACACCCAAACTGCTGCTTCTGCGGCTCCTTGTGATTCGTAGCTTTCTGTGCATTGGAGCTCTGACTGTTCAGGGTCAACCCCAGGGGCATAGTTCAGTGACTTGCTTTATTGTAGCTATCTTCTCATAACCACTCTAGTGTAGTGATTTCCAGTAGATGGTACTAATGTGGGCCGCACAGGTGTCCTGCTGGTCAGGGAAGGAGTGGCACTTGAGTGGCATTTAGTAACCATGTCTATCTGCTGAGGCCAAACTTCTGGGTCACCCTTTCTCACATCTCATTTTGGGGACCCTGTAAAATAACAATTACCCCCCTTGGTATTACTTTTGTGTGTCACGTCCTTTTGTCACAATATCCATTGGACTTCAAGTGTGGCATAAACTGTTATTTCTCTCTTGAAAGTCTAAGGTAGCAGTTGGAATTGCACCATGACAAACCTAACACCATCAGTGTCCTGCTTCCTGCTGCCTCTTCAGTGCCCATAGCACAGTCCCAAAGAGCGAGTCACATCCACACATTGTGCTTAGGACAGTTTGAGACCTTGGCTTTGGTGCCAAAAGCAGTAATAACTTTTAGGGAAAGAAAATTAACCAAGCTCAGGGGTTTCTGTTGCCTCGAACGAGGAGGATGCTTTGCAGTTTTCAAGCCCTGTTTTCAGCTGTGTTTGTTCATCTTGAACCTTTATCTTAACTTCTTCCAAAGCACAGGATGGGACTTGGCCATTGGTTCTGATGCAGACAAGTACAAAAGCTGCCTTCAGGAGCACAGTGCTGATTGGTACTTTGGTATGAAGCAGAGAAACATAATCCTGGAGAGACAACATCTTAATAATATTTGTATTGGGTTGCTTCTTTGCATCATTTGTACACACGGTATTTGTACTGACCCTCACCTAGTATTCAGCCTGTTTGCCTGCAGTTACTGTGTGCTCCGTCAAAGCTGGGAACTCCACAGCTTTTACCCTGCTGATCTTTACACTTAGGAACTGCATTTTGTAAAGTGTGTAGTGCACTCCCATCCCAATTTTTGTTGCTTTAACTCAAGGATCTGCCTCCACTGGTACTCTGTAAGCTCTATATTTAAGCAGTTACTGAGGAAGCGTTATTATTATGTGGAATTCTGCAATTGCTCTCCTGGATAGACACAGATAAAATAGTGAAGAGCTCTTTTAAAATTAAGATCTTAGGCCACAGGCCAATATTTTTTCTTTTACCCAAGTGGTATTAAATCAACATGTAATTAGGATGCCAGGAGTGGGTATTTGCAGTTTAGACCACTCAATTGGTTCAAGCAGCTCGTGTAAAGAGTGTTTAAGATGAGCAGTTGAACACTCCCATTCCTGAGTCACTATTTGCACATAGAGATTTTGGAGCACCTTGGAGGTATGTGGCCAGGCACGTTGAGAGTCTCACTTGTGGCCTGTTGTTATTGTTGCCCAAATGGCATGGCCACAGGATACTCCCTGGGGTGCCCAGCATAATGGAGCTGGGCATGCTGAATATTAAGGCCAAGAAGCAGCTTTCTTATTGGGGATTTGTATGCTGCACAGGGTTTCTGTTGGCTTTCACTATAATAAAATCCTCATTCAGGGAACTCTGTGACCTTTTTTGGATAATTCTGGGTTGGTTTGTTTGCTTTTTACATTTCAGAACAGGCTACTTATGAGTCTTGATGGGAAACAGGATGTAGTGAGATATCACACATACACTGGGACACAGAGAAGTGGAGCACAAGGCTTAACTGCAGTTATGGCAGTGGGAGCCTCTACCTGAGCAACCATAACAAAGTTCAGGAGTTGCATTTACTGTTCTCAACAAATTATGCTGTGCTAAACCCTGAAGACTCTTGGTAAAAATCCTTTTCTAGGCTGGATGGTACATATGGCTTTTCAGCACAGCGGAGGACTTGCCCAGTCCTTTCATTGCAACAGCATTCATCATTCTCCTGACAAATATTTCTCTGGACTTTGTTAGCCAGCAATGTGAGTGCAGCCCAGACAGCAACCCTGTGCTAGGCTGCAGCAAGAGCAGTGTGGGCAGCAGGGCAAAGGAGGGGATTCTGCCCCTTGGCTCTGCTCTCCTCAGACCTCACCTGCAGTCCTGGGTGCAGTTCTGGAGCCCCCAGCACAAGCAGGACATGGAAGTGTTGGAGCCAGTCCAGAGGAGGCCACCAAGGTGCTCAAAGGGCTGCAGGACAGGCTGAGAGAGTTGGGGCTCTGCATCCTGGAGAAGAGAAGGCTTTGAGGAGACCTTTGAGTGGCCTTTCAGTATCTGAAGGGGGCTACAGGAAGGCTGGGGAGGGACTATTGACAAGGTCTGGTAATGACAGGATGAAGAGGAATGGGTTTAAACTGGCAGAGGGGAGATTCAAACTAGATGTTAGGAAAGGGTTCTTTGCAGTGAGGGTGGTGAGACACTGGCACAGGTTTCCCAGGGAGGCTGTAGCTGCTCCCTCCCTGGAGGTGTTCAAGGCCAGGCTGGATGAGTCCTTGAGCAACCTGTTCTAGTGGGAGGTGTCCCTGCTTATGGCAGGGGTTTGAAACTGGCTGAGCTTTGAGGTCCCTTCCAACCTAAACCATGCTATGGTTCTATGGTATTCCTAAGCTCAAAGAATCAGCATCTAGGCCTCACCCCTTTCCCAGATCAAACAGGTTTATAGAGAGCATATGTTTCTTTCCAGATGGCCAGCTCTGCTCTTGTGCAGTACAAAATCTTTTCTGTGCTTCCACATTATAATTTTACAGCTGCAATTGCAGGAGTACTGACAGGGCTCAAACATGATATTCCAAGTGTAAGTTTGCTGATTCTGCTGTGAGATGTACTTTAAAAGTGTGTTCAAAGATGCAAATACACATCTGATATAATTATTTTATCTGATTCACAAATTGCTAGGCTGTATTTTTGATCAGGCAGATGTATTTGCATTACCACTGAGTCATTTTAATGATTAGTGTATTCAGCTTCAAGGATATTAAACTATGAGAAAATTGCACCTACGAGAGGGATCAGAAAAAATACCAAATAGTTAGAAAAATAACTAATTACAATCCTACCAGCTTTGAATTTGAGCTATTACAGGACAAGCCCAACATCAATAAAAATACTTCATTTAGAACAGACACTGCAGCTACAAAATATTCATTATTCTGTCATTAAAAGAGTTAAAATTTGTCTCTCTGATGAAAGCTTTTGAATTGTTTTGTTCATTTGAAGAGGAGGAGATGGTTTACTGGCAGCCCTGTGGGCAAATCCATACAGAAATTGTTTAAACATCACATCAGTGCAGTTTAATTATGACTAAGCATGCCCCAAATAAGTAAACGAGACAGAGAAATAGCAGCACAAGCAGATCTTTGTGTTCTGAGCTGACACTCCATGGCATTTGACACAGAAACATGTGGAGGTTTGTTAAAAGGAGCACCGTGGGCAGCTCAGGCATTGCAAGAGAGACTTTGCAGTATTCCACTTGCAACATCATTCTTTTTTTCTGGGCGTCTGAGAGATTTCAGCGCCACCTGCCCAGCCCCTCCCTCTCCCTGTACAGCTGCATGAGGGAGTAGAACTGGTTATTTTCGTACTGTTTGGGTCGACCACCTAGCTGCGTAAGCACGTGCCTGAGCATCGACCTTTTCATCTGGCTTAAGCTCATGGTTGAAGATCGTACATCAGTGACTCATTTGCTTTATTTCTCTTATCCTGCAGATTACTAAGCTCTTCCCAAAGGCCACTGGGCATCCAGTTCTTGCTTCTGTTGGTAGAAGTTTCCTGTCACAGGGAGCATGTATGTGGCAGCAGGTTCTTGAGCTGTAAGTGTAGGTTAGGTTTAAAGAGGTTTTTAACAGGTTTGGTGCTGGGCATGTAGCTCAGTGATAAAAACTTGATTCTCTACAGTTAGACCTTGGTGGCTTCAGTTTGTTCCAGTCTGGCCAGCAATGTAGTGACTACAGGGAAGTAATCACAAAAATGACTAATTATCTCTCCACAGCATGCTGGTGTTCCTGCAGTGTGACAGCCTCCCTGTGCAGAGCATTTACACTCCAAGGCTTGCAGCAGAACGGAGGGGTTACGTCTCTCATCCCCAATTTGTAGAGGGGCACTGACTGTCAGTCCCTAGCAACTCAACTCATGTGAGGCTAGCTCTTGTAAGCCTTTAGATATTTAGGTTCTCAAGCACACAAGGATACCTGCAGCATCATAGCACAATTAGCACCAATATAATCCCATCTTTCAACAGCATTAGGACTGGCTACTGGGAGTTTCCATTAAGACGTGCCAGTCTGCACAGTGACACTCGCACAGCTCTATGTGTACACAACAGACATTGATTTCACACAAAGCCTTCCTCAGCTCAACCTGTCCTGAGGTGACAATTGAAACACAATGAATATGACTCTAAAGCAGACTCTTATTTGTATTTCTATAAAATAGCTGTCTTTTCTTCCTTAACTACGTTTCACCAAGTAACTGTCCTATGAAATTCACTGTGAGGTGCTGCTGTAATTTTTCCCCATAAAATTCACATCTCAGTTATATGGAAGTTAGGTCTAAACAGTTTCTGGGAAGAAGCCCAAACAAAGGAAAAACCAAAATCACCACCAACCCCCGCACTCCACTAATTAGCAGTAAATCTACCTCTTTCAGGCCTTTCTAGTTAACCACAGCTGAATCTGGATGCAGCTGCATTACTGCGTCCTGGGAGCTAAATGGTCCTGGGAAGAAAGCTGGCAGAGAATTTTCCTTAGATACATGTCTTTCAAAGCATCTTTGGTTTCCCCCAGAACATCTCAGTAACCAAGATTTGCAGTTTTTGCCTTTGCCTGAGCGCGCTGTGGTTGTGCAGGACACACAGAGAGAATGGCAACAGCATACTTTGAAACAGAAGCACAAGTCTGGTTGATGAGCAGCTGAAGGAGCTGGGCTTGACTGGGGGCTGTCTCGTTAGGGAGTGCCAAACAGGTTGCCCAGCCTCCTGCAGGCACCCAAGTCTACAATAAATGTCTTCCAGAAATACAGCAGCTCTTCTCAGCAAGCCAAAAATCCTAATTTGAGTTGCCATGCCCTTGGCATCTGCAGTTTTGCTTACTGAGGCCATTCCAGTGTTGTCTGCTCAAGGTGGCTGGAGTTTTGGTTGTGATTTTTGTTGTGTAGCTTTCTGTATTGCTTCCGTCTTTTGCACTGGACAGCAGTCAGTACCACCTAGCCAGAGGAACTGGGTTTGTGCTTCCCTTGATAGTAACAGAGATCTGAGATGTCTCTTTGTGAAACCCTGGTGCGTTTGTTGCCCAGTTAAAAGCTGCACTGTGGCTCTGCAGGGGTGAAGGCCATTGCTGGGCTGTTGAAAGCTAGAGACACTCAGGATGAGTGGCTGAGGAGCTATAGCTTCTTCTGCAAGCCCAGGGAGAGTAGGCTCTGCATGTAGGAGAGCAGCAGGGTGGACCCATGACCTAGGATGTGGCCTCGTGGCCAATAAGCCAAACAAGGTCTTGGGGTGCTGTGGAGCCAGGCTGGGCGAGGCAAGGGAGGCAGGCAAGGAGCTGTTTGCAGAGTTGGAAGAGGCTGTGGAGCAGTGCCTGTGGTGGGGGATGTGAGTGGCAGGGCTAATTCCCAGAGAGCAGGCTGAAGATGTGAATGCATTGTAGCCATCATTTTATCTGTGATATGGAATGGTGTTGGCTCAGCTGTTGCATAAGCAGAGCTGGGTTCTGCAGTAAGTTGCTGTGCTTGTGTCCAGTTGCTTGTGTGCAGCACTGCTCCTTGGGCAAGAGCAGTGTGGGAAGCCAGAGCACCATTTGCTGTGCTGTGAGATTCCCTGTCAGGAGCTGACCTCTGTCGGTCTTGTATTAGCCTGCGTCCGTCAGTGATGAGAGCCTCAAAGTGGCAACACCTGAGCTTGGTCCTCCCCTAAGTCCTGCATTTCACTGTGGTGAGGCACAGATCCTTGGGGGTTTCTGTGTTGAAGTTGCAGAGCAGTCAGCCAGCTCTGCCTCTCCCTGCTAAGCGGTGCCACGGCTCCAAGAGAGTGGTTCAGTGCTGCAGCTTTGGAGGTTGCAAAGTGTGGGAGGGCTCCAGCTCCAAGCACCGACCAGCAGCAGACAGGTGAGCACTCGTTTCCTGGCAGGGACATCGTGGCCAGGAGCCGAGACTGTAGTACCTGAATAAGCTTAAACCTCAAAAACGTTTGCAAAGAACAAACTGTGGCTTGGCTGCCTGCTTTGTTCTTGTCATGTTAAAAGTGAGTTTAATTTCAGTTATTGGTAGCACGTCAGTGGGTATTTTCTCTTTATGTGGAGCTTTAACAACTTGTTCTGGAAAATCATGCAATATTCCTGTGCTTTTTTGTTTCTTCCTGCCCAAAATGAGATGCCTCTGGCAGTCTGGAGAACATGCAGGTGTAGTTTGCTTTGCACACATTCCCGCTGTGTGCAGGGCTTGTTTACTGCTCAGCTGAACAAATTGCCCAGTGTCCTTCTGGGTGTCTCAAGCTCTTTAGCAAGGAATCAGAAATGATGCTGCTAGGACTTCTGCATTTCATTACGTATGACCTCAAACAAAAAGATTGTGAAGGATCAGTGCCCACTGTCCTACAGAAGCTGGGAGGCAAACCCCTCTGGAGTTGTTTCTGCAGAGGCCTGTGTTGTGTTCCTACTCATCAAGATGAAGGACTTTGCCAAGTTCTTTATTTGCTAATAATCAGTCCCCATAACAGAAGAGGTCTGCAGACTTTTCTGCTCATATCTGACTTGGTTGAACTGTTTACCTCGGGGTGTTTTTATCTTTCCATTACTGTTCCCTTTTTTTTAAGTGAAGAAATGCCAATCTTTGAGAGGTTACAAACAAGTAAATGATGCCACATTTCAGAGTCAGAGCAGGAGTGATAGCTGGTTACAGGGTTTGCACATAAATTGGGTACGTTTCCTTCTCTTCTGCACCTGTCTGGCATTTGGAATGATCTGTTACCTTCTATGCTAATTATCCTGAATTTCTCCTCAGTGACCCAGACCTCCACCAGTTTCAAAGTGACTTTTGGCTCTGTGGAGGAACGTGGTGGCTTGTGTAAATAGCAGAGTCGTGGGGTTGTGCTCATCATTGTATGAGCTACAAAGCTTTTAAGTTGCAAAGTGAGAAAAAGAAGCACTTTGGAAGGCCTGCTGTTGTGCAGGAGTACTGCAGAAGGCATGGTGGCCCATGGCCTGCCAGAAGGTGAGGAGCAGAGCTGAGAAAGGGGAGATGCTGTCTGTTGCCAAGGGGAGCTCTGCTGCCCCACAGCACTCATGCAGCAGCTGGCATCATGTGGGCTATGAGGCAGAGCAGCATCTGTCCTCTGTAATGGTTCTTTAGTTTTGCTGGACTGTGTTTTCAATCATCTGGAGCAAGAGAGAGGGAGCCTCCTTGGAGATACAGGAGTGTCCCTGTTAGATGGAGACAAGGAACAACAGCACATGAACATTTGAAGGACTGAGAAAGAATCTTACCCTTTGTTGTTGCTTTGCCGTCATCCCACACACAAATGTGGTCGAAATGGCAGGAGGCAGCAGATGGGGGTGAACTTACTTGCTGTATGGCACTACTGCTTCTGAAATAGCACCTCAGCATGAAATCATTTCCTTGTGACAAGCTGCTTTTTAATTCAGTTATGAAAGGTAGTTCTGAGTACATAAACTAGATCTGGTGAAAATCTGGTGATCAGGCTGTGGTCACAGAGGAGGGGTTTTTTTGTTTGGGTTTTTTTTTTCTTTTCTTTCCCCCTTTTTATAGCCTTCTTTAAGTGTGTTACTTTGCCATAAGGAAATTGCATATGGAGAGTGAGTATAGAGGCAATTTGGTGTAGCAAAGGTTATTTCTGTAGTGAAGATACTTGAAAAATCAAGACTGTGTCTTGTTTGCTATGTGCTATATATAAATCTATCTGCATGTGACAGATACTCTGCAGCTGTGGACAGATGCTGAAAATATATGCACTGGTAGCGAGTGGAATGTCACTGGGAAAGGCTTTAGGTACTGGAATCGCAGAAGCTGGAATTACAAAGTTGTGATGATCTTAAATTACTTCTGATAAAGCTTCACAGAAGTTAATGTTACGTGTGAGTGCAGTGCTGCTTTTAGTTAGTTATTGATTGGGTGTCTGTGCTAGATGGACTGCAGGTTTTGGCCTTGTAATGTATTGCTGACTTCTAGCTATTAAATATTTATGGCAGTGTTCTAAATTTTCCATTAAGAACATGTGAAACCTTGAAGCATATTATAATCTACAACTTGGCTAAGCTTCCTGCAACAAGGCATCGCCCTGTGCACAGACTGTGAGCTGCTCTGGCTGAACGTGGCTAAGAGAACCCCCAATCTTCTCTTTTGTGCTCTGTCCTTCTTTGCAAGTATTTTAGTTCTATCTAATTACCTATATCTTTGTATTCCAGTACCCACAACTGAAAGTGTGGGTGTGTTATGCCAGGAAAACATAGTAAGGGGCTCCCTCTCCTCAAGAGTTGAGAGTGTAAATCAAATAAAGGCAATGAAGGCAGTGCTGGCACTTTGTGTGAAGCAGGGATTGGGCAGACACCCATTACGTGGCTTGCTTGGAGTCACAGTTTTAGGATGAAAGATTTCACTTCAGGAGAGTGGCATCTTACAGCACCTACCCATTCATTTGTTCCTTAGCTAACCAGACACTCTGATCTGTTGGTGTCAAAGCTTGGGCAAACACATCTCAAATAAACTCAAATAAACAGAATAAAAGGCATGAGAAGGATCTCTCAGCCTGAAACTGTGCAGTTGTGCTGCCCTGATGAGTAACTTGAACATGTCTGTTGATCCCCAGTGATGGTAGGGCAGCTGCTCTGTCAGTCATCACTTAACGTCCATAACTGCAGTAATGACTGCACTTAAAACATCTATGTCACACTGCAGTGGCAGCTGCTGGGACTTGGCCTCGTGTAGGTGTTGGAACTGGGCTGGGATCCAGGGTCTGCAGGATCAGTCTCTCACTGTCTTGAAGCACTTGACAACAGTCTGGGAGTGAAGCAAGCCCATAGTGGGAGAGTTGTGTGGTCTGAATCCTTACTTTGAAATAAACCAACTGCAGTTGTTTATTCTGCAGTGGAAATGCAGTGGGAGTGATTGGACACAAGGTCAACTGAGTGGAAGCATTTGTTGCTGTGCTTAGCCTCAACAGACACGCCATTGGAGCCTCTGTCGTGCTGAGTCTGACAGAGAAGCATGGCTGTTGCTCTGAAGTGAGGGCTGCTAGAGGATTTACTAAACATATTTTTAAAGTGAGAGAGGTCTGTAGCAAGAACACAAGATAATAAATAAGCAGGAGTGAAATAAAGTTTGTATACAGATGGAAAAAAAATTGTGCGGCTTAATGAAGAAGAAAATGATGGAGTTCTGTGGAACTTGATAATTAACCCCCAGGGGACTTCAAGAGCCCCCACAGCTTGGAAAATGCTCTGCACGAGATACAAGTCCTGTCACGTTTATTAGAATACTTCAGAGGTAACAAGAGGAAGGGCTATTTTCACTCTGCTTTTTAAACAAGAATGACATTTCTGCCCTGAGATGCTTCTACTAGACCTGAGAATGGTGTCAAAGTGCCAGTTACAGAGGTTTTATTCTTTGCTTCAAAGCAGGAGTGTTTGTTCTCAGAGACTTTCCAGCCTGTTTGGATGACAAGCAGTCTGTCCAGATGGCCACAGTCGTTTGTTCAAGAGCTGGAAAACAAATTCTCTTTCTTGAATGTCGTGGCCATATTGTAGATGTATGAACAAGCTGGAGAAGCGCTGGCTTGCTCTGAGCCTTCACGGGAGTGAGCTGGAGAAGCATTCTGGCCTGGCTCAGGAGCAGTGTGGCCAGTAGGATGAGGGAGGTCATTCTTCCCCTGTATTCAACACTGGTCAGGCCACACCTTGAGTACTGTGTCCAGTTCTGGGCTCCTCAATTCAAGAGAGATGTTGAGGTGCTGGAACATGTCCAGAGAAGGGCAACAAGGCTGGTGAGGGGCCTGGAACACAAACCCTATGAGCAGAGGCTGAGGGAGCTGGGGTTGTTTAGCCTGGAGAAGAGGAGGCTCAGGAGTAACCTCATTGCTGTCTACAACTACCTGAAGGGAGGCTGTAGCCAGGTGGGGTTGGTCTCTTCTCCCAGAGAACCAGCAACAGAACAAGGGGACACAGCCTCAAGTTGTGCCGGCGGAAGTACAGGCTGGATGTTAGGAGGAAGTTGTTGGCAGAGAGAGTGATTGGCATTGGAATGGGCTGCCCAGGGAGGTGGTGGAGTCGCTGTCCCTGGGGGTGTTCAAGAAAAGCCTGGCTGGGGCACTTAGTGCCATGGTCTGGTTGACTGGGTAGGGCTGGGTGCTAGGTTGGACTGGATGATCTTGGAGGTCTCTTCCAACCTGCTTGATTCTATGATCCTAAGCGGTGGCTTGCTCTGAGCCTTCCCTTTACACGATTGTTGCTGCATACCCAGCCCTGATGGTCCTGTTCATCTCTTCTCGTGGCTGGTCTCCGCTGCTGAGGCTGCTGTTAGTCTCGCACTCGAACCAGCTGATTTTGCTTTCCTCCTGTTGAATCCAGTTTTGGCTTGCCATACAAAACTCTTGAGGCTTTTATTCAGGCTCTGAGGAGCTTTAAATGTGATCCTGCAAAGTCTTGGCAATTGCTGCATTGAAATTCAGATGAGGACAGGAATGTGTTTTTCTATTTTATTTCACCTATCGTTAAGATTTAATTTTACTTTCTGCTGTTTTGTTATGGTTGATATAACCTTCCAGAGAGTTTCTTCTGCTCTTTAAGCTAATTTAAAGTCAGATTATCTTTTATTTTTTCCTTCGGTGCCCCCAAGAAATACTGATACTGTCTGGAAGTGTGGTATTTATGGTATTTACATAGGAATGCTGTATTTATAGCAGTGATAGGAATACGGAAGTGCGTAACCTGAGGGATGTAGCTTTATTTCCATTTCAGTTCAGTTTCCAAGCAGAGCACTCTAGCTGCTGGCTCAGTATAAAATATCTACATGTGGTTAGGTTCAGTATTAGAGCTGAGGGAATTACTTGTGGTTAAACACTCTTTTGCTCTAGGGACTTGAAGGGTCAGGAGGAAAGTAGAAAGATGGTGAAATGGCTAACAAAAAAAAAGACAGGTGTCATTTTTGAGCATGTGTGTCGGGCAGAGGTATAAATCCAGTCTCTGCTAGAATCCAGTATCCTTTATGGGGCTCCATTTGGGAAATAAAAGGGAGCTACAGATCAACAGGGAGGAGTTGTGGGCATGAGAAATTCATTAAAAAGAAACGCTTGCAACTTTGGATGTCTTTTGGTACACGAATCTGAGCAGAGCCTGAAGGAGGAGGGGAGCCACTCACAATGCAGCTTTGCTGAAATCTGAATCATTTTTAAAAGTCCCCTGGGAGTCCTCAGAGAGCTGTAGACTACAAGCAGCCCATGGCCCAGAAATCGGGGTGAGATCTGAGATGCAAAATGCACGATACAGAAACGCCTCAATGGAAAGCAGAAGAAAGGCAGAGACTCTGCTACGTCTGTGCACAAAGGAAGCTGGGAAGTCTCTCAGACACTTGCATTAAAATTCCTATTTAGAAATAGCTTTCTGCTTTTTCTTCCTCTGCTTGTCTGTCCAGCTATAATTATCTGTCCTCCTTTTCCTCCAATTACATGCTGGATAATGTTTAGCAGCTATTCCAAGCAGCAGCTTATTCCTGTGTGACAAGATTTAATTAAACTTCCACTGAAATAATTAGTGAGGGTATCTCAAAAGGCTGTTTAAAATCAATGCAGTACTGAGGACCAAATAGAGTTAACACTGTCATCAAGGATCAAAGTCACCAAAGAACGTGACTGAAAATTAAACCCCCAGCAAGAATCTAATGAAGAGGCACACTGAAGCAGTTGTGATTTTCTGCCTCTTGGGGCCCTACCTACAAATTGATTTGACATGGAAAATTTCCCTCAGGAAGCTTAAAAATGGTAAATTTCCATTAATTACATACCAAATAATGTTCTTTCTATAATTTATAATCCATTAGGATTCTCCCCCCTCCCTTTTTTAATTGCCTTTTCCTCTCTATCTTTTCTGCTTTGTTGGTGGAGATTGTTAGAGGTTGGTTGGGTGCTTGTGTTTCCTGTAGCTGGAGGAGAGTTAGGTGCCATAACCCTGGGGTTACATGTGCCATAACCTTAGACACATCAGAACCCTCAGCCTACATTTTGAGTTTTTCAGTGTCCCATAACTCAGGAAGCAAGAGAGCAGCTTTCCCAAGTAATGTGTATGGCAGTGTTTCCTTCAAGTAGGATATTCTCATGCCTTTGTGGAGCTGTAATTTGTATTATGAACCAAATCCTAACCCTGCCTAGGGACTGTGCCGGTGTAAATTTAATCAGCAATTGATTTCTGCAGGAGGTGGCTCAAGGTGCCTTACCCAGCAGCACAGGGCAGTTATTTCTCTTAGTAGCTGTGCATCCACAGAGCTGCTCAGGGCGGGGGCTGATGTGAGCCGCAAAGATGCTCAGCCGTGAGACAACATGGGCCGTGGTTTGCTGTTCCCTGTGCTTTGCATGGGAGAGGTTGTTGCACTGGAAGGAAGGAAATGCTCCGGAATCTTCTTGTCTGGTTTGCACTATGGATCTTTTTTTCTCAGGGTTCGACATTCTGTTTCCCTCTTTTCTTGTTAAAAATCACAGTATGCAGTGGGCTTCTGCAGTTCAGAGCTATACAGCAGTGCCTAAGCCAGAAGTTTGGCAGCACTTTCAAATGGCCTTTATGCATATGCTATGTCTCTTTAGAGCTACTGTGGTAAGTGTGGAAAACACAGATTGGGCCAGTAAGGAGAATGCCACAGCCTTGGGCCATGAGACAAGAGTGCCCTGTGGCTACCCACAGATAGATGAAACAGGTGGAGTGGCTCAGCTTGAGGCAGGATGCTGAGCTAGCGTGGCTGGCCAGCAAGTATTTCTGTTCCTCCTTCTTCCAGCTGTATGTTCAGGCTGTTGTGCTCCTGTGCTGGGAGGAGGCTGGATGAATTTCTGTAGTATTTATACCTGAACTTTGCTGATTTACATTGCCTGAAGCTAAGGAGTGCACCCCTGGGCAGAAACATCATTAAAATATCAAGAACTGCAATGAGGGGAAGGGATTTGGGGTGTATGTGTGATGTGTTGCACATTTGTCATCTCTTTTGAGCTGAACTGTGAAGATCTGAATGATTTATTCAGGAAGTTATGCCACCTCTGTATGGCACTGAAATACTGAAGATCAGTAAATATTTAATACAAACATTTCTTCTGCAGCTGTGTCCTTGCATGAGTTGCTCAAGCCTTGCTGAGTATGCTGAGCAGTCAGATGCAATATTCTGTGCCTGCAGGATCAGGATTCCTTCAGTATTTCTCATCTGCAGAAAAAGAATTCCTTTAAAGCTCTTTAAAAATTGCAACTAAATAATTGAAAGCAGCAACAATAAGCTGTGTGTGACATGTAGATCAGTCTTGTAGGTCTATGTGCTTATATATGCATCTAGATATGGGTAAATGAAATTGAGGTCAACTGTAGGCAGCAGAAGAGCTGGAACTGAGTGGAGTCAAGTACAGCCCAAGCAGATGTTGTATAAAGTTCCTCTAATCTCATAATGTGAGTTTTCCTGGTGATTTAGCACCTCCAAAGCAAGCCAGTGCTGGAAAACAGCTAAAAGGCTGGGTCTGGGCTTTAATTTTGATGTGGAGATTCAGTGGCAAAAACTTACAGTTAAAAAAGAAAGGTGTAGAAGATTTCAGTACCAATCAGCTTTGATGCTCTCCATAGAGGGGATTCCATCTGCCCTCTGCAAGGGCCTGTGCCTAGCCCCACTTGATACACCTTATGGATTTAACAAAATATGACTTCAAATACACATCCAGTTCTTTAGGTGTTCTTCCTTTCACACACTTAGAATGATGGTTTGATGGAATGATTAATCTGAAGCCTTTTACTTGGGAAGGCAAATAAGCCTCTTGAGGTTATTTGGCCTATTTCACTGTCTTCAAAAGTAACATTTCAGAAGAAATAATACCCCATGATTTCCAAACAGTTGATTCTCATCCTTACACATCCTCTCCTCTTTTAATGCTCTCGACACATGTAGTAACTTGTGCAGCTGAAGACTTTCCCCTTCTATGAAGCTAAATGCTTAGCAGTTATTCTTTTCCCTGGGCATACTGCTGAAATATGTAGGCATTGAATCTAAACTAGGTCTTCCAACAGGATCAATTAGACAGGATAGGGGCCTGAGATTTACAGGATAATGAAAATGACATCTGCCTAAATGAGGGAAGGTAAGAGAATGTAAAGAAAATTCAGGGGGTTGTTCTCTTACCTGTAAATTGGAAAAAAGTGTGGGAGAATGCTGTAACCAGCTGGGCAAGCATTGATGTAAGGATCCCCACAGGGTGGCTGCCCTGTCATTAGGGTTTATGCAAGTAACACAAGCATTTTCCTAAATCCTCCTTGGATAATTCAATGATTGTCTTTGCCGTAGCAGGAGTTGAATAGTGGCAATGTCCTGGGAGGTTGTCATCATTCCCAACACCCATCACCATCTTCAGAGACCGAAAATACACTTAACCATTAAAGCATGGTACTTTCTGTGAGAGAGCAAGGAGCTGGCACACAGGCATCTTATCAGACTGGGTAGATAGCTTAAATATGTACAGTTCACTTGTCCCTGTAGTGCTGAGGGTTGAGGACTCTCCATGAAGTCAAGGAGCGGTGAGGGTGGTGTGGGCTCTGGCAGCAGAGTGGAGAGATCTTATTGGTTTCCTGCCTTCTCTCTCAGACTGCCTCACCTTGGGGTGAGCTGAGCAGGCAGAAAATCACCCTGCTCCTTTCCTTTTCTACTTCCTCACATTCCTCTGCAGCTGAACATCCATCACCCATGAGACAGTGTGGGAAGGTGCCACAGCTTCTCTTGGGGTGGGAGTGGGGACATGAATAGTATAGGCCTTTTCAGTCAGTCATCTAGATGTATCCTGGTGAGTGAACTACTGGACAGATTGATTTTCGGTAGTAATAATAAGAGAATTCCAAAATTACTTGGGGCAGGAAGGAAGCTGACCTGACCCAGAGAGAAGAAAGAGTCATGGGCACAGCTGACAAAGGCAGGCTCAATAAACAAAAGGCCAAGGCAGCAGCAGAGGGCTCAGCACCTGAGATGTGTTTCCTGGAGCATATTTGAAGTATTGTGTGTCTGAAATAGCAGGACCTTAAATGCCTGCCCAGGTGTTCCAGGGTATCTCTTTCAAGATGCTGAGGTTAAAACTCTTAAGAGCAGATGGAAGCAGATGGCTTCATCGTGATGGAAGATATAAATGGGCAAAGGTAGGACCAGGCCTGTTACTGAATCCTCAATAGCTGTGTGAGAGAACCTGTCAAGGCTGCTGGTGTTATCATAACTCTTCTCAAATACAAATGTCAGCAAATTTTAAATTAGGATTTAATCAATCATCAGCACCCTGAGAAGTTCTGGGCACTTCTCTGGCCATTTTTAAAGGGTAGGGAGATAGTAGTGGTAGATACAGAGGTTAGGGCAGGAAGGGAAATGTTCTGTTTCCCTCCTCATAATGTGATTAGACTTGGATGTTTTAGTGACTTTCTAACAGAATATTGTCTACCTTGAGAGTCTCCTGCTTAATAAAATGGCTAAGGTCAGCAGGACTTTGTGATGGCAATTTACTAATCAGCATTCTAATTGCATGAGAGTACCTGCAGCAAATGATGTGACTGCTTTACCTGGAGACACACTTGGTGATGTCCTGTCTTGTTACTGGCGTCGCTTCTCCAGAGAGCTTTACATTTGGCTGAAGCTCTGTTTATTTTGCCACTGAAATGCTTTTCCCCAAACACTTGCTTCCCTAACAATTGTTCTTAGTCATATCTGTCATCCAAGGATTTTAGAACATTGGAAGCTAAATCTTCTGGTGGTGGTTTTCTTTTCTTGTTCTTTATCCGTTTTTTCTCTTTCAAGCTGTTGCTATCAATATGGATTTTAGTATCTGTCAATTTAATTTCTTTGCTGCATGTACCATACAGAACAGCTTACTACAGTGCAAATGCAATGACTTGTTACATTTTCAAACTGCTAGAAGTTTACCTGTCTGGAACCACAAGCCTGATTAATATTGTTGTTAAAACAATGCCTTCATGATATAAAGGCAAGAGGCACTACAAAGCACAAGAGCTTAGTAGCAGTGCTCCAGGCAAGAGATAATGGTGCTCACACTGGAGAGGGAAAGGTCTCCCAGGGAATAAAGAGGCAGATCAGGTCAGTGAAGTCAGAGCAAGTGCTTGTCAGTGCACCTTCAGCTTACAGTGTTTCTGACAGCAACACGCTTGTGATTATGGCTCAAATTCACATCACCTTTGCCAGCTGTTAAGGTGTGGGGAGCAGAGTGTGGGCTGCCTGAAGGCAGTGGAATGCAAACCAGAATGACCTCTGACCATAACGCAGCAGCATTTGGGGCTTTTGTGTAAAGTGCCCAGGTTGGACATGTAATATCTAAGTAGTCTGTGGGTGATGAGAGCCTGTGCATGGTGGAGATGAGCGGGTGAAGCTCTAAAAGAGAGGAGGTTGAGACAGGAGCAGATGAAGGCAACATGATCAGCTTATACCTCCTTTCAAAAGGCTTGCCATAGGAAAAATAGAAATCTTGGTGGATGAGTTCAACATGACTTAAGGCTGTTGTCAGTCACTTGGTGAAACTGTGCTCCTAGAAGAGCTGCTGCTGAAGAGAGCTAGTTTGCTTCCCACACCTCGGAGTGGACCTTCTCACATGCTCTTAATAGCTCTCTTTGAAAGACTTCTTCTGAACCCATCTGCCATTGTGCCTGTTTGCAAAGTCTGGGGGATGGGGGTTGCTGGTGGGAAAGGTGGCAGCACTGTTTTAGCAAGGAAAACTTAAAAACTATTTTCCTTTAGTTAATTAGCAAAAAAATGCACTGCTATGACTAACAGTCCAATGGCAGAGTCTGCTACTGTTCCTTGACCATTGTTCTGCAAACTGTTTTTGCCTTTTTCTTCCCTCCAACAGTCTTTGGGTCAGTCCAAGAGAGGAAGGTATCTGCAGGTGAGAAGTGAAACTTGTCAGTGTTTGGTGACAACAGATAGCAAATGTCTGTGGACAAAAGATACATCAGAAGGTTGCCATAGGAACTATTTAATAAAAAATGCAATGGGAGTATTTTGATTTGTTTTAAAGGACTTTGAAGTTGTTCATAGTCTGGGGGTCATCATTGTGAGTTCTTTATCAGCTGATCTTCTGCCCTTTGGAGCAAGAAGGAGGAAGTTCATCCTAGTGAAAAAGTCTGTTTTATGAGAAGGTTGCTGCTACCTGGAGACAGGAGCAAGGACAAGGAAGACATTACCACTACAAGGTGAAGGGCAGAAGGCATCTGCAGAGAGTTGAGATCCAAACTGTAGTTTAGAGAGATGAGACCCTGCTCTTACTGCATTTTAGAACAGGGAATATGGGGTATCTGAGGGACTGCAGGGGGCTGGGCCTGTGTGTATCCATAGCATGGTGTGAAAGTGGGAGAGAATGTGCCATCACTGACTTGCAGGAGGAGATGGCATAGAAAGTGAGCTCACAAGGTTTTAATGTTGTGGAATGATGAGGATGAAACCCACAGGCTGGTCCTCCTTCTCCTGAACTGCTTTATCTTCCACAGCAGTAATGCTTTTAGAAGAGCTTCACTTGCAGAGCCTCATTTCCAGCAATGGGAATGATAAACTGAAGCTAAGGGGAAGAGCTGTGCTGGGCATGGCTTATGTTTGCCTGACATAGCCATAAGCAGCCAGGAAGCTGTGTTTGCATGGAAATTGTCCCCGTGGCTTTGGTTCCTTTAAAAAAATGTGTTCTTCAGAATCATCTAAAAAGTCCTTTATTCCAGGGTTCTCTGAAGGATGCATCACAACCTGGTGCTACAGATGCAAACCCAGAGAGCATAGCACATGGTCTGAAAGAAGTGAAAAAGGGGCTTTGTAAAAAGGTCTTTCCAAGCAATGTGGAATTTGCTAGTTGCCTTCTGCTTGCCTCTGTGTTCTTCAATAGCCTAAAGATCACCTTTGTAGCAACAGTTCCATTCACTTAGCAATTTGTCTTTTGATTCCTGATAATAAGCAGGTTGGATACAAAAATAGCCATTCTCCCTGTGATCATCAGCGTTTAGCTGAATTTCAAAGAAGCTGGCAGATCTCCAGATGAGATATTGCAGAGCAGCAGGCAGACATCAGTATTTGTTACTTCTACATTTTGTGCTTTGAAATCTCTGCATTCCTTCTGACTGCTCAGAAATAATGAGCTGTTGTTCCCCCAAACCACAATTTGCAGTACGTCTGGATTGAATATGGCATTTCTTTTGTAGGGGGATGTATATTCTGGAAGAACAAGGACTAAATACAGTGCAGGGAGGTTCTCCGTGTTCGCTGATACCAAAGGGCTGCGGCCTCTGCAGTGCTCTGCCCTGCGCTGGCCTAGCACAAGCTTAATCAAGACACAGCCAAACTCTCTTGGATCGGTTTGGAAGAGAAAGATTAGAGTTGCACTTTGGATTCTCCAAATAGAGCTGTGCCTGTGCAAGCTTCTCCAGAGTGTATTACCGAGGGTGCTAAAGTCCAAAGTTGAGAGACCTGTGTTGCATTTTCCAGAGTGAAAACCTGGCTACTGACTGGATCAATGGAAAAATGCCTCGCAGTCTTATCTCGAGCTCTCCGTGGTCAGAGTGATCCCTGATCACACAAATCGGTTTGTAGAGGAGTGTGGTGCTGCTGAGGAAAGCATCTGCCTTCTGCCTTCAGTGGGCTGAGTGGTGCAGGGAAGAGGTCCTTGGCTGTTGGGAAGGCCGAGAGATATGCTCACTGGAATGTCAGGCTTTCGGGATGTGAGACGGCCTTGGCTTTTCTCTCATTGAACCTTACAAATGGCATTCCTGATTTAACCCCTCAGTCTTCCCAGTTTCTTGCATTGTATTAAGTTAAAAACTATAGTCTGTCTTCTATGAAAAAAAAGGCATCAACCCCACACAGATAAAGTTGTGCAGAGCTTGGTGGGTGTGATAATGCTGACTACCAGCCCAGCAAGCAAGGTGCAGAACTGGTACTAGAACTGCACTTGCTGATTTTTTTTTAAGAGTGCCCTGGAACGTGCTGGTGTCTTCAGTACCACAAGTGCAATTAAACCTAACAAATGAGTATAGCTGATTTCTGGTCATAAATCCCTGCTTCGTTTCCAGGGTATTTTACACCTGCCCTTTTGCAGGATTAGCAAGCAGCATTGTTTCTTTATCTTCAAGCCACATGCAAACGGTGGCATCCGAGGGCTGGGTTTTGATAAGCTTGCTATGACTTATCTCCTAATGGAAATATACATTGTTCTTCCCTTTCAATAGATTCTGAGATTCAGCTTCCTCTCAACTGTTTCCTTTCTTCTTTCTCAGGCTGCAGTTTCTTTTTGTTTTTAACATGCAGAGAAAATGATTCACTTCGAAGTATGTATCTTGTCGTGCCATAAATTCAAAGAGAGGACGGGGAAAGACGTCTGTGCTTGGCTAAGCTAATGAGGAAGTGACTCAGTCTGTGTCTAACATCTCCTCGCATCACAGAAAGTGTTTGACAAAGAAAAATGGGGTTTGCTTTAAATACGTAGAGCCACCACAATACTGATCATAGTTTGTAGATTATGATCAGCTTAAAGCAGCAATAAACCATGAGCCTCTCTGCCCGTGCTGTCTGAAGTTTATAAATGCCAAATGCAGCTCCGAAACAAATCCTTAATTTGAATTTACGTAAAACATATTTTAGTGTCATTAAAATCGAAATTGCAGGGAGAGAGCAGCAATGCAGACCTACAGCCTTACCAGCCCTCCCCAGAGGAGGGTTTCAGATCACTGGGTGCAGTATGAGCAATCAGCTGCTACATGTGTTAACATTAACTGATGTCATCTACCTGGACCTGAGTAAGGCATTTGACTCTGTCCCACATGACATCCTAGTCACCAAACTGGAAAAGCACAAACTGGATGGGTGGAGCACTCACTGGATAAGGAATTGGCTGGATGGTCGCATGCAGAGAGTGGTGATCAATGGCACAATGTCCACCTGGCGACCGGTGCCAAGTGGTGTTCCTCAGGGGTCAGTGCTGGGACCAGTGCTCTGTAACATCTTTGTCAGTGACATGGACAGAGGAATTGAGTGCACCCTCAGCAAGTTTGCAGATGACACCAAGCTGTGTGGCACAGCTGACTTGCTGGAGGGCAGGGATGCCATCCAGAGGGACCTGGACAGGCTGGAGAGGTGGGCCCAGGCCAACCTCATGACGTTTAACAAGGCCAAGTGTAAGGTCCTGCACCTGGGTCGGCACAATCCCAGGCACAGAT
>WAAF01009772.1:867757-1005000 GCA_013400475.1 Tricholaema leucomelas | reverse complement strand
AGAGACCTCCAAGCTCATCCAGCCCAACCTAGCATCCAGCCCTATCTGATCAACCAGACCATGGCACTAAGTACCCCAGCCAGGCTCTGCTTCAACACCTTCAGGCACAGCGACTCCACCACCTCCCTGGGCAGCCCATTCCAATGCCAATCACTCTCTCTGCCAACAACTTCCTCCTAACATCCAGCCTGAACCTCCCTTGGCACAGCTTGAGACTGTGTCCCCTCATTCTGTTGCTGGTTGTCTGTGAGAAGAGCCCAACCCCACCTGGCTACAGCCTCCCTTCAGGTAGCTGCAGACAGCAATGAGCTCTGCCCTGAGCCTCCTCTTCTGCAGGCTGCACACCCCCAGCTCCCTCAGCCTCTCCTCACAGGGCTGTGCTCCAGGCCCCTCCCCAGCCTTGCTGCCCTTCTCTCGACACCTTCCAGCACCTCAACATCTCTCTTGAATTGAATTGTGTTTACTGTAGGAGGGATGGAGAAGCTGCTTGGTCCTGTGAAATGGAAAGATATTCATCCTAGTATTTCACACCCATGGTAATATTTGGCACCCAAGTAGATCTGCGATCTGCTGGCACAGGTTGCATTAGAGACCATTGCTGCCGTTTTTGATGGGATGACCATGGTGGGGAGGTTTCAAATAAGACTCTGTGTTTTGGTTGTGGTCCTGTCTCCAGTCCCATCCCCTCCATTAGACAATCTGTTCGGTGAATGTGGTTTCTCTCTGAAAGACAGAATGATATTACTACCTCTTTGACTCTTTCTTAAATGCAGACATCTTGTTATCTGCCAGCAAGTGTAATACTGATCTCTACTCTTTGGCATTCTGGTGTCCTATAAAATGAAACACAGCGAAAAAGTCATCTATCTAATTGCATATCTACTGCTGTAATGTGTAGTGCACTAAATCACACTGCTTGGTTAATAAAACTTAATGAAAGTGGAGGCTGGAAAATGGGAGGAAACATGGATATTCCCCAGAAGCTTCCCTGCTCTTTTTCTTCCTAAGTTGTTGTTTTGTTTTGTTTTGTTTTGTTTTTTAAACCCTGCAGAATATGCTGTGTGATTTATGGTGTAAAAAAGGTTATGATTATTTTATGGTTGCAAAAAGAATTACTTCTAGGTCATTTCTCTGTCCTGATGTATCTCTCCTGTGCAATGAAAAGATGTGGTTCTGGACTGTGTTTATGAGCCCATTCATGAGCTTAGTTTTAATTTGGTCCTCTCCTTTTTTCTATTATTTGTGCTTGAGCAAATTGCTAGAGTACGACCCAAATTCATAACCTCACATGAATTTTTAAACCAGTCTGGTTCTACCAGGGTAAAAGGTGAACTAATATCTACAGAAAGAAATTTGGGTTGGTGTTGTTTTGTTAACCTCTTATGAAATAATGTAAACTTTATCAAAGCCATCTACTCTTGTGCAAGCGTTATAGGGGTTTCCTTTGCAGTTGCACTAGCTTTGCTTTACTGGCTTCAGTTCAGCCTATGGTGGTTTGTGAAGCTCGCGTGTTTACTGTACCACACAGAAGAGATTCTTGGCAAAAATGGCATATTTTAAATGGTTAAAAATAGAGCTGCTTTATAAAAGCAATTTAAATTACCAGATGTATGTTTTCCCTGAGCTGAGATTGCTGTGGGTGTCTGTGAGTGCACGAGTGTGACAGGGGAGAGGATTCGCTGCCTTCTGTACGAAATGGGATGTTATCCATCTCCTGTAAGCAGGACTCATTAGAGACCCTCTTCATTACCGTCCGTTGCTTCTGCAGCAGTCACTCTGTGCACTGAACTTGCTGCAACCAGCTGTGAGCGCAAGACGTAGTAAACTAAGAGCAGAATAAACAAGAGCTGTTGGTGAGAGAGTATGGACAGAACAAGGGTGTAACTAATCACTCCTTTAATGCTGTGGCTTGGATTTGGTGACGTTTAAAATAATGAGCCAAATGTCTCTCACCATTACAAAACGTAACCTCTGAGGGGTAGGAGCAATCTGACTTTCTGCGGTGCTGTTTTACGTAGGAAGAGAACCGGTGGCACCATCTGAAAGGAACACGCCGATCTCAGTGGAGATGCTGCTCGCGGTTGCCGTTGTTACGAACCTTACACATTTGAATAGTACCTCTAAGGTGCATTAAAATACATGTGTAACTTCTGGTATAGGAAATAACGAGTCACTGTAATTGCCTCTGCAAGAAAGGAGGTGGTCTGATTACGGCTTGCAAGTAGGGAGGTCAGGGAAGTAGCAGAGGAGAGTTCAGGCTGAGTTACTGGCCTTGCCGGTTGACCCACAGTGCTACTTTTAAAGAGCTCAGCGTCTGGCCCGCCCTTGTTGGCACTGACAGGTCAGCCAGGCTGAGCACAGCGGCAGCAGGCGCTTTGGATTTGTGGCAGATCCCCATAGCCTGTAACCCTTTGTGAGGTCACCTGCCAGCAAAGCTAACCCGCTCAGCGTCACTTCCCCGTGCTGTCCCTGGCATCCCACAGTCCCTTAGCTGCACCACTGAATTCCATGGAGGTCTTCTCTGCCCAGTGAAGGAGAAGCTTATTATAGCATACTTCCTATGGGGAGTCAAGATGTTCCAGTAACCCTCTGCTGCAGCAGCAGCAGGCAGATCATAGAATCAGCCAGGTAGCAAGAGACCTCCAAGCTCACCCAGTCCAACCTAGCACCCAGCCCTAGCCAAGCAACCAGACCATGGCACTAAGTGCCCCATCTAGGCTTGGCTTCAACACCTTCAGGGACAGCGACTCCACTGCCTCCCTGGGCAACCCATTCCAATGCCAATCACTCTCTCTGCCAACAACTTCCTCCTAACATCCAGCCTGAACCTCCCTTGGCACAGCTTGAGACTGTGTCCCCTCATTCTGTTGCTGGTTGTCTGTGAGAAGAGCCCAACCCCACCTGGCTACAGCCTCCCTTCAGGTAGTTGTAGACAGCAATGAGCTCTGCCCTGAGCCTCCTCTTCTGCAGGCTGCACACCCCCAGCTCCCTCAGCCTCTCCTCACAGGGCTGTGCTCCAGGCCCCTCCCCAGCCTTGCTGCCCTTCTCTGGACATATTCCAGCACCTCAACATCTCTCTTGAGTTGAGGAGCCCAGAACTGGACACAGCACTCAAGGTGTGGCCTGAGCAGTGCTGAGCACAGGGGCAGAAGAACCTCCCTTGTCCTGCTGGCCAGATGCTTTAACATACTGAGCAGTCACTGCAGTGGGCATGTGTGCAAACACCACTGCTGTTCCTAGCAGCAGTTTGCTACCTCTGCATTGAATGTGCAGGAAGTGGAGGTTGTGCCTTGGGACAAGAAAGCAACCTGAGGCTATGTCAAAGATGTGCACCGTGCCATGCCACTGTAGAGGTTCTTTAATTTCAATTCTTTAATTGAAAGCTGCAGTTTTAATACCTTTAACTTCCATTGCAATTGTTATTTCTCACCTGCCCTAAATTTGAGGCTTGCAGCAAGATCTGCTCTCATATGCTTTGCCAGAGCAGGGGCAAGGTACCTGGTGTGTGCTGCTTCGGGATGTAGGTGCAGGTCTGGAGCACTGCTGATGTGCCTGGTATTTGAACCTGCACCTTAGGGAGACTCAGCATCTTGGAATGGAATACCCTTGCACTCCTTCACTGCTGGTCTGCATGCAACTGTATGTCTTTAGAGAAAATTAACTGAAATTAAGTAGGTAGTTCCTCTTCTCATTAATTCTTTTGACTGTAATCCCATACCACAAGAGGACTATATTCTGTCTGGCACAAGCTCCTCACAGAAGAGGCACAGAAATAAATTGCTGTGCAACCTAGATTACCTTTAATTGCTTGGAAGACTGGCTCAGCGACACCAGGGTTGTTATGCAGAACTCAGAAAGGGGTGTGCTGGCTAGGGGCAGTGGCATTAGAGTCACTACGGTTAAGGTCGTTAGGGTTAGTGGGTACGAGTTAGTGTCGTTAGGGTCAGGGCTAGGGGTCTGGATTAGGCTTAGGTTTAGGGTCAGGGTTTGGGTTAGGGCATAGTGTTAGGTAAAGGCTTTGTGCTTGGTTTAGCGTTATGGTTAGGGTTACATATTAGGGTTAGGGACTAAGTTTAGGGTTGGTGTCGAGTTGAGGTTTGGGATAGGGTTTGGACTCGGATTCGGCTTTGAATTGCTTTTTCTGAAATAATAGCTTCAGGAAAAGACTAAAGCTAATATTACTGTGATCAGTGGGCTTTGGAAGGTTTCCATCTAGCTGCTTTATGATACCTGTACGGTTGCCTATCTCTGCGGCTCTGCTGTGGTTGCTACACTGAGTGTGTCTCCTTCGTATAGATCCAGCTTCCTGCTCCCTGTACAGCTAATACGTGTTCCCTAAGTCCACCCTGTTCCTGCACGTTCTGTCACAGTGGCCTCCACTCATCTTTTTGTCTTTATTTGTTCAATAGTTCTAATCACAGAGCTCCCTGCAGCATGTTCTGGAGGCCAGCACCTCTTTTCATCTGTTGTTTGAACTGAAGCAGATCTCTTTTTTAAGAAACAAAATGCTGTTCAACAGAAATGAAGACATTGCTGTGTACCCCAGCACGTACCTAAGAGCACAGGTGCCTGCATCCTTCAGTGGCAGGAGCTGGCTGCGTGTGGGCAAGCACAGCAGCAACTTCCTGGCCGCTTCTCAGCCTGTAGCTTCGGCAGTGACCGCTCTGCTCTCAGATTTAGAGATGCCCTTCAAGATGACTCGTTTAAGGGTGAAAATGTGTAGTGCTTATCTGAAATAGTTACTCGAATCACTTTTGAATTCTCTGGAGGCTTTTGCTTCTTTACTTCTGTAGCTGCTTCACAGGGAAGAAAGCAGTTCTCACATACAGTGAGGGTTAAAATGTGTGCTGGGTTAGCTACGTTGTTTTCCGTCTGTCTGGGGGAGAAAATGCCTTTCAGCCTGCATACAGCATTGTGTTGCACTTAGATGTTTCCTCATTAAGGCACTTTCTGAGACTGGTGGTGATAGAAGACGTTTGTTATGCGGTGCACGTTCAGTGACCCATGTGCAGTGTGTTTATTCTGCAGATAAAGGCCTTCAAAGCTGTGGTTTAGCAAACAAGTGTTTTTTCATTGTTTATAGGAACAGCAAAGGCAATAACCTGTGGGTTAGCTACAATTCTGAGCACATCAGAGACACAGAATTGCACAAATTGCAGAAGTCGTCTATACCAGAGCTTCAGCAAACTGGGTGGAAGATACTGGTGTGTTGTATGGTCCAAAAGTTCACTTAGCCACACACTGGGTTTATAATCCCAAAATTCAGTTCAGGTTGATCAAAACATTTGTAATTTCTCCAAAGAAGTACGTTTCAGATGCAGGTTTACAAGAAAACATTTACCCACACCAGTTTCAGGCTTTGTTACTGAGTTTTTTACAAGCTTTTGCTATAACCTCCATGCTTGGGTGCTTGATTGCTCCTGGAGTAGATATTGACTTTCTGTTGAGACAGACATGGTAAACTGCTATTTTTTGTTCAACATCTAAAAGCTACTCAGGCAGCATTGGGTTCGCACCCACACTGAGGGAGGAGGGAAAGAACAGAAAAGCAAGAATGAAGGAAAAACCCACAAACAAGTATCTGCACCAAACCCAACTGTTCTTGTTCAATGAATTCAAATCTGTCTCTGAAGAGTAGATTTCAAAAAGCTTCTAAAAGAACTCCCTGTACTGAGGTCAAGAAAGAACAGAATCCCAACCACAGGAGAAGTCTGATCAGTGGGAAATCCAAACAGGATTGTAGGTCAGTTGTGACTGTGCTTCTGGAACTCACTTATCTTTTCTGCTGTTGTTTTGGCCTTGGTAATTGTTCCTCAGTAATGTCTCTATGGCTGGCCTGTCTTGACTAGTCCAGCAGAGCTTCCTCCAGGTTCTCACCATTTTGAGTGTCTTGCTGTGCATCTGTGTACCAAATGCAGCTGCTAAGACAACTTCTTAGGCAGTTCTTAGGCTGCTCTGGACTCAGCTGTTGCTTGACTTTCTTTCCCCTCTTCCATCGAACACTGCCTACCCACCCAACTTACCATTCCCCCAGGATGTCCTGATCTCTTCAGGGAGATCCTTGCCTCGGTTCAGCCTTTCCCTCCATTCCCTCTGCCCTGTGTGTTAGTGTGAGACACCTGTTTGACATTTTTCCATGGTGCCACTCCCACACAAGCCCACTATGCTGGCATGATAGCAACGACTCAGAACAGCTCTGCTGACGAAACTGGGAGGAACTTTGCACTAAGCCACTAATCTTTCACAGCGCAGTCTTGTTTCTTGATGCCTCAATCTTCTGGTTGCTTGGTTTTATTTATTTATTTGTCATTATTTAATTGGAAGTGATTTGGGAGAAATAAGCACTTTTGCTTTATCCCATTGTCTGGAGTATCCAATGAGCTGTGGTAACTGCCATGCCTGAAGGTCCTTCACCGTGTTAAAACCTGCAAATAACGTGCCAGGCTTTGAAAGAGAAAAAGGAGCAGCTCAGTGTTCATGTCTTTCTCCTCCAGTTGTCCCACCTCTAATTTCAGGCTATTAAAATTCATTCATAGTAACACTAAGTATGGTTAATTCCATAGGAATTAGATGAAGTGTTTTGAGCCTGCAGAACAAGCTAGGTTAAATAATACTGCTGTGTGCCAGTAAGGTTTTGTCTTCCAGGACTCTACTCACAAAAGATTACATTAGAAAATCAAGTCAGTTGATAGGGTTTTGAGCATATCAATTTGGAAGTATTTTGACCCTGAAAGACCTCCAAAAAATGAACCCAAAATTATTCTCTGCATTCCATTCTCATAAAATTAATTCTATTTGAGAAACTGCATCTGTAGAGCTTCATTAGCATTACCTCCAAACCCAGTTACCACCACCATTTCTGGTTCTTGACTGATGGAGTTATTGAATTCCTCACGATATGAGGTTATCTGGAGCCCTGAGGATAGAAATCTGAGAGAGTTTATTACTGTGATAGAATTTGAGTGGATTACTTACAATTGCAAGAGTGTTTCTTTGTTATTTATCTATATGTGGTTATGACACCTTACAGAAATTTACAAATAAGGACAGACCAGTACAAGTTTCTTAGGAAGGGATTTCAATACCCACTCTGCTAAAGCTCAGTGGCTTGAAGCCCTCTGTATAATTTGAGCAAATTGACTAGTATGATGGTAAATGTGCTTGGAGTTTTCACAGTCCTCAAAGTGACTCTGCGGCTTGGATGCAGTCTCTGTGTTGCGTGAGCATTCTGCCTCTCCATCCCCTTAGAGTGACTTTCCTGTAGTTGTTCTCATTTATGCCTTTTGATAGAATACTAACAGCTTACGGTAGCAGGTAAAACAACTTGTGTAGAGAGCCTTAATTGCACAGTAAGCTGAGCTGCTTGACCAAGCTGAGGGAACTTAATATAAAGCAGATATGAATGAAAGCATTTCTGGCCATGCAGAAGGTGAGGCTGACTGGTCTATAGTTTCCTGGAACCTCTTTCTTGCCCTTTTTGAAGACTGAAGTGCCATTGGCTCTGTTCCAGTCCTCAGGCACCTCTCCTGCCTGCCACCATTTGCCAAAGATGATGGAGAGTGGCAGAGTGATAACATCAGCCAGTTAGGCTGGAAGTGTCACACCAAACTGAGCCTGATAGCCAGACCAGCTCCCTTTGCTTGGACTGAAGTGCCTTCTCTTAAGGTCACGTGCAGTATGCAAAGACTAGAAGACGTGTAGAGATGTGCTATCTATTTGGTTTCCACTTGTCATTTGGACAGGTACAGAGGCACTTGGAAGCAGCTTGAGCAATGGGAGGAAACGTTCAAGAGACAAAGGCAGGAGAACTCACCCTGTGGCCCCAGGGGCGTGTGGAGAGCAGTCTGCTGCGCCACTGTAAGGTAAGCTAAACCTTTGGCTCTTGTGTGTGTGGATGACTGTTGGGATGCTCAGCTTGCTCTCTCAGAGGGCTTAAGCATCCAGCAGCTTTTTTTATGCCTATGCTTTTCTACCTGCTGTGTGGGCCCAGGGCACAAAAGATGACCCCAGCTGGGAACTTCTGCTCTTTGCCATGTTTCTGAAAGCTGTGTTTTGTGCTACAAAGCATTATTTGATACACATACCTCCTGTGGATCCATCCTGGAGCTGCTGAGGGTTTGCAGCAGTTCGAGTGCACAACAAAAGCAGGAGCTCAGGACTGTCAAGAGTTCAAGCCAGTGCTGTGTGAGGGGAGCTTTGTAGTTGTGCAGAGCTGTCTTGGTTAAACCTTTGGGAAGAATGCTTTGATTGCTAGCAGGCTGCAGTCAGGTTTGGAAGGTTTGCAGTCTAGTTGTGAGATGTTTGAGGGGACAAGAGCTTCAGTTGCTGTGTGTGCTGCTTGGGGAACCTTGGCCCTCTAAAGTAGCGTGTGAGAGCTCCGGGAGGCTTTGTGAGCCTTATTTGCTGCTGGTTTAAAGGAGTTCAAGCCCCTGAGTTTTATTAATTTCTGCCAGAAGTTTAGTGCTGCTGTAAGTATCACAAGTTATGGAGAAAAGCACATGTCTGTGACAAGACCTCTTCCAAAGTACTGGACCCCTGCAGATCCATGCTGCTGTGGTACAGCCTGCCCCAGCCAGAGGAGCAGCTGGGCAATGCCAGTTCTTCCTCCTGAGAAGGGAGATTCGTTAAGAGTGACCTTTCAGCCCTTCAGATATTCCGTAAATGTGCTCTTCTGAGGTACTGTTATTGAACTAGAGGCATCAGACCTTGCTCTCCTGCTGGCTCTACAGCTCTTGTTCATTGACAGGTTAGAGCAATCAGCACAGTTCCTCTCGGGCTGCAGCTCTGGAAAGGTCATGCACGTCCTGGCAAAAGCTGTCACTTGCCTTTTAAGAACGGTAGGAATGAAATCTTATCACTATCTGTGACCAACAAAGCTACAGGAGATGTTTAGCAGCTTAATATGCTATTACAGATGAGAGTCATGGGGGAAAGTTTTGAAGAAAGAAACAAAAAAAGTAAATAAAAAGCTCTCTGAGGCTCAGGTCTTGTAACAATACAGTCTGAGTCCATACTCTCAGTGTGTGCTGTGGATTGCTATGGAGCATTTCTGAAAGAAACACTAAAAGGCTTTGATGAAACTCACCGAATTACCTTAAAAAAAAAAATATAGGAACCCTCACCTCTCAAAGAAGGCCCCAACCCCCAAATAACTAAGCCACCTCCAACCCCCAAATAACTAAGCCACCCAAAACCCCAAGCCAACTTGTGCTAACTTCTCAAGAAGATTACTTTGTCTTTGTGGATCTTCTCAACGACTAGGAAAGTACACATTCTGTATCGTGTGTGTCTGTGTGCTTAATGCCAAGGTGGGTTTGTAACTAAAGGGCTTTTACAAGAGTTAGTGCCCCCTGGGATGCTGCACTGGCAGCGCTGCTGGAGCTGGGAGCACCGGCTGCCTGTGAAATACTTGTGGAAGTGATGGGTTGCTTGCAGCAGGGAGATGCAGGCCTTTAGAGGGCAGGGGGAGAGGGTAAGAATGACAGAGAGTTGTGAATGTGTGTGTGCTATGGAGCAAAGGTTCTAGAGGCAACTGAGTGCACAGTTTTCTTAGGGAGCAGGCTGTGTTGTGTGTATGAACTCAGAGTTTCACCTGTTGAAGGGTTTGTGGCAAGTCTCTGTGGTAGGAAATGAAGTGCTCATTGGCAGCCCTGGGTCTGCACTGAGCAGAACATTTCTATTCCCTGTGTGATATCCAAGCATCTGCTTTGCAGTCAGGGAGTGACATTTCAGTGTTGTAATGCGGGTGGGCACCTCTGAAACTGCTTGGAGTGAAGAAAGTGCTCAGGATTAGTTTAACTGAAATCCATCAGCCGTATGCATTGTGTAAGGCACAGGTGCCACAGGCTTCAGGAACAGCACTTTTGTGTCCATAGTAAATAGATATGTTCTTAAAACAGACTCTGTTCCTCAGCTGAAGAAGGTACCTGAAAAGAAATGAAGCTCAACTACATGACACCTCTGTTCATTCTCACTGCACTCTGAAGCGTGGTGATTGCATGTAAAAGAATGAGACACATACCTAAGCAATTGCTCGGTTATTCTGACTGATGTGGTTGGATTTGTCTGAGGTACCTTATTAATAACAGGATGTTGTGCTTGCCTTGACAACCATGTTTTAAATCCCCTTCCTAATTCTGGAGAACCCAGCTTATATCCTCTAAAGCATACTTGATTTCAAGTTGGTGAAGCTAGGTGCAAGTATAAGCCATTGCTGACACTGGTGCTTAGTACTTGCAAAGTACTGCTGAAATATGTAATCTGGAGCAGACATGGAGGTGAGGTTTAAATTCAACCATCTTTGTTTGTCCAGTAAGTCTGGTTTTCATACAGTGCACAGTGTGAACAGTCATTTGTAGAAAGAGGAGAGAAAAGAAGGAGGCTGATTTATTTCTTTGTACACCCTCAAGGCCAGAGTGTGTGAGATGAGGTGCTGCCACCAAGGTTACGCAGAGGGAAGTCGATGGAAAGCACAGCAAAGGCTGATGGCAGTGGTATCCGTTGCCAGCTATAAAGGCCTCTGCAGCATCCTTGTGCTCCAGCTCACTGCTTGTGTTAAAAGGCACTTGATTCCTCACACTCCCTTCTGGCTTAAGGAAAATGTGAGGCTTTTCAAACCATAGAAAAATTCAAACAGCAGCCTGATACTTATGGTAATAAACTGCTGCTAGATTCCTCCTGTAAAGCAGCTCGAATGGTGCTTTGGAGTGGCCACTTTCAGAGCTCCATGGCATCTGCAAAGCTCTGCCAGGCTGTCTCTGCCTGCTGCCCTAACAACACAGAGCCAGGAGCAGGAGCTGTAAACTTTAAAATACGGCTTTCCATCCAGAGAGCCTTCCTCTGCAGTACTGAAACCTTTCTCTGCATTTCAAGTGAGAGGGAGATTGTTTCCCCAATCGTAAGTCCGGCTCTAAATGCTATAGCGACCAGAATTGGCCCATCCGTTAGCCTAGGAGCGGTTTTCAAAGAAGTCTTTACAGGATCGATCCAGACCATGCAAAGCAGAAGGATTTTGAGCCTAGTCACTAAGAACTGGAGCACTGTGAATGTACCACAGGGTGAAAAGGACATGGGGGGCATGGAACAGGGCAAGGCGGTGAGAAGAACATGGGAAGGGACATAGCTGGTGGCTATGCTTCACCTTTCAGTTTGTGTGGTAGTGACTTAAGGATACTTTTTCGTGGGTTTTATCAGCTGCATTTTCTTTCCCCTTGCCTCCCTAGAGGGAAACCAGAACACTGGTTTGGGTTAGAACGGCCGTTTAAAGGTCATCTATCCCAAACCCCCTCCCACAGAGGAGGCTGTTAGGAGGTGAAGCTCTATAAATATGAATGTGGCTGCCCAGAACCCTTGCTGGTTATTGCATGTGGTGAGTTTTGGTGACAGAAAATCAGAGTTGTCACAAAGCTATCACACACTGCTCCCAAGCAGGGTGCCAAGTGCTGCTGCCCCTGCAGCTCACAGCAGCAGAGCTCTGCTGGCTCTAGGGCTTGTGCAGAAGAAAGCCATGTGTGTGAGTTCTGCCTGTCATACGTGTTGAGGTGACTGCCTAACAAGCATTGGGGATGTCACTGCAGATTTGCAGAAGAGAGTGGGGTGCTCTGGCATGGGTAGGGAGCCAAACTGACCTGAATTTGTTCATACCTGATGAGGTGTGAGCAGTCTGGAAAATTGGAGCAAACTCTGCACATGTAGGGCAGTTGTTGGGAGTCAGTGAGGGGAACCTCCTACCAAATTCAGTCCTAATGCTGAAGTGCTAGCAGCAGTGAACCTCTGTCTGTTATATACTTGAGCAGACTTTGTGGGCGACCAGGGCAGTGGCACAACGTTGTTAGTCCAGTGGAGCTCATCTTCTGGTTTTGGGTGTCAGGTTATGACTCTGGTTGGAAGCAGGCTGTTGGAGCTCAGAGGCAGTTAAGATGTTCATATGAACCTTTGCTGGGAACTACCTTTGCCTAAGCCCTGAATTCCAGTGGCACCTGGATTTGACCTGAAAACGTGAAAAGCCAGAAAATCCCTTCTTTCCTTCTGGAGCTAGTTCCAAAGATAACATGCACAGGTTTAAGTTGCTGTGTCTCACGTGAATCTATTTGGCTTTCATTACCAGCTGCTGGAGTGTACTGGTGTGCTTACTGCACTTGAATGGCTGGATCAGTGTGCTGCTCTCCTCTGCACTGGAGAGCTTTTGATATTTCCTCCCTGCGAGGTGCACTATGGCCCTGTAACCTTCTGGTTGTCCTTGTGATGGACAAAACAGATCGAGCTCCTTAATCCCCCAGTGTGAGCCAGCACCGTGTGTAATGGCAGTTACATTACACACGGTGCATCAGCAGGAGATCTTGCAGTGAAAAATGGCCGTTCCAGGAGAGGGGGAAGTGTTGTACATCTGTGTGAGACCAGTGTATCCCAAGCACCTTATGATCTGTATTGATGCAAATGCCTTGCTTGTAAGTAATCTGTGAAAGAGCAGGATACACCAGGGTGCTGCTGCAGGGGCAGGCTGACACCTCCAGCAGTAGCTGGCGAATGTGCCAGAGCTCAGTATGTGACGTGAGGAGACCAACACCAGGGTTAGTTATGTACCTGCACAGAATGAGGCTTTTGTGTAGTCATATGACAGCAGGGATGACAAAATTTAATCAGAGTTCAGTTCACAAAGAATTAGTGGTGGATAAATACAGAAATATGCTGCTCATGTAGGTGTGACTGAATTGCAAAGAGACTATTCCAAATGAGCAAAGCCCTCTGGCAATACAGTCTGTCCTCTGCTAGCTCATTGCTAGCCTGCTCAAGTAGGTACCTGGTTGCAGTTTCATGACTACAGTTCTGTTTAACCAAGGAAAATGTCTGGTTAATTTGTGCATAGCTTGAGGTTTGACATAAAATAATGCTTATGGTGAATATATTGTGCATTTTTGCTAATAAGCAGCACCCCAAGCTTGGTTTTGGGCTCCTTAGACTAGGTAAGAATGCCATGAAATATTGTGTGCAGACAGCCAGCCACGCCACCTCTACAGGTGAACTGCAGCAACAGGAATGAGTGAGCTTGCACTTCTCTTTCCTACAGGCAGAGTGACATTCTAGTCAGCAAGATGTAATCAGATCTGATCTTCCAGACAGGTTTCTCGAGGATGGCTGGGAAGAGAGGGCAGGGACTGTCTCGTGGTTTCTGTGTTACCTGTGAAAATGATCACTTGTTCGGTTGTGAGTCTCAGGAACGCAAACTATTGGAGTGTGTATTATGTGTTAAAACATAGCAAGGATGCAAAATTTCAACTGTAAGACTTAAAAACATTCCAGAAGTCAAATGTACTCTCAGCAATACCTGGAGACTCTGTCCTTTGGCTTGATAAACAGAATTAATACTGAAAACAGCAAATTATCACAACTAGTAACTGGTGAGCCATCGAAGGCTCTCTTTGGGTAGAGAGAGATAATAGAGAAAATCTTTCCCTCTCCCTCCATGGCTTGTCCACTAGACAGGCCCATTGTGGCATGGTCACTGCAGCATTAACAGCTGCTACAAAAAGTAAGCTGTACTGTGAACAATGTAAGGCAAGAAATGAGAGAGCACTTTAAATGATTTCTGAAGCATGTGCTCTAAGTTCTGCATGAATAGAGTTATAGCTGCACGTGGGCTCCTTTCTGGGCTTGCAGAGTAAGAGCAAAGCTCTCACTGGAACTGGGTTAGGGCAATGATCCGATTTCTGCTCCCACAGAGAGCAGAGAGTGGGTGGCTAGGAGGAGATCTTCTTCCCTTGGAACTCAGAGCTGCTGAGAGCAGTGAGGTAGCATCACTCTTTGTCTTCTTTTTCCACGAGGGATGGATATCAGTGGAGGAAGGGCACATCTCTGAGTGCAGGAGTGTGGGGGCTCACTGGCAGTGTGACAGTAACAGCACAGTTCCTGGGCTCTTAGCAGGCTGCTGCAAGCCCACCTGGTCTTTAAGGACTGTAGGATCTTGTTAAGTGATGTGAATGGAGCTGGATGCTCCAAGGAGAAGATAAAGTACTTGCCAATAGCTGCTGTTGTGCAAGGGTGTGTAAACAACTTGATAAGCGTTCTCTGGAAAGAGGCCTTTAAATGAAGAGCTGATAGGGAGGGCTGCAGAGCTACACAAAGTTAAAGCCAAGTTAATGCTACCGGTAGGCTTTGCTGGGAGTACCAAACGTTTCCATTCAGCGTTGGCACATGCCTCACGTGCTGTGCCATTCATCTCGCCACGAGTGCTGAAGCATCTGACATGGCATTACTCACCATGTCTAAGCTGTCAGAGCATGTCACTGTAAATCAGTCATGCTGATGCAGCCTCATTAATTAATGGTAAAATATATACAGCCCCCCCCCCCGACCAACCAACCAAAACCTGTAAAACCCAAACACCCAGATTCCTGTTTCTGAGGAGCTAAGTTATGTATAATTAAACCAGTCACAGAGGGATAACCTAAGTTCCCTGACTGGTTTTCTATGTATCTGAACACATGTACAATCTTTTTTATCATTGTCTTCAAAGGCTGAGCTTTGCTGCAGCACTTTCAGAGTGTAAAATGACACCTCTGTTAAAAAATGAATGAAATTTGACTTCTTAGATCCTTGGGCAAAATCATGTCTGCAGTGGTAAGTGCTTCCAGTACTCTTTAGTTGTAGTAGGTGATAAGAAAACTTTCAGACTGTCCCTCCCATATCACAAATCCCTAGGGAGAGAGAGCGTGTGAGAGAGAATGAGATGTTTGTAGCACAGCTTCTCTGCTGGGAGAAGCTGTGATGATGCTGAAGTCTCTTTCCAGCAAGTGATATGGTTGTGTCAGATGTTTGTGTCCGCAGGTTCCCTGGAGATCCCAAGGATCAGGAGATGACTACTTAGGAGTAGTGGAGAGACAGGAGCAGAGCTGCTGTGCTTCATGTTTTAGTCATCTGGTGTAACCTCTCTTCCTTTCCCAACTAGAACTTTTGTGCACATGAAACTCAAGTCAGTTTGGCTATCAAAGGTCATCAAATGCTGGCTGGTCTATCCAGTACCTCTAATTAGAACTTAGAGGAAAGAATCTCATGGAGGCACTAACAATCCTTGAGAAGCTAATTAAAGCTGAACTATGAGTGGACTAACACCCTCCAAGGGAAAAATCAATCACATCATTGCATTGGAAGAAAACGGTTCTGAACTTTGACTTGGATACCCTTTGTATTCTGAATCACACAGCCTCTCTCTGATTCTGGTTTGTCTGTTGGGGTTTCTTTAATTTTTTTGGTGTTTTTTTAAATTCTGTGTTACCTGTTAGGAGCTTCTGCTAGACTAACAGCCAGGGGAGCTTCTCCTAGACTAACAGCCAGGGGAGCGTGGTTATCAAGTCTTTTCAGAGAAGTTATTTCTTCTTGTGTCCGGGAGGCCCAAGTGTCAGCTTCTTTTCACAGTTGTACAGCAGCAGTGGATCTACCACATTGACAAAGTTAGTTTTAGTGTCCTCTGCTCCTTTGCAGCTCTCCCTGCACAGCTGCAGAGCCAGGAGCAGTCCTGTGTGTTGTTTTAGTGTCCTCTGCTTCTCTGCGGCGGTCCCTGCACTGCTACAGAGCCAAGAGCAGTCCTGTGTGTTGTCTCCAGGCAAGGGAGTAGACATGAAGCTTTTTCAGAGGCTGTCACAGCAGACCACACACGCTAGCACAGATCTGTCCTCTGTACTCCCTGCCACAGCAGAAGAAAGGAGCTGGGGACCAGAGCCCATAATCTTTGTGCTGCTCCCCATGCAGCACACAGTACAGGATCTGTGCCATGGACAGGTACCCATCTTGGCCACATAGGCCAAACTTGATGCTCGTTCAGGTGCAGCATCTGCCAATCCTGCTGCCTCTGTGGAGGCCACTGGAAGCAAGCCACTTTCTGATACTCCAAGGATTCTGAAGCTAATAATTTTGCTTTGTTTCATTAGCTTGGCAGTAATGTAGCAGAGCTAATGCAGTCATATCCCAGTTAAGGTACCAAGCAGCTTTAGCTGCTTATCTGCCATGGAAAGGACTACATTCACTTGTGCGATGAAAATTAAATGTGGAAATAATTCCCTTTTCCTTTTTGGAATATTACTGTGCTATTAAATAGGCTTAAGACCATTAAAGAGTAATGACATGAGGTTGCATGCATCATTGTTTTAAAGGAGATTGAATGAAAATATCCTGTCTATCTGTTCCAGCCCTTACCTAATCCTCAGTTTAATAGAGATTTGTAAGGGCCACAATGAGCGTACATTTAATAACAAAGCAGAGTCTCCAGCCTCTAAAGCAGGAGTTTTAGATCTGTGCTGTGGATGAAGTAACTACAAAAGACACCAAGGACCCTGTTTCCTCAGTTCCAGGAACTTTAAAGTTTTCTCTTTAATAATCTAGTCAAACCTAGAGAAGCCAGATACAAAATAATAGTAAAATATCAGACCCTATGTTCTCGGTTCCTCCTAGTGTAGCAGCTGGTTACAAACAGCTGATTTCTGTGGCTAACTCTACTCTCTAGCCACTTTAGCTCCACTGCCCTGATCTCAGCAGATGTGGGCTGCTGCGCAGCGTACGGTGGCTTCCCTGTTTCACCAGTGGGGAGGTGAAACACAGGAAGATGAAGACTTAGTTTTTGCTCCCAAGTCCTATGTTACAACACAGAAAACTTAATCTGGACCTTTAAAGCCTGTGGCCAGCATCCTAACACCTAAGGTACTTCATTAGCTGAGCTTGGTCTCTCTAATCTGGTTCAGTAAAAAGGCCTCCTCTGTCACAATTGAATGATTGATGAGAGTAGAGCATGGGTTGTCATCTCTTAGCACTGGTGTACTTGCCTGAGTTCAGAAACTGTGTGTTTGTGAGAATCAACCAGCTTCGTCATTCCACACGAGCAAAAGACCCCAAAGATTGCTTAAGGCAGCAGCCTCCTTTCCCGTGGAGGCAGCCCGAGGTGCGCTGCCACTCACGCCACATCCGATGTGCTCAGTGCACCAGGCGAGGAGAGCTGCCTTTGTCACAGGACAAGGAGCTCGCTTCAGGCTGAGGCAAATCAGAGCTGCCCTGGCCCCGCCGCTCTGCTGCCTGTCATGCACCCTGGCTCACCCACAGCTCGTCCTCTCCTGCAGGGCTTTTGGACGGAGCTGAGAACAGCTACTGAGGCCCAGAGTAGCTCACCGGGGAAAAGTGGTGGGATGTGTCCGTAAAACTTTGTAAGCTTCCTTCACCTACCTCAGTGTTGGCTGCCCTGGGTTTGTATTTCAGCAAACCTTCCTGAAGTCTCAGGTCAAGCACACACTTGAAAAATAAGGCAGTTTCTTTAGAAGGCTTGAGAGCTCGATAGAAGTTCCCTTGCTGCTCCTGGTCTGAGAGCAAAGGGTGCAGGTGTTTGTGTGCATGCACACCAACACACACGGCGCCCTCTGCAAGGCTCCAGGTAACTCACTGCCATGCCCCAGCCTTCAGCAAGGTGTAAAATCCGACTGCCAGCACTTCTGCCGGCCGTGGCTCACCAGGTCCTTCCCTGCCACTTAAAGAGGGGTGGAGAACGCAGCCGAGGGCTGAAATGCCTGCACTTCCCCCGGGCTGTGGGTCTGAGCCCTTGAGAGAGGAGGGAGCAGGGAGGGTTTGGATTTTTAGAAGACTTTGGACTTCAGATGTATTTTGGTTTAGAAGTAGGACTGGCTTATATCAGTGGAAGAATCTTTACATCTTAGTTGCCTTCTTTCAAAACAAGGACTGAAATGGCATATAAGATGTTGCCAAACAACTTATTAGATAGAGAAGGGAACATAGTGACAAAGGATGAGGAAAAGGCAGAGGTGCTTAACACCTTCTTTGCCTCAGTCTTCAATAGTGGGACAGGTTGTCTCCAGGACAACTGGCCTCCTGAGCTGGCAGCTGGAGCCAGGGACCAGTATAGTCCCCCTCTAATCCATGAGGAGGAGGTAAGGGACCTGCTGAGCCACTTGGATCCTCATAAGTCCATGGGGCCAGATGGGATCTATCCTAGGGTGCTGAGAGAGCTGGCAGATGAGCTGGCCAAGCCACTCTCCATCATTGATCAACAGTCCTGGCTCACTGGAGAGGTCCCCGAAGACTGGAAGCTGCCAATGTGATGCCATCCACAAGAAGGGTTGAAAGGAGGAGCCAGAAAACTACATAGCTGTCAGCCTGACCTCAGTGCCAGGCAAGGTCATGGAAAAGGTCATCTTGAGTGCCATCACAAAGCACCTACAGGATGGCCAAGGGATCAGGCCCAGCCAGCATGGGTTTAGGAAGGGCAGGTCCTGCCTGACCAACCTGATCTCCTTTTATGATTAGGTTCCTGCCAGGTGAATGTGGGGCAGGCTGTGGATGGAGTCTACCTGGACTTCAGCAAAGCCTTTGACACTGTCTGCCACAACAAGCTCCTGGCTAAACTGCAACACATGTTCAGGATAAAATATTGGTAGAAGGAGGAAACGGAGCCTGTATTTAATGTGAAGGAGCTTTATGCTGTGGTAGCAATTATGTACCCTCAACTCTTGTGCATTTCTTCAAATCTTGGTTATAAATCCAAAATATATAATTAATGATCCCATCAATAATGCATTTCTAATTTTAAAATGTGAAATGAAATCTCCTTGCATATTTTTATAGAATGGCCCTTTAAGAGAAATCTTTCTCAGCAGTGAGACACAGAGGAAAGATCAAGAGGCTGAAACATGTGATAGATTGACAGGGAAGTTCCTGTTTGGAAAATGCAAAGTGTTTAATGTTTTTATAGATCCCAGTTTTCCTTTAAAAGAAAGAAGTGACTGCAAGATGAAAGCACCTAGGTAGCTCTGAAGACTGGTGGTGGGATGCAATTTCATCTTTTTCAGTCACCATTTCAGATCTGGACAGGTTAAAACAGAATCCCATTAGTGTTTGATTGCTGCATGAAATAAATTGCTGGGTTCAGATTCAGGGAGAGTAACACAGGTGCCTGCTATATGAAAGCCACCCTCATAGGTGACTTCAAATTGATGCTTTAGTGAGCTGTCTCAGCTGGACAGGGAGTCTGAGGCACATGAAAAGTGAATGCTGCAGTTATCTGGGGATTATTTCTGTCTTCTCTTAAGTTGTTTCATACCAACCACTAGTCTCCAGGACATCCTGATTCACCATGCCATAGCTGGAGCCATGCTGTCCTCCAGGGTCTGGTGTGAAGTGTAACAGTGGGACAGCAGGAGGGAACTGCCTGGATGCTCAGCAGTAAGGTGCTTGGCAGAGGTGCTCTGAAGGTGCAACCTCAGCGAGTTGTCTTTGTTTCAAAACTGTTGTTCATGTTGATCTGGGAACAGATCGATGAGCACTACGGGTTAAGAGCAGTTTGCTTTACAATTCAGTGTAAAGCAAAACAGATGATGTGGGGGGAAAGGGGACTGCATGCACTCCGGTGGCGGCAGCCACACTCCCCACCTTCCTGGCTCTCTAAGTGATTTCACAGCGGGACTAAGTCATTCTCTTGACAGAGTTATTTATACACTGTGTGACTCACCTGCCTGAGAAACAACCTTTGTGGTGCTACTTGTGTGTCATTTCTTCCTTAAAAAAATATTCATCCCATGTTATTAGATCAGTGGTGGAAGTGCTATGAGCACCAAAACAGTGACGAAATAGGAGAGGAGAAAAAAAAAACAGAACAAGTGTGGAAATTGCTGTATGTTAATCATAACCTGAAAACTTGATAACATTGACTTGCTGTGTGTAGTTTCCATCCTTGCCTCAATAATAAAGAGCCTTCTGCTGCAGGAGGATTAAAAACAGTGCCTGCATTTCCTCTTGAGCCTGAACTTCATTTTACATCTGCAGAGTTGTTGTGTCTGTACAGTTATTTCAATGGCTGCTGTGAAATAGTTCCTCATTTACAGTAACAATGAAAAATCAGGATCAGCCCTTCCTTTGCCAGGCATTATGAAGCTGGTTTCTTTTGCATGAGGGTTAGGTACAGCTTAATAAGATGTTCCTTGGTTTTTTGCAGGAGCTGTTTGCTCATAGGGGTGACATTTTGGCTCGGCAGAATACTTTTGTTGTTCTTGAGAGAATTTGGGTCTGTAACTCTGCGTCACTCAGCTTCAGCCCAGGTCTACTTGACTGTGTCTTTCTCTCCACTGTTGTGATGTCCTTTTGCTGCATGTTTTCATTTGTATGCAGTAAGGCTTTCCCCCTTGTTTTCCTTTTCTCTTTTTGTGTGTCTTGTTGTTGGGAGAGTCTTGCTCCTCTATGGCGTGGTCTTTTTTGTTCTGTAACAGTCACTGCTTTGCATTTCCTTGAGGCACTGAGCCACTGTGGGGAGATAATCTTTCTGCACAGTGAGTTATGTGCATGAAAAGGCAGAGTCTGTGAACTGGGTTTTAGCATTCCTTGCCTTTGCTTTTCACCTTTCTTCAGTCTTCTCACTGTCTTTCAAAACCTGGTTTCTAGTGGTTTTGTGGTGCTGGCTTTGTTTTTGCTCTGAGATAGCTGAGGCTTAACCATGTCAGATGTTTGCGTGGTTGTTCCCTTAGTCCAACCAAATTAATCTTTATGGATTCAACATCATCTTTATTCCTTGGTTTTAAAGTACAAATCCCTTACCAATGTAGTGGTGCATTCAAATAAGAATCCAAAATACTCACGGCCTGATTATGTTGATGGTGCAGTGTGCTCATACACCAGTGTGCAGAGCCTCTTGGCTATGCTACTTGTCACTGGAGGTAAAAAGGGCCCTGAAAAGTTACGGTAGGTGCTGAGGATGTTTTCACATACAGGTGACAATTCTGGTGGGCACAGGTGACAATACCTGCAGGTGTCAATACTGCTGGGCACAGGTGACAATGCCTACAGGCAACAATACCGGTGGGCACAGGTGACCATAGCAGTCTTCAGCTGTGCTCTGTGGAGGCAGTGCATTGCTAAGGCAGATGGCTCATTGGAGATGCTCTCTTAACTTGCTTCAAGCTTCTACCTTGCACTGCTCTGTTGCAGGTTCTTTGTGCAGACAGAATACAAATATTCACCAAAGTGGTGAAAGTAGAATATGTGAGAGAGGAAACCCCGTGCAGGGGTGATGAACACTGAGTGCTTGTGTGCAAGGGATGAAGTCATGTGCTAGAGCTGGGACTTCAGTTCCTGTCTTGCCCTTTGTTTTACCTCTGGCTGGTGCAAATACTGTCCGTGTGCAGTGGTGTTTCCACTGCTGCGCAGGCAGTGCGGAGAAACATTTCTCTGCTCTGGATTAGGTGCACTGATCATGTACTGTGTCCTGGGGAAGGACATTTGCTTCTCATGGTGACAGCATAGGTTCTGGTACATTCACCCTCCGTTGGGTGGCTGAAAGCAATAGCTTGAGCCAAGAAGATCAGAGGGAACGTTTTGCTTTGGCTAGATTAACAGGGAAAAGTCAGGCCAGTTCTAGTGCTTCACAGGTGGAAAACCACAAAGTATTTGACAGGCTGAAAGCTCAACAGGATTTCAGTTACACAGACACTAATGTCAAATAAGCAATTATACAGAAGTCAAACTTCTCCTGCAGATTCGTAACACAGTAGAAGAACATTATGCATAATTACATTACACAGCATTTTAAGGATGAAGCTCATATTCCAGGCTCCATTAGCTTCCAGAGACTTTGTAATGCATCTGTTGAACACATCCTAAAAAGTGAGACAAGATTATCATTGATTTTTATTCACAGGGAGAGATTTAGTTGACAATTGATGTTGCAGTTCAACTTTTTAAAATAGTAACTGTCTTAAATGTTGTTATCCCTATCCACAAGCCCCCTGTGTGACACCAGGCATGCTTCTGGGTGTGTTTTTTGACCTCATTAAAATTCTCTTGTGGCAATGACGTGGGTGCTGAAGCAAAGAGCTGCGGTGACTCAGCTATGCAGCTCTTGGGTGTCTGCTCTGCCTCATGGCCAGAGGTTACAGCCTGTGTAGCAGAGATGCTGGAGACAAGTCTATGCTTCTTCCTTGCTCCTACAGTTCAGAGCCTGACATCTTAGTGTAAATGGCAGTTTGCTCCAGACAGCAAACTGGAGTGGCTGAGGAGTGGGCCTATAGGAAAGTTGTCTGAATAGGGTAGTAGCTTAACATTAATATACTCTTCTGCAACCCCATTTTCCCTCTTCTGGCAGCTTCAGACCAAACACTGAGGTCATTCTGTCCTTAACTTTACAGAATGTCCCTCTTTCTACACACAAAGTGGTTACTGTCTGTAGTCAGAAACTTATCTTGGTGATGTGACTACCTAGGAATCATTCTGAAGGGAGTGGATGAAGAAGGTGATGCTGGGAAAAGAAGTCTCTAGAGATCAGCTGTCGTTGTGAATGTGGGTGTGATGTCTGCAGGTTTTTTTCCTTTGGAAAAATTTGTCAAGCAGTATTTCATGCTGTTGCTTCCTGGAGACATGTGTTTAGCTGCTTTGCCCACTGACACTTGCTGAAGTGGGAAAAGCAGAACTGCCTGATGAAAATATCTGTTCTCCTGTAAACCAGGCTGTTGTTTTCAGCAAGTCTGATACCAGATTGCATATAAGGTTGTTATTCTTCTATATCAGAACAAGCTGCTGATAGGTGGTCTCATCTGACTCGAGAAGCTTTTTACACTGGTGGGAGATAGGGAATGATGGGCTTTCTCTTTCCCAGTAGATGTTGGTCCTCCAGGTAATAGTATTTCCGTTAGACATGTAAGTTCCAAACTAGAAAGAGTCTTATTTCTGGGGCAGTGTTAAATGCACACAGTGCTGCTCTGATTCAATCGAACTAATCAATTCTTCCCATCTCTCTTGTTCTCTAATCTCTATTCCAAATTGTTGTGCTTCGCTAACACTCTCACTGTGTCAATTGCAGTGTGCAGTTCTGGTTAGAAATGGGGCTCTCTGTGTTCCCTTCAGCCCTTCAGCTTCTGGAAATTGAAATTCTTTGACATTGTTCTCTTCTAAAGCCCAGTTCTTAATACAAACAACATAATATAGATTACTGGCAAAATTAACCTCCTTCTGAGTTGTGGTTCAGAGGGAGAAATTCCGTTCTGAAGGTAGGGGCATTGATAGGAAAATGTGTAGATTCAGGGTTAAAAAATGACTAATCTGATCTCGGTGCAGAATTCTGGGTTAGTGAGAGACATTCCACAAAAGTTGCATGATACGAACCAGACTGCAGGACTGGCATTCCTGGTTACCCTTACAGACACCTACGCCCTCGCTTCACATACAGTCATGGCCAACTCTAAAAGACATAACCCAGCCAGAATAACGCAGTGCGGATTGCCTCCTCCTCGGGGATTGATCTGTTTAGTGACCTGAAGCCACTGCCCTGTCTCCATTGCAGCAGAGCACAGCAGGTGGTAATGTGGTGCTTTCTAGTGCTGCATCATAGTAATAATTACTGTATTGTAACGCTGATTTTTCTGGATCCGTGCTGAGTACCCAGCTGATCTTTCTCCCTCTCTGCCTCAGTCACACTGCAAACGGGGACCGCATCCATCGGCAGGAGTGGCTGTGATTCAGCAGCAGCAAAAGCAGGTTCTCCATTCGTGCTGAGAGCTGTCGACGATCCCCTGTAACAGGCCACCTACTGAGCCTCGCGAAAGGCTGCTGTACGAGGATACTCATTGTCAGCCCCTGTCAGAGAAGCAGACGCTTTCTCTCCTTTCCCAGATGGAGTGCTCTGAATTGCAAACACCAGAGGAATGATACAGTAATTTGCTGTTGTAAGGTGTGGGAAGTCGATTCACACTTTAGAGTGGTGTCAGTCCACCAGCAGAAGTTGTGCAGCCCTCCAGCTATGGGGATGCTTTTCACTGTGTTTTGCAGCAGCGTTTCTGAGACAGGTCCAGCATGAGTACCTGTTTCATGCAGGCCTCGTTACTGAGAGTCAGTGCTTGCACATGCAGTGCATCTACAACACTCGAAATGTCTCCTTGTCCTAGAGATAGGCAAGTTCATAGATCGTGCTGACAGTCACTGTCCCACAATTCTGACACCTGCTGGTAAACACCAGGCTGTTAAATACCCTCTGCACAAGTACTGGATGTGTTTCATAGAATCGTAGAATGGTTTAGGTTGGAAGGGACCTCAAGGATCATCCAGCTCCAACCCCCTGCCATAGGCAGGGACACCTCCCACTAGAGCAGGCTGCTCAAGGCCTCATCCAGCCTGGCCTTAAATGGCTCCAGGGAGGAAGCATCCACAACCTCCCTGGGCAACCTGTGCCAGTGTCTTACCACCTTCACTGTAAAGAACTTCCTCCTAACATCCAGTCTAAATCTCCCCTCTGCCAGTTTAAACCCATTCCCCCTCGTCCTGACATTCCCAGACCTTGTCAATGGTCCCTCCCCAGCCTTCCTGTAGGCTCCCTTCAGATACTTGAAAGCTACTATAAGGTCTTCTCGAAGCCTTCTCTTCTCCAGGCTGAAGATCCCCAACTCTCTCAGCCTGTCCTCATAGCAGAGGTGCTGCAGCCCTCTGGCTGGTTTAACAAAGGCCAGTTTGACTTCTCTCTCTTTTGACTCCTTTATTAATATTTTGGCACTTTATGACATCTTGAACAAGCCTGTTAACAGCATTTGGGATTCTCCTGGAAGCTCATTCTTGAATTGTACTGCTTGTAGGGATCTTGTTTATAGGGATGCACCAAGAACAGGAGTTTTTGGGTTATGTTCTTCAGCCTACTGTCCTGAGCATGGTACAAATCTGTAAGAAAATGGATTTGGAAGGAAGGGAAGCTTGAGACGAAGCAAATGCCCTTTCCTTAGTGGCAGCAATTCTGTTTTCCTGTTTGGCCTACAGTGCTCAGTTCTGCTGCAGCCACAAAGCACAGCTTCTGAAATGTCAGGCGCTTGCTCCTGACTGATGCTGTGCACTAAACATTGCAGTCGTCCAGGCAGGCAGCCTCTGGAGTCAGCTTCCCTTCAGCTGCCATCAGGGCAAAGGTCCCTCCCAGACAGAGCAGCTGATTATACGCAAGGGGAAGTGTTTCTTTCTTGAAGAGGTGAGGACTTGCTAGGAAACATTTGCTCCATTTCAGATAATGCAGAGATAATAGCTCACTCACCGCTTAAAACCACCCTCAAGGAGAAGTAGAAGTCAATATTATTTCAGGCAGAATAAAAGGCAGAGTGTGTTAATAGAACAGTAATGATCGAAGCCCTGAAAGGCTGCCTAATTCCACGAGGGTCCTTGGCTGCAGCGAGGCAGGAGTCATTAACTGCTGCTTTCTATTGGCCTTCGTGCTGCTCATGCTTTCGTGCAAGGTCCCTGCCTGCCGAGCCATGTGGCTGGTGGCCAGGCTGCTCAGTCGAGCTGTGCAGGTCCTGTGTCCCGTGCACAGCCTGACTGGAGCTGGGGCTGAGCTGGTGAGCACTTGCAGCCCTGCTCTCAGCACCACCGTGGGCTCTGATGCGAGGGTGAACTGACTGCAGCTGCCCCTGCCACAGGCAGCTCCGCACGATTCTGTTAGCACAGCCCTGAGTGTGCAGTCGGAGTCTAGAGCAGACAAGTGAGCGGATGGCAAAAGTGGAACAGTCTGAAAGATTCTCAAGCTTACCAGGAATTGCATCTTTCTGCCAACTGAATTCTACATTCAAGAGCTAGAAAATAATTGCAGAAAGAGAAACTTCAGTATGGAGAGCTCTGCTAATTGAGCTAATAAGACCTTCCAGCGAAAATGACAGATACAATCACAATGGAATTGGATTTCTGCTGGCTCCTAGAGCCAAATTCAAAGAGGAAAAGCTTTTTTTTTCCCCTGGGAAGTATATTCTTTCACATCTTTATGTTTTCCCATTCCTAATCCTCTACTTAAGATAGTAATACCAGGAGGTGCAGGAAAAAATGAGTTTACAATTGTGATTCTGAGCTAATTCTCAGGACAGTGCTAATAAGAAGTCTGCTTTCCAGCAGGTTAGTCGGTGGTTTCAGCACGAGCTGTGTGTGCCTGGGTGTTTGCTGGTCAGATGACGGAGAATCTTGACAATTTTGTCAGAGGAGCAGAGAAAATGAAAATATAAATTGTGTAAACCAGAAGTGGTTTATCCATTGGAGTGATGGCATCTGCCCTGAAGGCATCAGGTCTCTGCTCTTTCAAGACAAGAGTGGGCACAGAGCTGTGGGAAGGGTGAGCCAGCTCCCCATGAGGAGCACATCTTGTACAGGGGCAGAGTTCTGATGCTTTTCGGATGGGACACTTCATGGCTAGATGGTGATCTGCATGCACAGGGCTACCTGGGCTGGTCTGTCAGCCTGCCTGCTTTTAGTCCAGATGAATTGCTGCTCTTTCTGAAATGCTCTGGCTGGATTTCCTGACCTAGTGCTTACCCCTGGCGAAATGCAGGGTCTAGTGGGTTTCCTGACACTGCCCTGTCTCTTTACTCCATGAGCAATAGTCTCATTCCTCTGTTCTGAATTTTCCAAGGACAAGCTTTTGGGACACTGCTGTAGAAGTCTGCTTGGGCTCAGGAGCTGTGGCTGGGCCAGAGAGCCCTGATGGGATGACTGAGTGCTTGCCCAGGAGAACAGGTTCCGCAGCAGCGTGGTATAGGACAAGCTCCAGAAGCAAATGCATGCATCAGTGATGAGCTCTGGGAATAGGTGCAATGGGAGAAGGGAAATCAGGATGCTGCCAGGTAGATGAGGGCTGTAGTGACCGCAAAGGATGTGTCAGCCCAGGGAGCCACAGCAGGTGTGTCAGAAAGCAAAGCCGGGAGAAAGGATGGTTTTGCAAGGATGCAGTGGGTGGGAAGGGAGGTAGGATTTGCTTTCCAATGAGAAGATTTGCATTTTGTATCTCAAGAGTTATGCTGTTCTTGTTCAGGGTTTTGTCTTCTAATTAAACAGCTTTGGAGCTGAAAGCCTTTGTCTGCTTTTGACATAGCTCCTGAAGGCTGCTCTCCTGCGGCAGGTGCCCTGCTGAGCGCTGCCCTCCTGGCTGTCTCCAAAGGCTGCCTGCCAGGCTGTCTGTGTTCTCTCATTGTCTTTTCAGCTGCCCACCTGCATCCTCAGTGGACTTTGTTCCTAATCTTTCTGGCAGCACAGATGTGTGAAAACCGTTGCCAGGCTGTGCCATGCCCCTTGCACTCTGCCCTTAACATTGTGAGCAGACGATGTATGGACATGCCCAGGCTGCTGCCATTTCCTGAGTGGACTGTAGGTCCTGGCCTTTCCTTCAGGAAACTCCAGCAATCTTCTGCCTGGGTTTATCCCTGCCAATACTCAGAGCAGTTAGAGAAACAATCAGAGTTATTCAGTGTCCCAAAAAACTATTTTAGCACTGAAATGTTTGTTTTTTTTTTTAATCTATGTTCATTTTCTTTGAGTTAGCCAGAGCAGATAGCGTGCACAGCTAAGGAAGTATTTCCTTCTCGCAGGTAAGTGGGGGGGTTCAAGAGGCTGAGACAGAATAAATATTCATGCAAGTCTTAGTTAAAAATGTCAGTAGTGGTTGCAACCAAAGCCATTCTTTTCTTGTATCTCTGTTACTGCAAGGATGTTCATAAATTCTTGTTGCTCTGTAAACAATATTCATCATAAGAACCTAAAGAAAAAGTGAAGTGTTACTGCTAGCAACACTTTGGTGGTTTTGACAAACACATATGGCTACTGCTGATCATGGCAAGGCAAAATGGACCATTCTGGCTGTGTAGAAGTACTGGGATTTCTGTACCCATTCCTGCATATGGGAGCCCCTGGGCCATGTTCTGAAGCGGGCCAAGTGATGAGGGAAGATCTTGGTTGTGCTCAGGGTTGTCTCATCGTTGCCTCCGTGCCTCTCAATTGGTCCTGTTGCTGCATGCAGCCACCTGTGATGATGATGTGATAACCAGAAATTACTGTGTATTCCTGGAGAGCAACGAGTTATGCTGTGGCAAAGGAAAACTGGGTTTGTAGGCAACTGAGTCACAGGCTGAAGTCAGATCATTTGAAGAAGCAGTGGGAATGCTGGGTGATAGGAATCCTGAGAAACCAGGTGTTTCAGAGTACCTCTGGGACCCCTTTCTGTCCATAGCTTGAAAATTTCTTGTTGTGACTTATTGAGGTCTCTTATTTGTGCACTTCACAGGGTTGCTATGGAGTTTATTAGGCTGAGTTGCGAATGTAGAAAGCAGTTGCTTTCAAAGGAGAAAGAAACGTGGTTTGCAGGCTGTCTACAGATTTAAGGTATGCAAATCCAGTTTCTTAGAACATGAAAAACAAGTCCTTGCACACATTTCTTCTCCATACTTTGGGCTTAGAGAATTTTGCTTTCCAACTCTTGGTTTCAGAATGGTGATGTGAGCACACTGTGAGGAGAGAAAGCCATGGCTGACAGCTCTCCTGGGCTTCTCTGTGTACACCAGAGCTGCCTTCTAAGGGCAGCAGCATCTCTCATGCATGTGTGAACGGCTTCATGTTGTCAGTGATCCTGGCAAGCTGTATGCTTTGGGGCTGTTTGGAGCAGGGCTTTATTAGCCTGTACACCAATGGACACAGCTTTGCTGTGAAGGTCTGCTGCTGTCAGAGGAGGAGGCAGCACAGGTTTATCTGGGAACCTACACAAGCAGGATCCAGAACTCTTACAGGGAAGTTAGGCAGGTGAGATTTCAAAGAAGCAGGGGGAGCAGCAAGGTCAGGTTTGGGGGTTTACACAGACATCTTTGATCCCAGTTTTGACCCTGGGATGTAGGCAGCTGCTGTCAGTTTGGGAAGTCAGAGTGGCAGAGAGCTGAAAGGGGACCACGTGTGTGCGCACATGGGAGATGGAGAAAGAGCTGAAACGAGGTCAGGTTCAGCTCTGCACAGAGCGGCTCAGCAACACAAGTTCACAAACCCTTTTGTGAGTGTGAAGGAGCACTGAATAATTTGACCTGTACAAGGGTACAAGAAATAAGACTGGACTGTCGTAGCTCCAGATTTGACCAAAGAAGAGTTAGACGGTCATGGAAATGGAAAGCTGCAAAAGGAAGGGGTGGCAAAGCAGTATTTCCAGGTTGCTTGGCTGGAGGACAGACTCAGCACAGTTGGGTCACAGTCACAGATGGAATTTGATACATGAAAAGAAATACAGTGCTGGATGATGACCATGCAATATTCTTCAGAGAAATGGGATTGTTGCAAGGGAATCTGATCTCAGAGAAAATACTAGAAAAAATAGTGGGAGGTGTCCCTGCCTATGGCAGGGGGTTGGAGCTGGATGATCCTTGAGGTCCCTTCCAACCTAAACCATTCTATGATTCTATGATTCTATGTTCCTAACAACACAACACCTAAAGGCAAGGGAAAAGAAAAGCCACCCAGGGGCTCTAGCTGTCTTAGGCTTCTTCCAGCAGACTGATTGTAGAGTTACACTTGGCTTTCTAGCTAACAGTATTTTGTAAACCCTTTGGGGATAGTTTTCATCAGCATCCCAAGGAGGGAGTGAAGTTCAGTACATTGAAGAGTATATAGATTTGGAATATCACCATACAAAGAGGCAAACTGAAATCCAGAGGCAGAAAAGCTGCCTATGAAGCAGAATTCCCATCTATCTTTATCCTGTGTACTGCCTGTCTGGGTACCTGCACCTCATAGAGCAGCAGGTCTCTGGCTCTTTGCCGTGCTGTTCCAGTCACAGGGGGTAAATCTGAGCAGTTTACTGAGGAGGTTGTTATGCAGAAGTATTTTAGAGTGTTTTGCTTTGGAAAGCAAATCTGCAGAAAGCTCTCAACCCAGTAACTGGAGTGGGATTCCTCTCAATTAACCTTGGCCATCTCAGAAGGTTTTTCAGGTCCTTGAGAAGCCAGTGAGGGTCAAGAGGCAGTGCCAGGAAAGGATCCTCAGTTTCCTTTTCAGCCTCAGCCTGAGAAGCAAGCCTGTATTCCACTCCAGGGCCAGTTTTTAGTTTTCCCTTAGATAATGGCCGTTGGCCTTTGACAGCTTTGCTCAGTGCCTCTGTTTGCACCGTACTGCAGCAATACCCAAGAACTGCAGCTGCATGGAGAGGAAAAAATTCTAAATATGGAAGTTTTCTCTTTTACTTAGCCCAGGGTGCTTCCAGCCAGCACTGGAGCTTACTACCAAGGCTGTGACGTTTTCCCAATGACCTCTGTGTTTCCGGTAATCTTAAATCCTGTTCCAAACCATGCTATTGCTGTGTCTGAATATTAGGGCTTAAACAAGGTAAGGAAGGACAGTTGCTAAAAAGAGGAAGTATTGCACTGCGTTTTGAAGGGCTGCCTGCTCCCTCTCGTTTTGTCTTTGCTGGGTAAAGCTTCACGTTTGCCTTGGTTGGACCAGTTTCAGGCAGACTAACCAGCCTTCACTTCAGCGAGGGGCAATCCCATTATTTCCAGTTCTAAGCATTAGTAAATTGTCATCTTTCCTTCACTGTAAGCTGAGGGTGACTGGAACTTTCTTTCATAGTCGTGGGCTAGGAAGCACAAGGCAGCAAATGCATTGCATAGTGGCCACATTGTCATCAATGGGAACAAGTGCAGAGCCCATGACCCTGGTCTGATGTGAACGGCTGGAGCCAGACATCAATGGATCATTAGTTTGGCAAATCCAGCCAAGAAAAAGCTTGAAGCAAGCCAGTGCCATTTTCTGGCAACCAGCAACGCTGAATTAGGCTGGGCAGTGCCCGATGCAGTCACAGCAGGGAGGGCAGAACCGGCACGTCAGAGTCTTGTTTTCCCCTCAGCTCCTCTGCTATTTTTATGTCATGCTGACAGCTTGTTAAATGCCAGTGTAGAGGATGGCTTGAAGCACAGTCTCTCACTTAAGACACTTTCCACAAGAAGCTTTGCCCTGAGGGGATAACTACCACAGAGTGCCCTTTCCGTATGGAAGGCAAACCCTGCAGCAGCCGAAGAACTCAGTCTGTGGGTCCTTGCACCCTGGATGTTAGTTCTCCCTGTGGTCTCACAGGTGTTACAAGCTCAGATTATGCTGTATGACTCTGAACAACTCATTTTGATGTTTCTGGACCTGCATGCCTGCTGCAGAACACACTTAGCAGTCAACCTATGTCACACAGGCACCCTGTCGAGATCTTTGCCAGCCTTCTGATGGACTGTCAGTCACACTCATGCCTGCCCATGTGCTGCCGGTGCACAGGTTCAGGCAGCCAATGTTCTGAATATGCAAAGGGATGCATGATTTGGGGTGGGAGGGGAAGTTTTTATAAGAAAGTAGTTGTCTTTGCTTTTTGGGAGAGATATGACATTTGCACTTAGCTTGATATCACACTTAGGTGCCTGTGCTAGAAGCAGGAGATGCCCGTCTCTGCCAGTGGCAGACAGCAGCCTCTTGACTCCAGTGAGATGCAGCAAAGCTGCTTGCATTGCACTGCCTCTCTAACTGCTTGTGGTAGACTTGGAACCATTTGGGAGAGTCGGTGACACGGCTGCAATGCAGATTCAAAAGACTACTTACAAAGGATTATAGTAAAGGAAAGTGTCCTCATTTTCCTTTTGGAGGCTCTGTGGTAGTTGCCATACCTCATTTTCTATTAGCAGTGTGTTCTGCAGGGTGAAGCAAAGCTTTCCAGTGTTTAATTCTGAGTAGCATCCCTGATGCCTGGTAAACCTGGTCAGAACTGAGTGCAGGAGCACAGAGTCTCAGGCATTGCTGTTCTGGAGATTTTCTTCTATCAGAAACTATGTTTGAGTAACAGGACCCTATCAGAACATACAAGTGTGTAGAGTGTCCCTGTTGCTTGTCTTGTTAGTGGCCTCGCATCTGGCTCCTGTGTGCCCATGGGTCTGCTGAAAGCCTTAACCAGTAGTTGCACTGTGCAGCTCTGCTTCAGCACTAGGTTGTTATTTCCAGGCAGTGAGCACCTGCAGCGCTCTCTTTTGTTTTGAAGTGGAAGAAAGGAGGCTGAGTTGCCAAAGCCAAACGGAGCGACCTCTGAGCTTGTGTTCTGCTGTTGGTTTCTACACTTCACTGGCTGTGCTGCGATTTCCCTCTGTGCTTCATCATGCTGTGTAATGTGCCAGTGGTGCGGGCTCGTGTTACGAGTCAAAATGCAAGAGCTCATCCTGGGGATCCTTAAAACCTGTCAGAGTTATTTAACATTTTGAATGGCTCCAATAGTGAGGTCAATATCATTTTAGATACACAAAACTCACCCCGAAAGCGGTCCCTGCTTTGAGGGAAATGGCAGTGGAATTCGGCTCTGTGCTGTGGCGAGACATCGGAACAGGCTGCCCAGGGTGGAGTCACTGTCCCTGCCGGTGTTCCAGGAATGTGTAGACAAGGCACTCTGGGACGTGGTGTTAGGGCAGCAGTTGGACTCTGACTTCAGAGGTCTTTTCCAAACAAAACAATTCTATGGCAAATTGGCATTGCTTGTGAAAAACTGTGACTCACTGGAGGAGGGAATGGAGGTGCCAATGTGAACAACTGCTTTTGTCAAGGGTGTCCCACCTTCCATCTGTGCTCATCGTGCATTCCTTCCCAGTTAAGGGAGTTCATGTCCTGTGCTGTGCCACAAGTAGTGCAGGTACTGTAGAAAATCGACAGAAGGCAGATAGCAAGGACGTATTTAAACACTGAAAACTGTGGTGCTGCTGTGGAGGCTTCTTGGGCTATCACCAGTTATGGCACTAACTGACTTCGTCTCCCACAGCGAGGCAATACACTTCTTAGTTGTGTCCTTGCCTAATCCTTTTGTGTTCCTTAGATTAATGCTTCTGTACTAGCAGCAAAGAAAGGTTTGAACATCAAACGTGAGAGCATATTGTCTCCAAAAGGCACTGACAAACTTTTGGGGAGCTGGAAATGCAGGAGAGCCCAGGAGCTACCAGCCCTTACCTAAGCACACCTGCTAGAGCTCTGTGTGCTGTCAGCACAACTGGTGCCTGCAGACCAGCCAGCCAGTTCTGATTTGCTTTCTGCTCCCACTCTGAGCTGGGTCTTTTATTGTGCACTTAATGACAAGTGTGCTCTAGTGGCCTTGATTGCTAAAATTTATGTCTATTTACAGTGTCATTATTAGCACCCAAGTGCCTGTTGTTATGATGTTGGTTTTAACATCCTGAAATGGCACAGCTGAAAGTTTTCATTTAACACACTTGGCTGCACAGTGTGCAGGACTGGATCGGATAACGGAACTCCCATCCTTCTGGTTTTACTGACCTGACTGTATCATCTGGATCTCTTTATTAGTTGGTTAAAATACTCCTTCCCTCCCAGCCTATTGCAGTGATTCTGCCTAACGCACAGACTGCCTTACCTTTTTGGTATCTTTGGATATCTTTTGGACTTTTTTGAAATTTTGGGGGGGAATCTTTGGATTTGGGATAGTTAATAACTTTTTGTATTTTGGGAATGTAACTTTTCTTATCAAGTTCCATCCTCGTAACTCCCTAACTTCTGAGGGCAGGGTGTTGAAGGAGACCTTTCCCCATTGCATGGTACCTACATGGTCAACTAAAAACCAGACCTGAGTCACATTTCATCTTCTTTGTTATACCTCTGGACTTCGGCTCCTTAGCCACAGACTGCTTTTAATCCCCGTTTACAGCAGCTCTAATTCCTGCTTCTTATATCCCTTACACAGGCATAATTGTAGAGGATGCATTGGCATTGAAGAAAGAAACCAATGTCATACATCTCTACGGTGCAAACCAGTTGTTTAGCTGTGCCAGGTTAAAGGGAACTTTGATGTCACCAAAATGCTTTATCCCAGGGCAGAGAGGTCCAGGTAGCAGGGTTGGCCGCAGGCACTCTGCTCTTCTGACAGAGAAATGCCACTGGTTAGCAGCTGCTGTGTTTGCAAGAGCCACACCTGACATAGATTTATTCTTACTCGAATTCCTGAAATGTTGTGTTGGAGAAATGCTGCTGTTGTGGCAGCAATGGGTTCAGCAAAAAAAGCTCAGTGTTTAGAGGCACCTGTGGACAGGTATCAGGCTCTCGGCTTCATTATCTTCTTCTTTCTTCTCTTGCTATCTCTGAACAGTTTCAGAGGCTTTAGGAGTTATGTTTTCAGAAGTCTGAACTTGACTGTGGGTTCTGCAGACTGAATCAATCCTTCTCTGGAGTCTCCCAGCAGTGATACACAAATTGCATTTCTTGGAGGCTCTTGTCCTGTCTGGCCTCTAAAGAGAGCTCCCAAGGTGCACATGTTGTCAGCAGAGTTTTCATATCTGCCTTTGCACACACGCACAGACTGGGAGAAGAGTCCCAAGATCTGCTGGAAGAGATGAGTATGCTTTGCATAATAATTATCTACAGATGTAATTGCTGAAGTTTTGCAAACAGGAGTGTCTGATGTATGATTCAATTGCTTCACAGTAAGTGCAATAATAGAATCCCTGCTGTGCTTTGCATGCATCTCCCTGCCTAATGCATTTTGATACATAAAAAAACAAGGACATATTTATGTGCAATTCTTCACTTTCGCTCGTGGAGTAAAGTAGGGGCCACAGTTAAATAGGACAAGCTAACACCTTACCCATAGTTCCGGTGAGCAGCAGGGGGGAAAGTCAATACCACCTGGTATTGTCCACTGTGACAGATGATACCCTGAGCTAAGGCAACATGCTTGCTGTAAAATGACTTTCTGAAGCAGCTGATAGAAATCTGTTCATGAAATTCAGTATTTGTACAGAAGTTTTCTGCTGCTTTTTTAAGGCAAAACTTGAGTCTCAGGGTATTGTTTCTGCTGGTATTTGTGTGGCTGTCAGGACCAAAGCAATCTCCAGGCAAGCAAAGGCAGTCAGGCCTGGAAACTCCATCCCTTGATTCCTCTTTCAAACTGCATTTCCTATTTTGTTTCCACTGCCTTTATCAATCTGTCTCTCAGAAGCACTGTGTAAGGTGTTGGAGACTTCTGCTGGACTAAGACACAGCTTTGAAATGAGCCCTTGGAGTAGAGGAAGATACTTTTGTGCTTCTAGAGAACAACTGGAGAGAAGCCTGGAGCATCCTTGCTTCTTGGGGGGAGCCTGTGCAGAGCTGTGGCCCACACAGTTTTTGTTTGTTTTCCTAGCTAGTGTTTAAAATAGTCCATAAAAGTATTGCATTGAATGATTCAGACTTCAGTGACAAATGCTGGCTTGTGATCGCTTTATAGTATGTCTCTGTTTTCAAGTACAAGGTGAATGCCAAGGAACGAGATTCTGATATTGTTGTCAGTTCTGAGAATATGAGAATCTGCTGCATGAAGGCTTTAAAAGCTCAGGGTCTCTGATCTATGGGCTTTGTAAGGCATTGCTGCTTGGTTGGGGAAGGTGTGTGGGCTGAGGAGGAGGAGAGGACACCTGGGTAACTGTGAAATCAAGTCTATGGCATGGGTGGCCCTGTGGGGTAGTTGCAGGTGGGCTGACCACAGTGATGGTGTTTACAAATCAGTTTTATAACGTCTCAGTGTTCCTGGCAGTTCACTGACTGTAGGGAGGGAAAAATGTACAAGAGGATGCTTGCAGTTGTGTTGGAGCCATTTTGGTAGTTTTGGTGTGAAAAACGACAGAGCTACCACTGCTGTGCTTTCATCCGAGGCTCACAGTCTCTTACAGTCTGTACCTGGTTCAGGGTATCAGTCAGCTTCAAACACAGCCACACAATTTTAAACTTACTTAAACAGATGTTTTGAGTTGGAGTTTAATCAAAGTCAGTTTTGAGACAGGATTCCTGAGGAAGCTCAGGCATCTTGCAGTGGTAAGGGAGTGCCAGTGGCATCCCAGGGCCTACTATTTGGTTTTACCTCCACCCTGAACCGATGCTTGAAACTTGTGTGGACTTGCTGTAGGTGGAGGTGTGTTTCAGAGATGTGGCATGATGTCCTGCTTAGGAGCAGGCCACCAAAGGGCCCGTGTTGTTAGCTGACAACTGGCTCTGGCTGAATGTCACGTGAGTTTGTTGCAGGGCTGGGATGTAAATGGCACATCCATCTGGATGAAGCATTTGTGTTCACTTCTGGCCACAATGTTCGTACGCACTTTGTTTCTGTTAAGTAACTGCTGCTGTCTGCATCAGAAGTGAAGACATCTCTGCCTGTCCCAGTGCACAGACAGGAATGGAACAGTCCTTGCAATGTCCCTATCAACTTCATGAGTAACAGCATAAAGCGACAAGAGCTGCTGAACTCCTCCCAAAACACAGGAATGCTCACCTGTGTGCGCTGTGCCTCCCAGCTTACTCCTATGTAAAACAGCAAAACGTCAGCTGGAGGGAAGTGGCTGTGCCCAGTCCCTGTCATGCAAGCAGAGACATCTCAAGCATGAACACTTGCTTCAAGCAGTCTTTTTGTTGAGAGTCTTGACATTTCCCTTTAAACCTTGGGATGACCTCGGCCACAGTGTTCCTGTGGCTGGCCAGGGAGACCAAATCTTCTGAGCAGTGCTGGATTCGGCTGCCGTGGTCTAAACTGCAGGGGTTCTGTGTCTCTATTACTCACTGGGGTGTGCGCGATGGCCTCGTCTCAGGACCTGATTATCTCCACAAGTCAACTGTTTCTCTGATCATTCCCAGCAGCCAAGACTGCAAGGGATAAAGGCAGGCTTGGTGCAGGACAGCTGTGTTCCCGTTCTCGGAACACCAGGACACACTGGGCCACACAGGACCCGACCGGAGGAAAGCCTGGCACAATGTAATTGGATATTTGCTTGGCTGATTCCCTTGTTTCTAATGGAAACACAAATGAAAACCATAAACCATTAATCTTTAGTTTAGTTTTGCTAAGTGTTGAGCAGCATTTTAAAACAATTACTTTGCTTCAGCAGCCAAAGTCGTTAGAGAGGAGGGATTTAGCAGCTACTGCAGCCCAGCGTTTGAACAAGAGCAGGCTCACCTCTTGTTTTATGGCAGAGGTTACAAAACAGGTAAAACTATTTACTTCTGAGCTTCTACTTAAAGCTCAGAACTTGAGGAATTCACAAGTTTTTGCAAAATTGATTTTTTTTAACTGATTAAAAAAAAATATGTGACTTTATACAAGAAAGTAAATCGAAAAGTACATTTTTACTGTTCCTTTGTTTCCCATCTCCCTATCTCCCATCTGATCAGTGAAATGCTGCCAGGTGTCACAAGTGTCCAGTGAAACAGAGGGTTTCAGCTTTGAGCTCTGGCACTGCAGAAGACTGCATTTTTAGACAGAAGTTATGTTGTGATTGTGCTTTTCCAGGCTGCTGTTACCTGCTGCTACTGCCCCAGGAAATGTTAAGCCATTCCATATCTGCATAAAAAGATGCACAGAAGGTTTTGGTATTCTACTCTAGAGTGTGCTGGAGGTTAGTGGGAGAGACAGAAGTCTTAGGCAGATTGTGAATCTAGCTCATGTTGCTGAACCTTGGAGCTCCTTGTCTTGTGGACTTGGAGCTTTTTGTCATTAAATTCCCATCTTTCTGTCCTTGTTCCTACATCATAGAATGGTTTAGGTTGGAAGAGACCTCAGGGATTGTCCAGTTCCAACCCCCTGCCATAGACAGGGACACCTCCCACTAGAACTGTATTTGCTTTCTGCACATTTCCAGTCTAAAGCTGAAGTGCTGGAGGGTGGTGCCCAGCACCACGCTAGCCAAGCCCAAGCTGCCCAGTGCAGTGTGTAGGACCTTGAGGTGTGATGCTGCCCTTGCACCCAGGCTGCCTGCTCTGGGGGACACTGCAGAAGTGATGGACAAGGGAAGACTTGCCTGAACGTGAGCTAGTCAGAACCAAGGCTGCCTATGGCACTGAAGCAGTTTCAGGTGGTCTGATGCTGAGTAAGGGCTTAACACTGCTTACAGCTAGTCAAGGCACTCACACACTTGGATATGCCAGGCCATGAGCCCCTTCTGAATCCAAAATAACACTAAAATCATGCAGGATAGGGGTGATTAGGGTATTGGCAGGGTATGACCAGATAGCATTGCTGGGAGACTGCTCTTGTTCCCTAAGGCTGTGGCATATTCAGACCCTTAGCTTTAGTGACTCCTTGTCATAACAAATCCAGTGGTGCTGGGGATAACCAGCCCCTCTTGGTTGCTAGGAGATGCTTGAATCATTACTGCTGCTGTGCTGCTGGCACCCACATACTTTAATGTTTCCTCCATCTGCAGAATGCTTCTTTGTGGAGCAAAGGCAGAGCCTGAGCTGTAAAATCCCTTCTAGATCAAGAGAGAGAGAAGTAATACTGGTGAAATGGACAAGCTTTTAATGAATGAGCAGCATCAGTGGCTCCATTAGCATTTAAAGCTGTGTTTCATTTAAAGATGCTGTCCTAGTTTTGGCTGGGAATACCAAGTGAAGTATTGTATTTCTTTCGTGTAGAGCTCCCATAGACTTTCTTTCCCTTGGGACATTCATGCTAAAAAGACCTTATGAAGCCAAGAGGAACCATTGCAGCAGGCTGCTGCTCAGCAGACACGTGTCTGTGTAATCAGTCAGTTCCTGGGCAGGCAGTTGGCCTCCCTCTGCACAGCACAAACTTCCTAGAAGAGAAAGTGCAGCTTGTGGCATTCCTGAGTTTGTCCAATGGATCAGAACAGAGTCCAACATCTTGATGTGTCACGCAGTTCACCAGGTCTCTGAGTCTCAGCTGCCTCCATTCACCCTTGGTGCCCAGAAGAAAGATATAAAGCCAAATAAAGATCTGTAATAAATAGGACCTGACTAATTTATTCATGCAATAAACCAGCAATAGCCTAAAGTTAACTGAGCAAAACCAGACTCACAGTAAAGTGCTAAATTAAACCCACCCTGCTGCACAGAATCCACTGCTCGAGTGCATTTGGCAGGAGATGAGGAGGGTGGCATTAAGTCTGAATGTGTTTTAAAGACTGTTAGAAAGGGCATTCCTTGGGGGTAATTCTGGTTTCCATTATTTTTAGCATTACATTCAGAATATTTAAAAATAAATTGTTTCAGCAACTCTTGAACTGCACTGCAATCCACAGCTGGCTATAGACATTAAGGACTGACAGGCTCTGGTGCCTTTTTCAGCAGCTAACCAACAGTTGGACATTCTTCTCCACCTGGTATTTATTACCTGCTTCCTTCTACTGTCTTGTTTCCAGCTTTTAGCCTTGTCTTGTAGCAGCTCTCTGTGGCAGCACTGCAGTGTGTCCTGCTGTAGCATCTGCAGGTCCAAAGTCTTCTGCTCCTCATTGCCCTGGCATGGCTGCCCTGTGTGGCACAGCAGGATGGAGAGCTGCCCGACACAGTGCCTTTGCCTGCTGCTAACACAGGTTGCACCTCCCAGCACACCCAACACACTGCCCAGAGCATGTTGGGCAGACAAGTACGCTTTTGTGCATAAAGACAGCACAGGATTTGGTCAATGTTCTGATGGCAGCACTTGGTCTTAAGTGTTCATGATTTACAGCTAGACTCTGCCCTATGCCTGCTTTGAATAGTGCCACACTCTGCAAGCAGCTGTGTGGGCTCACAGAGCAGACTGGGGCAGGTTCTGACCTTCTTGCCTTCTTTGAAGGCAGAGTCACCCTGCTCTTTATGTGATAATGCCTCTGTGTCACTCTTACACCCTTACTAGCTTGCCTTCTGGTCTTCCTAGGATGGCTAGACACCCTGATCAGCTGTGCTCATCACCCTGCTCTGGCTTTCTGTGGATAAAATCTGCAGCTGTTAAAAGAGCAAGTAATGTTGCCTCTGCCTCCCGATGGCCTGCAAAATGAGAGGAGCTGAAATAGGAGATAAAAATAGAGAGGGTTAGAAATTATGTAAGTGGAGGTAAACTGAATTTTAAGCAATATAGCAAGAGGAGAACATGGCAAAACCTGTCCTCTTCCCAGAGTCAGAAGCAATTCCAAGTAATCATGACTCCTGTCCTGTCTCTGCAAATCTCAGCCGTGCAGCCTCTGCAAGCTAAAAAATGGTTCTTTGTAGCCTTAGAATATTTCTAGTGCTTGCAACATTTGTTTTAGGCACCACAGTGAAGTAGCCTTTTAAAAATAAAATACTGACACATGGGAAGGAAACCCACAGTCCATAACACCACTTAGCAGAAAGAGATTTTGGTGGTGTTTCTAGCTTCCATCTCTCTAATGCATTTTAGTGATGGATGATGTTGCAAAAGGATCCTGCCCCGTTCATGATGCTGTATAGTCCACAGTTGGTACAGCTGCTGTGGGATTGCATTCACCTTCTGTGGCACTGAGGCTCTCCTGGGTTGTGATTTCCAGCCCCCCTGTTCCATCCATCTGACTCCTGTCTGCGTGAAAGCAGTCAGAGAAAGTAGGAAAACTGATGTATTCCTCTGCTCGGTGGATCCTGTTACAGGCTATGGGTGTTAAGTGTGGTCCTGAAGTGTGAACCTTAGATTTGAATGTAGTAATTCTTGTCTAGACACTTTCTCTAAGCTTTGTAAAAATTGTTCATGTCCTTTTATAAATTATAAACATTTCTGCAATGTTCCAGGTAATTTAATACTTCCTAGAAATTAAGCCATTAATCCAATCTCCATCAGACGTTTTCATGCTGTAATAATGGACGAGAAAACCTCTCCTAAAATCCTACAAAACACTACAATGACCTTCTCCCAAATCTGTCCTTGATTTTTGCCCCTAGCATACTGCCAATAAAATATTCAGCAAGGGTTGGGCAGCTGCTCCTCTGCAGCCACTGCTTACTGCCACAGTCACAATTCTCTCTGTCCTCCTGCTGCTGTTCCAGCTCTTGTGGCCTTTTCCAGTCGTGCAAATATATATGCGTGCTCTTGAATTCATGAACAGGATGAATAATCACTTTAGAGCCTTTGGAGCAGCCTCCCTCCCTCAAGATAAGGATGTGAACAAGTGTTCAATCACAGATTTAAATTGTAAACTCCTTAGAGCAGGAATTGGTTTCTGGTAGGTCTGTGGAATGTGTTTCACTCCAGAGGGCTGTAACTGGAACTTCTGTCCTACTGTGAATAAAACGCTGAGGTTTGTGGGTTTAAAGCTCTGTCATAAAGCCCAGTAAATACAAAGTTGGTACTTTGGACACCAGTAATTAATCACAGCAAAATAATTGCCACTCAGTGTGAAGTGGCATCCTCTGAAGGAGTCACAGGGAACGGAAGCAGGGAGGGTGATGGTTTTGATTTAATAATCCCGATGTGACCCCTCTGCTCCTGTGGAGACAAATCCCCTCCTGCGGAGGAGGCAACACTCTGGAGGAGAACCACCACCCTGATACCTGCTCGCATGCAGAGGTGTGCTTGGTGGGCAAGACCTTCCCTGCCAGGCAAGGTCATTGTCTGCAAGGCTTCTGGGAGTGGCCAAGCTTAGGTGTTCCTGCCTGAGAGTGGCTTTGCTGGCTGCTCCAGAACGCTTGCAGGCTGGTTGGCAGGTGACAGGACGTACTGCTGCTGCCTGTCCTGCAGCTACAGGGATTCTGAAGGCCGCTGCTAAGAGGCTTTTGTTCTCTGCATTGGTTAGCTCCTTACCTTTCCCCTGTGCTTCACTGGTGGTTTTCATCCGTTTCATTGCTCCCTCTTGTCCAAGCTGTGGTGCCTGTCCCTGCTTGCTCTAGGGCTGTGCAGCAGCTCTGGTGAGGGCTCACTGGGGCACGTGTGAAGGTGATTCGTAGGAACTGCCACATCCTCAGCCTCAGCATTTTCCCTGGTGTCTGTGACTAGTAAAGCAGACCTTACTGACCAGCAGCTGCCTCTTGGGTTACAAGCAAGACCACACTTCTGTGTGAAAGCCTGGTCTTGCCAAATCTTGCTGAGGTTAGATCTAAAATCACACAGTCAGGGGCAGGCTGTCATTGATTTCTGTGGCCTTTGGCTTCTTAGCTGTACAGATACAAGACAGTAAATGCCTGGGGAAAGCCAGGCTTTAAAATACCAAGGCATTAGAAATATTGAGCTGCAGAAGGCAGATGTGTCTTTAGATGAACTTGCCAGTAGTGGGAGGGGATGTCACTTCACACCAGAAGTGTTTGAATCACCCCTTGCAACACTTTAGCTTGCAGTTGAGAGCACTCAGAGCACTGGAAAGCTGGACAATATGATTTACTGTATGGAAATGATTTACTGTATGGAAAAAAAGGAAGCCTTGGAAAGTTTTGGATTACAACCCAGAGGGTGGAAGTGAGTGATCGCAGTAGTTGAGCCATCATTCACTGTGCTGTCATCATCTGGTGGAGGGGTGGAGGTGGAGGCTGTAAGGAGTAGCTGTCTGGGGAGACAAATTGGTTGAAAAAGTTTTGTCTTGCAGGTTTCCTGATACTGACCCCGAGAGTAAAATCAATTCTAAAATCAATGTAACCCATGGGAAGTGGGATCACATGCTGAGCACACCTGGCTCTGAAGGGGTCTGGCTGGAGGATGTGAGTGCCGCAAGGGTTGTCCTTGTTTGTAAGCTGAGGCCTGCCCGAGGCACAGATGCCAGCCCACTGGCCTCCTCCGCAGCACGCAGCTTCCCTTGTGGCCTCAGCTGGGAAAGAGGAGAGGCAGGCACAGGAAGTACACCTGTGACACTGCATCAGACAGGACAGGCCCAGGTAGCTGGAAGAATCAGAAACTCTTGTGCTGGTTGTAGTGGAAGAATCACAGAATCAGAGTGTCAGGGGCTGGAAGGGACTTCCAGAGCTCATGCAGTCCAATGCCCCTGCCAGGGCAGGATCTCCTAGACCAGATCACACAGGAACACATCCAGGCAGGTTTTGAATATCTCCACAGAAGGAGACTCCACAAGCACCCTGGGCAGCCTGTGCCAGGGTTCTGTCACCCTCATAGGGAAAAAAATCCTCCTTATGTTTACATGAAACTTCCTATGCCTCAGCTTCCACCCATTGCCCCTTGCCCTGGCACTGGGCATCACCCAGCAGAGCCTGGCTCCAGCCTTCTGGCACTCACTCTGCACATATTGATAACCATTGATGAGGTCACCTCTCAGTCTCCTCTTCTCCAAGCTCCAAGCCCCAGCTCCCTCAGGCTGTCCTTATAAGAGAGATGTTCCATTCCCTTCAGCATCTTTGTGGCTGTAAGTTTAGACCCAACCCATCTGTGTGCTTGTGGCTGAAGTATTGTGAAAACCCTTTCTTGTTGAAGTGAGGTTTTTGGAAGCAGGTCTCTGATTTTCTCTCCTACCTAGCAGTTCATCTGGAGTGTGTTGCCAGGACAAGGCTAATAAAGCTAAGTGACAGTCAGTGCTCATTTCACTAATTTAGGGTGATGTGAAACCTTTCACGTTCCAGGTAAGTTCACACCAGGGTGCTCTTTGCTCCATGAGATAAGAGAAGGATTCTGCTCCTGCTCTTTAGCAGATTGCAGAAATTTAAGATGACTTTCATTTAACTGGAGGTCCCTGTGTTCATCAGGTGGTGAGCAGTGGTGAGCAGTCTGGAACTACGACTGGTACTCTGAACACACGATATTGCTTTGAGCCATTACTTTGGACACTTATTCCAGGCACATGGAGCAGTTTTGATTCAAGGTGAACTACATCAGTCACCAAAATTAGGTATTTATTGCTAGGGGAAGAAATTCCTTCCCCTGCCCTAGAAGTCAGCAGTGTCTGCTGGCATGATTTTTACAATATTGGTTTTATAAGAGCAGTTTCTCACTTTTACTCATCTGAGAACTGAATGAGTTTTTGCTGCTGCGTTGCTGGCTTCACAGAACATTTCCCTGCGATCATTTAACACACTACTAAATTCTAGAGTATGTTGTCTGTACGTCTGATAATTTGATTTTGAGTGATGTTTGTGTGGCATTTTAGCCAGCAAGAGCAATGTTGCTAGCATTTAGTCAGCCTTTTAACAAGGAGCTCAGAAAGAGCTGGAGAAGGCCTGGTGTGTAGCTGGCAGTGACTGGAAGGGATTACTCCCCAGCAGCTTCCGAGACTCAATTCACTTAAACTTGCTGCTTTCCCCTCAGCTTCTTCAGTTTCTTCTGTTTAGTCCAAACTGTGCAAAATTCCATTCCGTAAAGCTATTTTTGAACAGTTTGCAGCTTCCAGTCCACAGAACATGACGTACTCTGAAGTCTGTGCTTCTTCAGGGGGTGTTCAAGAAAAGGCTGGATGAGGCACTTAGTGCCATGGTCTAGTTGACTGGATAGGGCTGGGTGCTAGGTTGGACTGGATGATCTTGGAGGTCTCTTCCAACCTGGCTGATTCTATGATTCTCACTGGATGTCTTCATATCGCATGTTGTTACTTGGGGGCTACCAAGTGGCAGAGAGTCCAAACAGATTATTAACTGGAGCCAGTATTTATTTTCCAGTTCTGAGCCTTGTTACCCACTGGAGCTCGTTGCACTGAAAACAAAAACTATTAATGCCACACCATGAGCATGAGGGAGAATTGGGAGTGTCTGAGTAGCAGAGGTGTCAGAGAAGTTACAGTGGCTTTAGCAATTTAGCAGCTGGGGGAGCTGCACAAAAGGCTGGTGCCCTCTCCTCCACCAGTTGCAGAGACCGAGATGCTGTGTCCAGCAGAACAGCTCTTCCTTTGCTGCTGCTTTCACAGAATCACAGCCAGGCTTTGCTTCAACACCTCCAGGGATGATGACTCCACCACCTCCCTGGGCAGCCCATTCCAATGCCAATCACTCTCTCTGCCAACAACTTCCTCCTAACATCCAGCCTAGACCTCCCCTGGCACAGCTTGAGGCTGTGTCCCCTTCTTCTGTTGCTGGCTGCCTGGCAGCAGAGCCCAACCGCACCTGGCTACAGCCTCCCTTCAGGTAGCTGCAGACAGCAATGAGCTCTGCCCTGAGCCTCCTCTCCTGCAGGCTGCACACCCCCAGCTCCCTCAGCCTCTCCTCACAGGGCTGTGCTCCAGGCCCCTCCCCAGCCTTGCTGCCCTTCTCTGGACACCTCCCAGCACCTCAGTATCTCTCTCGGATTGAGGAACCCAGAACTGGACACAGTTTGGCTTTGTGTATTTTGCTGTTTCTCCCTGGAAGTCTTGTCCTGAGTGATCCTGTTGTGGTTTGTGAACCTTGAATCCAGCGTGGGCTTCAGCAATAATTAGTAAGGTGGATGTTGATGGAGACACTCTGACCTGCATTCTTCATGAATATTTCACCACAGTGAAAATTTCACACCCTATAAATCACTAATGAAAATGTCATTTCCCAGCTGCTTTTACCTGTCGTGCTGTTAATCTTGCTGTACTCATTGGAGGCAGAATTACTGTCAGATTTGTAATACAGAAAGGAATTGATTTTTAATTAGTGACCTCAATACTGCTGCTAAGAAAGTATTTTTCAAATGGTGATTTAATGCTATCAGCTTCACTCCCTGTAGTGAGGTTTTGTAGACTGCCATTCAAGCAGATGCTTTGAAGGACAGCATAGCAGCTGCTGGGGTTGAAGGGATTAAGGAGAAGAGCAATGGTGCAGGTAAAGTGGCTTTGAAGGCAAGAAGTGTCACAGAAGCCCCATGAAACCCATTGCCTTCTGTACCACTGAAGCTGTCTTGGCAGAAGTGCCAGTCATCTTGCTTTTGATCTCATCCCAAAGAGCTCCTGAACCAGACCACCCAACCCATGCATGACATTTCTTGAAGGCAGTTATTGCAAGACAGATTAGTGCATTTGGAAAGGCTGCAAATGATTTTGCCTGATTTATGATTTGTGTCCTTATTTCTTCATCAAGTTATTTGTATCATTGCCAGCACCTGTGTGTGTCGGGCATCTGTATTTTAAGGGATACAGAATGGCAAGGCACAAAAAGAGGGCAGCTTCCCTGAGGCTGTCACTGCAGATTACCTAACTGCCTCCATGAAGAAAGCTACTGAAGCATCAGAGTAGGATGGTTGCTGTTGGAGATGTCTGCTGAAGGATGGGAACTGTGCCATCCAAGGGAGCTGCAGCCTTCGCCTTGCCCGAAAGGCAGCCTCTAGCTGCACTTTGCTGTCCTGCCTGTTGCTGACTGCAGTAACAAAATTGTTAGATGCTGATCAGTGCCTGTGAAGCCTTCAGCTCATTATTTCTGGGGAAAACTGGATTTCCAGACATCAGCCCCTGCCTCTGAACTCTTAGGCCTGAGTAAGCCTCGTACAGACAGATGCTGCCCAGCGTAACCCCTGCAGGCAGCCACTGGGGAATGCTAACACCATCTCCTCCTTCCAAGGGAAGGTGTGGGACTCTCACCTGTATTTTGAATGCTCCACAATTAAGGACTGTCTGCATCCGTGGTGATTCAGCCCTTGACAAGGTTATAGACGTCTCATGGATCTACTGCTGTGGCTTTTCCTGTAGGAAGCACAGTCCAAACTATGTAGGGGATAAGTTTTGAGGTCTCTTATTTAGTCTCGACCATTAAAGAGGTAAGTTTGCCCCGGTTCACCTGACAGAGCAGATACCTGACATGTCTAAAAGAAGACCTCTTTCTGTAACTGCAACAAATATGGATTTAAGAGCTTGAATTATCCAAGTTTCACCAAAATGAAACCCAGTGCCTCTGTTCACGTTGCTAAGGTTTGGAGCAAAGCTTAATTCCTAGATTTAGAGCACTCATGTTTGCAAACATTGTCGTTTGTGACTAACAACTCCATCATGTCTGAGACCATGGAGCTGTGACATGACTGAACCCCCCTCTGCCAGACTACAGGCTGCTTTGTGCTTTATAGAGGCTCGTAACTGCTGTGATTCACTGTCTGGAGAGAACTCCTCTCTCTGAGGTACTTTGTCTGAATCAACACTCCAAAAGCAGCTGTCTCTGGCATCAGTTTTATTTGCCTTCAGCAGGACAGTCTCCTTTTCAAGAGGAGAAAGCAAGCATCTTTTTGAGGAACAGATTAACCATAAGAGTCACTTTTGATGTCTTAAACTGCAGAAGGTGTAGCTGCCACAGGAAATGCACTCAGAGAAGCAGCCTACTCTGCACATCGAGCCACATTGAAAGGGGTAGTGAGGCTAACACAGTGTCATGACACATTGCCTCTTTGAAGGCTTGTCCATTTGTATTCTATCTTAACCTGCATTTGGGCTGTGTTTTGAAGGCTGTAAAAGCAGCTTTGGTTCAGGACCGTGTGCTTTCCAAATCTTTGTTCTCCCATACTGAGAATGCAGGAGGTGGAATGAAGCCAACGGTTCTTTCCCACAGCTTTGAAGGGCAGCCTCATTATACCTCTGGTTTTAGGCAACATTTTTCTTTGACCAGAATTAGTTGTTCTGTCTTGGTGCAGTTTGCAACACAGTTTGCTCTCCCCAGTGCTGCTGTGAGAGCTCCAAGCAGCCTGTGGTGAATTCAGCAGAGCAAACCTTGCAGGGCAAAGCAAGTTTGCAGGAATGGATCCCCAAGCTCATGTTGTCAAACACTTTGACAAAATGAGAAGTAAAATTCGTTGTTGATAAATGTGTAGTGATGCACATGGGAGGAAAAACACACTCAGTGATGGTCTCTGAACTAGCTATTAACTCCAAGATCTCTTTCCTGAGTGGTTTTATAGAACTATCCATTATATTGTCAACTCAGCAGCAAAGCAAAACAAACTAAACCCTCAACTGGAATGGGAGGAATCACTAGGAAAAGACTGGAGAATAAAGCAAAAAGCATTCCGTGTGGCTGTATAAATCTGTTCTGCACCCACATTTTAAACACTTTATCCAGTCCCAGCCACCCCCTGCCTCCCAGCCTCCCTTTCCAGCAAGCGATGCTACGGCAGGCAAAGGTGCAGGCTTGCAGAGCTGCAAAAAGTATGTGAGGATGGATAGATAGGCTCATACTGGTTACAACAGCAGAGAGATAGCTGAGGAGGGCTGTGATTGCTGTGTATGACATGGTAGGTGGCTTGGGGGAAGTGTGAGAACAAGCCAGCTTCAGATAAGATGGTCGCAGAGCAGACTTAGGACAGCTGAAGGCAGGCACTTCGCATGGCAGCTCATCTGGGCTGTGGAACTCCACCATTTAGCATTGCTAAATCTAAAGCCCTGAGCCATCTGTTTACATCTTGATTACGTCACAAGCTAATACAGATCTGAGAGAAGCTGATGGATTTATTCTTAAAACAGCATTCCTTCAGAAGGACAGAAGGCCACCATCTGTAAAAGTCACCTTGTATACTGTAAAAACCCAAGGAGGATATTTCCTACAGAAACAAACACCCCCCAAAAACCTACAAGAACAAAGAAATCAACCAAACAAAAAACCCTCAACCAACCAAACCTATGAACCAATAAACCAACCACCATGATCAGACCTTGAAAATACACTTGTTAGTGCAAGTCAGTAACCAGCTAGAGGTTAAAAGCTTCCTAGCTTGTAAGCCAGCATAGGAAGGTTCCCGCGTAGCTGTGCATAGGCCATTTTGAGGAGATGGAGAATTGTTTTGCCCTTAGCTGAGAGCTTCAGTGACACCGGTAAGAAGGAAAGATGACAGTGGGCCCACTGCACAAGAGGCAATAACAGCACATGGCTTATGATGTCTTTTTCCAGGGTAATTTTCCTCATGCCCATTTCAGGTAGATCCCCAGAAGTCCACTGGCCCATTCAATCTGAGTATTGAGAGAAGAGCAAAAGCTTCAGCGAAACAATTGGGGGTTAAGGACTGAAGCCTAAGTGCTTCTGTGTCTTTTGGGACTAGTCTGCGTACGTGCTGTGCCACGTACACAACTCAGAGTTCTCGTAACGTGGTTTTCTGGCCTCTGGTGGCAGGTGGGTGCATGCGGCCTTGCACACCTCACCTGTTCCCTCTAACCCCTGGAGACCATCAGTGTTTAAGGGGAAAACGCCTGTGAGCTGGCTGGTGCCGTTGTGGGAGACCAGCAGGTAGGGGGAATGGTGGGAGAAGAGTGAGGGTGTGACAAGTGTTATTTTGACTCTAACTGGCTGTCACCTTAGCTCGTTGAGACTTCTAATGCTTGGAGCCTGTTCTTGGCAGAAGGGGGAAGGAATCCCACAGGCAGAAAGCTTGAGGGAGTCTTGCATAATTTGCACTCAACCCAGAAATAAACACCACGCTCCGAAAGGGCTGAGGCTCAGGGCAGATCTCATTGCTGTCTACAACTACCTGAAGGGTGGTTGTAGCCAGGTGGGGTTGGGCTCTTCTCCCAGACGACCAGCAACAGGACAAGGGGACACAGCCTCAAGTTGTGCTGGGGGAGGTCTAGGCTGGATGTTAGGAGGAAGTTGTTGGCAGAGAGAGTGATTGGCATTGGAATGGGCTGCCCAGGGAGGTGCTGGAGTCACTGTCCGTGGAGGTGTTCAAGAAAAGCCTGGATGAGGCACTTAGTGCTATGGTCTAGTTGACTGGATAGGGCTGGGTGATAGGTTGGTCTGGATGATCTTGGAGGTCTCTTCCAACCTGGTTGATTCTATTCTATTCTATTTTAGTCTGGCATGGGATTAGCAAAAAAAATTACGGTTGCAATTTATGTGTCCAACTCTGTGTAGTTCATTAAAATGATTCAAAGGAAGAGGAGCCAGGGGAACCAGGGGAACCGCTAAGAGCTGCTCAGGCAGGTCACCACTTCACTGCTTATTCAGGATTGTGTAGTAAAAGTGACCTTGATGGAAACTCTGGCTGATGAGAAAAAAATTGGGGCCCAAATCTGTTCTGTGCTTTTCTGATTTATTGATGACTTTGGGGAGGTCAACATAAGCTAAATCCTGAAGCAGCAGGGGCTTTCTCACTGTTTTCCTTCCTGAAGAGCAAAGAGAAGGGGAGGGCAGAGGGAAACTAAGAGGGATGCAGTCTCTCCCTTCCCACTTGGATACCAGGGAGCTCACTGTGCACCTGAAGATCAGAGAAATCCTTTCAGACATTGAATGCAGGAGAGGTAGGTGGCTGTGCTAAGCCGATTTATGAGTGACTAAGCAAGATTCTCATAGCTGTGTCTCTGCATCTTGCTGTGCCCACCTACCTTCTGAGCATCAGCAGTTGTGCTTTGGCTGAATTAGTTTGTGAAGCAAAAAACCTGCAGCTGGCTTTGTCCTGGGAAGGGCCAGGAGCACTCACACAATCTGCTGCAATATTGCGGAGCTCAGCAGCAAGTGCTGCTGCAGCTGCGTGTTCTGCAGCTGCAGACAAATGGCTACTGTCTTAAAGAAGTGACAAAGCTGTTACTGGCACGTACAAAGGGACTGGCACACTTCAAAACTTGTCCTCTTTAGGCTGCTATGTATCAGAAGTACATTGCTGAGAAGTGACTTTTACTTCTGCTTTGGGAGTTTCATTGCCTGAAATCAGTCTGCAGTATCCAGACCTTGGAGTTGGTAGGTGGCTCATCTGATGGCTTCACGAGGTACCAGAAGAACTGAAGGCTTGAACTCTGCCGTGTTTTCTGCAGCAGTTTATCACAGGTATCTTGCTCTCCTGGCTCCCAGTCCCAGCTGCAACTGGGAAAAGATGCTACACTCTTCTACATGGCAGTCTCCATATCTACCAGCATTGTTCAGATCAGAGCTCAAGACCAAGCTCATAGCATTCTCCATTCAGAGCATGTTCTCCATCTGCTTTTGATGTGTTGTTCTTGAGGGAAGGTTTGGTGACTAAACATTAGCAATGTAGTGACTGCAGTGGGTGTCCATGAGTCACTGTTAGCTTATTCCTTTGTAACGGAACAGGCATTGAATCAAAACACAGTTGATAACAGAAATGGTAATGAAGCTGTATCATAGCCGTGATTTATAATTGAAGGTTAAGATATGCTCCTTACTCATCCTTCCTTCCCACAGCGCGGTTTTGGAAGGCAAACTTTAAGAGGAGAGGGCTGGAAAATGGAAGAGCTGTGTGAAGTGTCTGTCACTCAGAGGGTTGGAACATCCCAGGGCACATTCAGAGGAGGAGGTAAAGGAGAGCACAAGGCTGGTAGGACTTGTTGGATTGAGGATGGTTGTGTTGCTTTGCCTTGTTCCTCTCTCCAAAGCAATTTCACGGGGAGATATTTGTGTTCAGCATTACCTAATCAGGTGGCTCTTGTTCACAGTGAGTTTTCTGTGGAAAAAAAAAAGCCACATGTAAGGGGTGCAGAGAGAGAGCGAGCTGCAGTGTGGTCCAGAGAGTGATCCAGAGAGAGAGCTGTGGAGTGGTCGAGAGAGAGGAACAGGAAGTCCCCCTGCTTTTATAGGACAGGAAGGGAGGAGTGGGCTAACCATCACCTGATGGTGTCCAGACCCACCCCTGGGGAGGGGTCAGGACCACCTGAGGTCAAGTGTCGAGTTCAGGGACACTCCTCCTGGAGTGTTAACCATATACATTACACAAGAGGAAAGAATACAGATTCTCCTTCTTCTCACATTGTTTTAATCTTCACTTGCCTTCATGTGAAGAAAGCCCACAGTTCTCATGGGGAGAGAGAAGAAAAGTAAGGGCCCAGATTTACAAAGTGGTGGGAAGATTATCAGGGAGCCTGAGGATCATCTCATTCTAATACAAGAAATTCCAAAGGAGTCACTGAAGTACTTCACAGTGGGAAACGTTTGCTCTATGGCTATGCAACTAGTGGAAGACCAGCTTAGATCTGGCAGTCAAAATCGCTGGCACAGTTTGAGGCTGCCAAGAAAAAGCAGAAACATCAACTAAGCAGTGAGCTGCTGAGCTGTGAAGCTGATTCTCTGCAGTGGTGTAAGCTGCCAGAGGCATACTCTGTGATCCATGTGGAAACACTGGGGTTCCAAAGTGCTGGGCATCGGGCTGCAGTGGGCACTGATTACAGTGACTGCACGAGTTAATAACACTAATCATGTTTAAATAGTTTTACTAGCTGAGGTGTGATGGTAGCATTCAGAGAGAACTGCCCTGAAGGGAATATAAGTGATTAGGAGAGACCTAGCAGACACTGTGGGTGCTTTTCTGGTGGTGGGTAGCTGGGCTGTGTTGTGGAGGCAGGGAATTAACGTGGCCAAGTCAGGAATTATAGAAATAGAATTATTTTCTTTTCCTGGAGCTGTGCCCTCAAACTATGTACAAAATTAGTTTAGTTTGACAGATTCAGTTTGATCAGGAGTCCTTCAAAAAACAGGACATTATAGACAAATGTAGACATTTAGAAAGTCAGGAAATGGAAAAGGCTAAGCTGCAAACACAGCTTTACTCCATTATCAATCAGGCTGAGTGGAAGATTAAGGGAACAGCAGGTCTTGCTCACAGAGGTGAGGTAGGCATTCGGCAATGATCCCTTGCTGGATTCCTCTGTGGAAGGAGCCTTCTGCCGCTGCAGGCAGTGTCCGGTGGTGTATGCCCACACAGCCTGATGCCAAGGTGAGTGGCAGAGCCACCAAACTCAGAAATATCTCCAGCACTTCTTCCACAAGTGGGATGATCGTTGAACGATGCTGCCTTCCCAGTGGCAGGGGAGAGCCGAGTCTGCTAGTGTCCCCAGTCTGGGAGGCAGCCAGGAAGCTGGCTGCTGAAATGGTCTGAGAGTGGCTGGTCTGGATGTTGCCGGTGGCTCTCTCAAAGGACCCCAGGGCTTGCCAAACCTGCAGGCTTGCACAGAAGGGTGCAAAGTGGGGAGAAGTGTCCAAAAGCAGGGACGGTCCAGTCACGGCAGGAACCTGTCCTGTCGGGCAGGTAAAGATGGGGACCTCTCAAGGTGGGAACCTTTTCCTGTTCTCCCTTGCTCTCTTTATGCTTTTCTAGACAAAGTGTCCATTTACCATTCACACTGGGTTTAAAACCCAGCCAAGCACCAACCCGATTCCAGCACAGGCTGCCACACAGGCCAGCCCACGTGTGGAAAGGCAGCTTTTGCTGTTCCCCCTTCAAGCCCACAGGGCAGGGGCAGAGGAGAGCAGTTTCTGCAACTTCTTCTCCCATTCAAACCCATGTCAGGGGAGGGAGAAGAAAGGAATTTGGGGTACCTCAGGACAGGCTGCCAATGTGAGATCAGCTTCATTACATGTGATGGTTTGGGTGTCCCCCGCCCCCCACACTTTTAGAAATTACCCAGACTAGACTCAGTCGGCTCTGGAAATTTGAATGAAGCTTATATTTACAGCTGGCACAATTTACAAGCAGATATTCACAGTATATACAGTTATATACAGAAATATACAAGGTAAAAAAGGTAATACAAACACAATTCCCCTCCCAGAAACCTGAGTCCCCAGGAGGGGCTCTCAACCACCCCTCACCTTCCCCCTACCCCTCTCAACCTTACCCCAGTCCTAAGGAAGAATGGAGGTTCGGCCAAAAGGGTTAAAAGCAAGGTGAAGCAGCCAAGCAAAGGAGGGTGAGGTTAGAAAGCAAGATGGAGTCCAGCCAGCAGCCACGAGCTCCCCAGCAGGCAAAGTTCCCCAGCGAGGAGGAGAAGCAAAATGCCCTAATCTTTGTTTTGCCTTTCTTCTTTTGTATACATCTCAGCAAGACTGTGAGGGAAGTAGACCTCACCATTGTTTTCATTTTACAGCCTATCATCTAGTTCTTCTCACCAAAACATGCTAGCTAGGCTCAAACTAGCACATTACATACAATGGAGCTAAGGCAAAAACTTTCCAAAGAGTAGCCTTGTGCTAATGGAGCTGATTTTGCTGCTGTCAGGTAAAGACATGGAGAACATTAACAGAGTGTTTGTTAGGAAAGACACTGGACTCTGCTGCCTCAGGACTGCTGATACTGCAAACTATTTCTGAGGACCCAAGATACAACTTTTAAAAGCCTGATTTTTGCCCTGTTTTACTTGACTCTCTGTGAAAGTACCCCAGAGCCTGTGGCTGCCAGCATATCTGCTGTATTTGATTGATAGCTCTGCTCCCCTTGGCTTGGGGAGCGCCCCCAGCTCAGAGGTGTGAGTAACCTTTGCTGGGAGCCAGTGCCAGCAATGCTGCTGGCAGCGCCTGGCAGCTCTGTGCTCCTGTGAAAGGGCAGAGCAGCAATGCATGTGGCGAGCAAAGTAGTGACCAGCAGCAGCTGCGCTGAGGGAAGCAGCTTGAGCAACACAGAGAGCAGAGAAGAGAAGGCTTTAAAACACTTGTGCCTTCGGCTCAGCCTTGCTACACTGACACTGTTTAACCTCTAACTGCAGCTACTGAGTGCAGAACTGCTGCAAGAGGAGGCTTGGTGGCTGGTACAGGATCTCCTCTTGAGGACCTCAGGGTATAAGTCTTGCAGTATAAGTACTGCAGGTAGCAGAGGACATTAGTACTGCTTGTAGGATCTGTGCTATACAGCTTGTGAGCATCTTGGCTCTCTGTGGGCAGCCTCCACTGCCTTCAGAAACAGGGCACTGCCACCACTGTCCCAGTAGGCAGGACAGAGGTTATTCTACCCAGGTGGTATCTGCTCTGCTCTGGGAGGAGTTCAGGAGACTTCCCTTGCTGAGGAATTGGTATTCAGACTGGAAGCAGGACTCGGGCAAACCTTGTCTGCTGTGGGAAAATCTGTCCTGATAGGAACATTCAGTCCCACCTGTGCTTGCCTCTGAGTCCTGGACAGGCAGCAGAAGTGCTTGAGATACTGTATCTCAAAGCGTTTGAAGGAGTTCTGAGCTGAGGCTTCAAACTGGTGATGGTGGCTAATGGAGCACTTGTTTCAAACAGTGTGAAACGTGGCTGGAGAGTGCCTATCACTTCTGTAGTCTGAAGCTCAGGTGCCTACCTGAATGCATTCAGAGAGCTCTAGTGGCTATCACTGAGGCTCCCCTAAAGCAAATCAGGAATATGGCATCTCCAGTTCCAGCAGCTTGATCCATGCTTTCCCTTATGGAAGCGATTTGTCACCTTCTCCCACCACTGCTGTCCCTGAGAGCAACTGGTGAGAAAAATTCAGAGTGTGGTGAAAGAAAGACATGAAGCAGAGTTTGACATTTGCTGACTCTGCTTCTGGAGACTCTGGGACAGTTCAGGGAGTTGGGATCTGTCATTTTCATTCTCTCTCATTCTCTTCAACTTTTATTTCATAGACTTCATTTACATGTCTCAGATGGCATCGGATATTGCTGGGACTGGATGTGGAGCTCTGCTGGATTGTTGTTTGTTCGCTCTGTTAGAGCCTGCAGCTTCATCTCGAAACCGAGCATTTCTTTATGACGTTTTTCTGACATTCTAACTTTAGTCAATGAAAGTTGTTTCATGTAACGTTAGTACTTTCTTGCATATTTAATACATTGCAGTTAAGTCTTTGCAGCAGTTGCCAAAGTTTGTGGCCAAAACCTTCAAAAAATATAGAAACTGCAAATCTTGGTTAAAAAATGATAAGATTATTCCAGATATTTTCCCATGGTAATGCTTTGTGCTTAGTAGACAGCTTGTGTGCTGTTGTGCTCCAGGATGCTGTGCACACAAATTCAGGGGACATAAAAGAAAGACAGTGAGTCCATAAGGTAATATGGCTTCAACATAACCAAAATGCTACATTAGCTCAAAGACGCAGAGGCAGATCTTTCCTATGCATTCATTACTACCAGAGCATTTGCTCTCCAAAGGAATAATACCAGGCAATGTGGACATCTTCAAAATCTTAGCTGGAGGCATGCCAGGAAGTGAAGAGCAAAGTGTGTACATATGCAGCGTGCAGATGTTCTCTGCCGCATTATGTGGCCAGCAGAAGTGTGTGGAGAGAGTTCTGTTTGCTGGCGCATCAAGCCAGGAAGTTGACACCCACAAGATCTTCTCTCGTCCCTCTCTCCCTTCCTCATTTCCACGGAAAATCCTTCCAACGTTAAAATAATTTCTTCCAGCCTCCCTGTGTGTCCAAATAATCTCCTGCCTACTGCAGAGGAAGGCAAAATGCACCATGTGGTAAAGAGACGGAGTGGTCAGTGGAAGGAAGCTGTTCTGACCAGCTGGAGGATGCTGCTCTTTGCTTGTGGGGTGTGCTAGAAAAACACTTCTCAGTCAGTTCTCTACCGTTGCAACAGCCCTGGTGCTGTTGTACCTGCATTCTTTTGGCTCACAACTAATTGACCTCTGAAGAGGTGCAGCAGTGGGCAGTCACTCTGTTACTGAGCCTGTTGAGGGATCGACAGATATTACTGAATGGTCTGTGCTTTACAGAGGCAAGGAGGACAGTCACATGTGAGAAGCAAATGATGTCCTTTGAATTGCAAGCTGAGTAGAAACATTTGTGCTGCTATTAGAGCTCAGATGCTTGAGAATCTCCTGCAATGAAAGCAGAGGAGTGGAGATCTCATAATTCCCCTTTCCAGTAAAATCCAAAGCTACCAGCTGGAAAGGAGATGCCCTGGGTGAATTTTTGAAACTTAGAGAAGTAAAAAGAAAAGAAAGGAGAAGTGTCTTGAATATTACTTGGCTTTGCAATTATAGAGAAAGTTTTCTGGGCAGCATTTAGGCTATTGTGCCTCCAGATGAGGCCATCCCAGTGATCCAGGCCCAGAAGATCCAGTTGTATGAGAGTGTGAGGAGCGTGGTTGCCAAGAGAAAGGGAACAGGAGCATATTTAGGCTTTGATTTAAAACCAGTGGAGCTCACTCTTCACTGCGTATAGCTTGTGCCTGCCTTTCCTAGCTAGTATAAAGAAAGGGCAAAATGTATTTCCCCTTCAATGGACAGCCTTCTCTGATGCCCCAGCAGAAGGGGCAGGTGAATGAGAACCAGAGTCATCAGGAAAACACACAAAACACTTGAAATTCTGATTATCTTGTATCCCCCTTGTGCCTTACCAGCTCAAAAAGTCTCAGTTACTGTCACATCATGAAGTCTGGAGCCTCTGCTTTTGAGCAGGGACCTTTGACACAGTACTGCAGGTGCCAACCAAGTGGCTGCAACTGACCTGGGACCCTAATTCCCTGCGCCCTGGGCCCCATTTCCTGCCAGAACATCAGTTCTTGATTTGTAGATCAATTCCCATCAGTTCTTGATTTCTAGAAGACATCAGCATGGCTCGGCTGGAAGGATGATGTACAAACATGGGGAGTGTTGAACACACTGCATGAAAAAATCATCACTTTCCAAAACTGGTAAATTGACTTAACTGAAAGCTGTGCCTGTAGAACCCCTGGAATACAGGATATTGTAATGAATTGCAATTAATGAAGAATGGTTGGCAGTTATTTAACTGATTGCCATTTGTGCTGGGATGCAGAACGCTGATCCACAGCAGCAGAGGCTCGTCGCTTTGACCAGCATCTCTTAGCTGCCTGTGCTACTGTCAGAGGGGCTCTGACTATGGCAGGCAGGATTGCCTCAGGTACCCTGAGGGGTGGGGGAGATCTCTGACAGTCCTTCACTCCACCTCCACCTTCCTCTTCCTGCAGAGAGAGCAAGTTCAAGGTAACAAGTATGTAAAATGCTAATGCCTAGTTGACATTATGAGGGAGGAGGGAGTGGCAGAAGCAGGAATTTCTTCAGGCCCACCATGTTGATGGGCATGGGCTGGTCTGGTCTAAATTCTCATGCTAGGGAAACTTGGCTCCAGAGCGGGGAGCAAAAGTTAGTATTCAAAGGCAGAGCTTTCAGAGGGTTTGGAAGCCTTTCTGTAAGCCGTAAGTAGGAAGAATGGTACCTGGAGCTTAGTTTTCGCTTGTTCTCCTCTCTCTCTGGAACCAGCTCTTTAAGCAGAGTTGCTGCTGCAGTGAAGATCAGGCTGCTTTCCTTCTGGGCCTGTACTGTGTGTTCAGAGGGCTGCCTGCCACGTGCCTGCATTTTGTTTCCCTGAGCATGTCCAGGGTGCACTGTCCAAGTGTCACTTTCTTCCTGCTTCGTGTCACTCATTCTGGGATGCTGCCATTGGGAAAAGCAGAATTCAGGGGGGCATTCCCTGCCTGGATGTTGGTCTGTAGCAAAGATGAGTGCCTGCAGTCTGAGGCAGAGTTTTTCAGATATCTGAATTTTGCTTTAACTGCTAACTGGGTTTGTGGGACCAGTATGAGCCTTCTTAAGCACTCATAGCTCTGCTCTGCACTCTCTTACTTGTGTGTGTTTGCTGACTGCTGTGTCTTTGCCTGCAGGGCCAAACTGGAGGCAAAGAGCATAAGCAGGAAAGTGGGAGGTTATCACAAAGCCACAGGGAGATTGCCAAAAGCATGTATTCCTTTAGGACCAGGGGAAGGAGTCGCGAAGGAGCCTGGGATGCTGTGGTGGGAAGGTGTGAACACATGGGTGAAGGAGCTGGAAGGAACTGGAGAATATTCACTGTTGGGAGACAGCAGTTGGACATGCAGCTGGAGGCTGAGGGATTTTGAAGGGGATGGAGAAAGTATAAAAGGTGAGAAGCAAGAATCCCTGTGAAATCACTGTAGGAATATTTGAACCTCTCACGTATGAATCTGTGTCAAGTCTGTATCAGCAATAAAGAGGACACATCCATCCTGGGGCCACTAATGATGCTCTGCAGGAAATAAGCTGGAACTTGGTTTAGTTCTTCTCTGTGCTTCTGGGGAGCATTTGGTAACTTTTCCTAATGGTTCTTGGAGCTGAAACACAATCCCTCAGTAGTCTGTATGAAAGCTATTGCTAAAATTCAGAATCAGTTAAGGAGAACACTGTTAACTCCCTGAACTTTAGAAAAGGGAATGCAGAAAGAAATCTGCCTTGCTGTCCTTTTCACCCAGCTCCTGCCTTTCACTTCATGGTGCTGAAAGGCCAAAGCAGCACAGGGGAAATACACTGCTGAAAGAGGAAGTCACTCTTCCCTCCCTAATTAAGGCAAATGAACGATTTAAACTCATAGCTGATGGTTAGAGAACCAAAGGCAGACTCCTGAACTTTCCAAACGTACTTAAGCTCCCAAAGGTCTGTGTCAGGGGCCTGGCAAGGGCTTTGTCTGTAATCGCTCAGCTGCATTACTTGATCTATTTTTCTTTCCTCCTTCATGTCTGACTCTGGTGAATAAGCTCCAGCAGAAGGACTTAACTTTTGCTGGTTTATGCACAGGGTCCTGTACCCAGAAAGAGTTCTAGTACCACATCCAGCCCATGCAGCCTGCGCTGGGATTGAGGTGGCCCTGGAGGAGGTACAGCACAGCCTCGCTCGCAGTCTCATCTTATGGCTGCAGTGTAAGAGTGCTTGCTGGGGTTTTATCCCTATCTCAGTGGAAAACTTCAGCAGTTGTTGATCTTGCTACCAGGCAGTTTCCCAGCTCTGTTGCCCAGCTGTTTACCAGGAGAGCACCACTGGGCTGCTGTCTGTGGACAGTCAGTCACACCAGCTGCTAGAACTGGATTGGGTCTTCTGCCTGGGGTTTATCATAGGAGTTGAGACATTTGAGCATCAGTTGTGGTTTCATATGTACTTCCTGCTGCCCTCCTCTGATAACATTTACTTGCCAAATCTTTCAGGGAGTGCTTTGTTGGCAATACGCTGTCTGAGCTGGCCAGCTCCTGTGTGGTGTGGGAAACCAGGATGGACCTGGGAACTGACTTCAGGTCTTGTCTGCCTGAACCTTCACCCACAAGTAACCTTGTTGTGAGACCTCTTGTGGGCAGATAGAAGAGCAAAGGTGCAGAGTGATGGGCGCATCCCTAGCTCACATTGAGGAGGGTGAACAAAGACCATGGCAGCCTTGCTGACAACAGGGGAAACCCTTTGTGATCTCTTGAGCCCCAAGCCCTGTATCAGAGGGTACTGGAGACATTTCAGGGCCTGTAACAAGGTGTCAAAAGCTAGGTAAAAGTGTTCCTGTAGTGTCTTTTCTTATATATACATCTGTGTTTGAAAATCTGTTGGGAATACACACGTGTGTATGTTCACTCTGAAGGAGTCTGTCTTGCAGCTGATCAGCAGCTCGTCTTTGGAGTGCACACAAGGCTTGCAGCAAGGTATATAGGTGAAATCAAATTAAGCAGCAGGGGCAAATGTCTGCACTTCTAATCTTGTCCAGGTGTTTGATATGCATTGCAATAAACAGAAAGAGGGATGCTGTAAGTCAGGATTTGGCTTTTCTCCCTTCCCTGCACTGTAAAACAGAACAAGTCTCCACAGGCACCAAGGCAGGGCCCATCTCCTTCTCTGTGACTGAGCCATGATGCAAATGGCAGCAGAACTAAGATGCTGCTGTCAGGTTTAACGGGCAGGACCTTGACAGAATTGTTTAGGGCATATCTGCAGGAGCAAACATGAGAGCAAGCTCAGCTCAGGCTCATGTGAGTCCACAGGGGCAGGGAAGCCACCTGTGCTTCTGGGGACCTGCTGCTCCATTGCTGTGGTGCAGTGGCACTGAGGGCATGCGGCCGCTTCCAGAGCAGAGCCACCAGGAGATCTAACTTGCCTTCTCCTCTTCTGGACCATTGTGAGAATAAATGTGTTGAGCTGGAAGTCCTACAAAGAACACGTAGCAGTGCTTTTACCAAAGGTGAGTTCGATGAGACTCGACGACTGCCTGCACTGGAAATGGCTAAGGACCTGCCTTTGGCTGCCAGCTAACAGCTGCATGCTCTCAAACCAACGAACATCAACATGTCTCAAACTCAGGGAACTGTCTCGTGCTCATAGGAGTTCTCCTTTACAAACAAATCCACCTCTGTCAAGTACCCCAGCATGCAGTGGAGCTGGATTCAGCAGATTGGGATTTACTGACTTGAATGCACTGTGCCAGCTTTTGCTAGAGACCAATCTGGCTTGATAAAAGTTGTGTGCAGATGCACTTTAGAAGACCTTTATAAGATAAACAATAAAAATCTTCTATTTTGTGCATGCATATATTGTTCCATTAATCTGCAGCTAAGTTAGCAAGTGGTGTTTCTGCCTTAAATACTGAGTTTGGTGGAAACTGTTTTGTGCCAAGCTGGTCATAATGGTCGTGTAATTCAGAAAATATATGGGACATTAAAACTTGGGCACAGCTCCTTCCCATGCTAAAGACTGTAAGGAGGGATTGATGGGACCAATAAATCCACTCCCATAGGGAAGGCTGTAGACAAACTGGGAAGCAGTATGAAATACAGCCCACCTGGTAGTTTCATGGTGATGTCTGAATGCTGTAATCATTTTAAAGAGATGCTGATTAGTATCAGCAACAGGAGTTGAATTGGCAGCATCAGTAGCATCAATTTCAACAACCGCACTGGAGGTCCTTAAGTTCCTGCTTTGTGACTGGGATGCTAATGATTCATCGAATCAGCAGGTGCTGCTCAATCTGTACTGAATATCTAGAGCTAGCAGATGAAGCAATGCAGGATTTGCACTTAAAGAAATAATTGAGTGATTCAACTGTCACCAAGATTCAGTGGTTCAAAAGGACTCTTAGAGTACAGACACCAAGTAGACAGAAAAGATCCAGGCTCAGCTCTCTGGTGAAGCCAACCCAGCTGCACTGGCTTATCCCAAAGGGATCCTGGCACAGAAGTGGTTCTTCCATTTTCACCATGAGTTTCTGCAGGTTTCTACAGCCAGACCTCTTCCTGCTGGAACTCTGCCAAACAACAGCAGTTGGCTCCAGCCAGATCATCAGGATTCATGAGCCTGAAGGAGGAAAGGCAAAGCTCTGCACCTCAGAAAAGCAGAAACTGGGTGCCACATGGCAGTGCTTGCTCAAGGCACAGCTCCTCTGGGGTCCTGGCTCACTCACACTTGGTTTATTTTGCCTCTTTTACACAAATGGGCAAATGTTATTGGAAGAGCTGCTAAAGGAGTCTGCTGTACATGCCTGTATCCTGGCCTGGAGCTGCTGTTTTAAGGGGAAGCTTAGTAAGTTTTTGTAAGCATCCTTAGTGAAAGGTGGCTATAAGACCTCTCCTCTTCCTGTAACATGTTGCCACTGACCTGCTATGGCTTTGCTCTTAAACAGGCAAACAAACAAACAAAAAGCATTGAAAGTACTGGCGGTGTGGTCTGTTGTGTATCCAGGATACCAGCTGGAGTCTGAAACAGACCATTGGTGTTTCACCTTCTTGCTGATGAAGGGCCAGGACATGCGCTGCAGTGAGTCTCAGACAGCCAACCGTGTGCTGGGCAGCATCAAGAGAAGTGTGGGCAGCAGGGCAAGGGAGGTGATTCTCCCCCTTTACTCCGCTCTCGTCAGACCTCACCTGGAGTACTGTGTGCAGTTCTGGAGCCCCCAACACAAGCAGGACATGGAACTGCTGGAGCCAGTCCAGAGGAGAGCCACGAAGATGCTCAGAGGGCTGCAGCAGCTCTGCTATGAGGACAGGCTGAGAGAGTTGGGGCTCTGCAGCCTGGAGAAGAGAAGGCTTTGAGGAGACCTTATAGTGGCTTTGCAGTATCTGAAAGGAGCCTACAGGAAGGCTGGGGAGGGACTATTGACAAGGTCTGGTAATGTCAGGACGAGGGGGAATGGGTTTAAGCTGGCAGAGGGGAGATTTAGACTGGATATTAGGAGGACGTTCTTCACAGTGAGGGTGGTGAGACACTGGCACAGGTTGCCCAGGGAAGTTGTGGATGCTTCCTCCCTGGAGGCGTTTAAGGCCAGGCTGGATGAGGCCTTGAGCAACCTGCTCTAGTGGGAGGTGTCCCTGCCTATGGCGGGGGGTTGGAGCTGGATGATCCTTGAGGTCCCTTCCAACCTAAACCATTCTATGATCCTATGATTCTATGATTGTTTCCCACACATTCCCATCAGGAATTTTCCATGTGTCAGTCCTATAGTGCATCAAAAGCAAGTTGAGTATTGAAGAACTGTAAAGGCCATCTCTGAGTACCAGACCTGGAGTTCATAGGGCTCGGCAGGGTTTGCACAGCCTGCACATGGCCCTTGGATTGAACTGTTCACACTTCCACCTGCAGCAGGTAAAGCAGGACTGCTGGCCTCTCAGCATGCCTCTGGTCCTAGCACAGCAAATCCCATTTAGCTGTAAGGTATAAAGCACGACCACTTGGGGCTGCAGCTATGTTGTGTCATAAGTACCAGCTTTGGCTGTACCTATTAGCTTGGCTTTTTTTTTTTTTTGGGGGGGGGGGGGGCTCTTTTTCATGGACCAAGAACTCAGTGACAAATTGGCCTTAGAGCAGCAAAGCCTGGAGTGTGCTGGCCATTGATCTTGTGGCAGCGCATACTGTCCCCATTACTCAGGGTGGTTTGGTTCCTATCACCAGATATTTGTTTCATTTTCTTGTCATTAATAAAGGGAGGCTGTGAAATACCTCCTGTGCTCATTCCGTTCCTTGATTCTGCTGCTAATTTCCTGATATTCTAATTTCTTTCTTTCATTCTTTCACATTTTGGTTCATTTTCCTTTAAGGCATTGTAATTAATGGACTATTCTAATTTCCTTTGAGACAACATTCTTAATTGCTGTAATTCTCACTTATGTCTTTTAGGCATCCCTGCTGGCATCAATTCATTTGAATTTGCATTCCTGCATGCTGCAACTATAAATAGTCAATACATGGAGCGAGGCTCTTGTCCTTTTGGATGCTATGCAGATTTTTTTCTTTGCCATTTTATAGCAAACTAAATGGTGACATGGTTGTGGCATTCTGTTAGAAGCTGGCATATGTGTCTAGGACAAGGGAGGCCATTTTTCCCCTGTACTCAGCACTGGTCAGGTCATGCCTTGAGCACTGTGTCCAGTTCTGGGCCCCTAAATTCCAAGAGAGATGCTGAGATACTGGAAGGTGTCCAGAGAAGGGCAGCAAGGCTGGGGAGGGGCCTGGAGCACAGCCCTGTGAGGAGAGGCTGAGGGAGCTGGGGGTGTGCAGCCTGCAGCAGAGGAGGCTCAGGGCAGAGCTCATTGCTGTCTGCAGCTCCCTGAAGGGAGACTGTAGCCAGGTGGGGTTGGGCTCTGCTGCCAGGCAGCCAGCAACAGAACAAGGGGACACAGCCTCAAGCTGTGCCAAAGGGAGGTCTAGGCTGGATGTTAGGAGGAAGTTGTTGGCAGAGAGAGTGACTGGCATTGGAATGGGCTGCCCAGGGAGGTGGTGGAGTCACCATCCCTGGAGGCGTTGAAGCAAAGCCTGGATGGGGCACTTAGTTGATTGGCCAGGGCTGGGTACTAGGTTGGGCTGGATGAGCTTGAAGCTCTCTTCCAACCTGGTTGATTCTATGATTCCAACCTGGTTGATTCTATGATTCTCTGTTCACTAGGTTGTGCCTTCAGCTGGTGACAGTGTGTCAGGGAGTGGTGTGTGATGTCTTGCATTGTTGTCCCAGGTTAGGGTGGATCCCTCCCCGGGGAGAATAAACTCACCACAACACTGAGTTTTTGGAAAGTCAGGGAAGGATGAAATTGTATTTCTTATAGTTTAACAGTTTAAAGAGTGATAAACTACTAGAGAAAAAAAAATATCATAACCTTAAGGAAGATGGGGAAGGGGTCAAGAGGTGGCAAAGCAGCAAAGCAGCAGCAGCTAAAACAGCAGCCTGGGAAGATAGCAGGCAGGCGCAGCTCAAGCAGCAGAAGCCAGTAAGGGGAAAGAACAAGCTGTGCTTCTAGCTGTTTGGGGTTTTTTTAAGCCACATTGTTCAAACAAATGAGTCTTCCAAGGACAGAAATTGCAAGCTATGTATAAGACTTTACAATAACAATAGTGACTGGTGACACAAGGTTTCATCTATAAAGAAAAGATGTGGGTGAAATTGTATGAAGCTTAAGGTCTCCAGCTTTGGTACTTAGTGAAGGCAGCAGGAGCAGCACAGCAGATGACATTATGCAGAACTGTGTCTCTCTGTGCTTGTCCCTATGTCATCAATGACCCCCACTCCAGAGGTCAGCCTCTCAGAGTGTGGCAGGGGACTTTTGAGGGCTGAGGGTCTCCTGCCACTGGCCTCATGACTCCATCTTACCTTAAGCAGATGTTTTTCCAACATCGAGTTGTTTCCTGTAGACCACCAGAAAAACCACAAGGGAAATAACTTGTTAGTCACAGCTGTAAATAACACAGCTCAAACAAAGCAACTCTGTGTCCTGTTACCAAACCACTCCGTCACTTGGTCCTCTTGGTTTCTCCTTTGGCCATTCACTTTGGTACAGTTGCTTCTTGCAGGCACAGAACTTCAAATTGAGATGAAAATTACTTGATCTTACTGCAGATCAAGTGCCCCAAATCGCTCCCAACGCAATAAAAATAGCCCCTGCAGAGGGAGGGCTTCTCAGAGGAATCAGAGAAATAGAACCAATAATCCACTGCTCTCTCAGTATCCCTACAAATGCATTCCTATACAGGGAAGGCAACATGAAATGTGGTTCTGTGATCAGCGCTTGAAGCACTTCCATTGTCTGTATTGATGGCAGAGAGTTGCAGTGGGAAACGATTGCTGGGTTGCAGTAAAATGGAAAAGGATTGACAAATTGTCTTCTCACCAATTAAGATGATTAATCAACAGATTCGGACAAGAATTAAAAGCCTAATGCATTAAAATAGTATTTATAGTGGTGATCTAAACCTCCCTTCATAGATTACCTCCATTCAAATTTGTGTTCACCACACATCACTTAGAGCAAGAACTTAGAGCAAGCACAGGTCTCCTCCGAGGTGAGATCAGTTGTTGCCAACCAGCGGCCTTCGAAGTCCCCCCAGACACGTGGTGCCTTCCAGGAGGAGCTTGCTGATAGGGAGGTGTGCCAGCAGTGACACGAGTTGCTCAGAGCTGCAGCTCTGGGTGCTCGGGGCAGCACCATGCGCTAGCTCTAGGCAGCCCCGGGGGGCTTGGAGGGTGTTAGAGGCATTCCCTGGCCTTGCAGTAGGCTGCAGAGCCTGATCACTTGTCTAGGTCCATACCTCAGGTCTGCAAGTCACTGAACTCATGGAGTGCTTGGCCCCTTTGCGGTCCCACTGCCGTGGGTGGTTCCAGCATGGTGCCCACCTCTTTGGTCTCAGCATTGCTGAGGAGCTCAGGGCTACTGCCTGCTGGAACAGGTGCTAATTGCTGAGGCCAGAGGGCAGCTTCATTAGATGGATTTTATATCTTCTCCTCTCAGTTTATGCTGGGTGAGCATGAGAAGAGCAAAGAAGAAACCTGTCACACACTTTTACGCTCGTTCACTTTCACACTTCCTTCATTCCTATTAGCTTGGCAGGTTGTCAGCAGGATGGAGAAAAGCCTCTAATAAGAGTGCTGGAAAATACAATACAAGCATCCCTGGGAAGTGCACAGGCTGTGAAAGAGGAGAGAGAAGGATGAGATGAAAGCAGTTGTACGAATGGGTAAAAGTAACTTAATTATTACTTGGCAAAAAGCACAGAGAGCCAGCCCCAGCGCCCAGCAAGGCTCTGCTCGTTTTCAGTTCAGCTGCAGTTCCCTGGTGACTGCCCTAAAAAATTCTTGTTGGTGGCATGCACGATGTCCTGCTGGAGGCCAGGCATGAGTTGTGTACCCTTGGTGTTCATACTGGGGCCAGAGGGGTTTAGCATCTTTGTTCGTGGTCACCATTGACAGTATCGTGTTAGGGTGACTCAGAAGCAAAGCCCATCAAAAGCAAAATAACTTCAGCTGTGAGGACAGTAGAAGCAATGTAAGGCCTCAGAAAAAAGCTGCATGAGAGAAGGGAAAGGCTGGGCTGGCAGACTGCATTGACTACATTCTCTGTGCTTCTGGGCTACTGAGCTCTGCAGATCAAATGCTGCCCCAGCGCTTCCACAATGACTCCAGGCCTGGTCCACTACACAGTGCATTCTGTATGACTCAGGTCCCTCTTGGCTTCATGAGTGTGATGGTTTGGGTGTTACCCCCCCCCCCCCATGAAATCACCCAGACTAGACTCAACCAGATGGAAGTTAAGGAATAAAGTTTTCTATTCACAGCTCAGCACAGGATAGGAGCAGATAGTTACAATATGTGCAGCTATAGACAGAAATAGACAAGTTAAAAGTGCTACAGAAACACAGCAGCCCTCCCAGAAACCAGAGTCCCCAGGAGGGGCTCCCAACCATCTTTCCACCTCCTTTCCACCCCTCTACCTTACCCCAGACTTTGCATTATGTGCAAGGTGAGTTTGGAGAACCAACCAGGGAGGTTAGAAGCAGAAGGATTAGTTACACAGAAGCAGCCCAGGGAGAAAGCACAGGCTCCCAGAGACCCACACCGACTGCCTCATCTGTGGTTTGTGTTCTTGCTTTTACACATCTCAGCAAGTCTATGAGTGCAGTAGCCATCACCATTGCTTCCTTTTCACAGCCTGTAAGCTATTTTCTCTCAAATATTCCAGTTAGCCTCAAACTAGCACAGTGAGGCATACTGCTCCTGTGGTGGAAGCAGTAATCCCTAGCCAGAGAAGCAGACAAGTTTGAAGCAGACTTGTGGCCATTCCATGGTGACAGTCAGGGAACATTCCCTGTGATGGTTATCCAACCCAGCACATTCCTACTGGAGTTTTTGGGGGCACTGCCTTTCAAAGCCACACTTCATGAATGGTTAAGTAGTCTCTGTTGTAGCAGGCTGAGTGCAAGGTACCCCAGTGGTGGCTGTCTAGCATTTCATTGACCTCCAAGCTGAGCTGGTCTGTGCCCTGGGCCATCTCTTTGGTCACAGATGTATGCAGTGTTTGCAACATCTTTCCAAAGTGGGCTGTCACTGTACACCTTGGCCACAACAACCCCATGCAGAGATACAGGCTGGGGTCGGAGTGGCTGGAGAGCAGCCAGACAGAGAGGGATGTGGGGGTGCTGATTGATACCCGCCTGAACATGAGCCAGCAGTGTGCCCAGGTGGCCAAGAGAGCCAGTGGCATCCTGGCCTGCATCAGGAATGGTGTGGCCAGCAGGAGCAGGGAGGTCATTCTGCCCCTGTACTCTGCACTGGTTAGACCACACCTTGAGTACTGTGTTCAGTTCTGGGCCCCCCAGTTTAGAAGGGACATTGAGATGCTTGAGCGTGTCCAGAGAAGGGCAACGAGGCTGGTGAGAGGCCTCGAGCACAGCCCTACGAGGAGAGGCTGAGGGAGCTGGGATTGTTTAGCCTGGAGAAGAGGAGGCTCAGGGGTGACCTTATTGCTGTCTACAACTACCTGAGGGGTGGTTGTGGCCAGGGGGAGGTTGCTCTCTTCTCTCAGGTGGCCAGCGCCAGAACGAGAGGACACAGCCTCAGGCTGCGCCGGGGGAAGTTTAGGCTCGAGGTGAGGAGAAAGTTCTTCACTGAGAGAGTCATTGGACACTGGAATGGGCTGCCCAGGGAGGTGGTGGAGTCGCCGTCCCTGGAGCTGTTGAAGGCAGGATTGGACATGGCACTTGGTGCCATGGTCTAGCCTTGAGCTCTGTGGTAAAGGGTTGGACTTGATGATCTGTGAGGTCTCTTCCAACCTTGGTGATACTGTGATACTGTGTGATACTGTGATACCTTGTTCTGTGCCCCCGGTTGTCTGAGCTGCACCCCTTCAAGTCAGAATTGCCTGGACATGCTGTGATGTGCTGAGAGCAGGCAGACCAGGCTTTCTCCACAGATCTGTCTTGGTTTATATCAATAATAAATTGGCTCATTCTTCTTGTGGTTTGGTTTAAAAAGAGACAGATGACTTAAAATGAGAGTGAATTAAAATTCAAGATGTGTTGGGAGCTTGAACAAGCTGGGCTGGATTCCAGGATGCTTCGTGAAGAGACATAGACAGAAGGAGAGGCAGCAGAAGCAGTGGGAGCAGACAAGAAGTGAAGTGGTGGCTGGCGAGGGGCAGGGAAGGAGTGGTTCTCCCTGGCTGCTGGGGGAAGTGAGATGAAGGAGGTGCTGCTGTGCCTATGCTTTGTGTAGAGCTGACTTGGATTCTAATTTTCTTGCAAGTTAATCAAACTGGGAGGGAAATTCTTGAAAAACATTGCCCCCTTTCCTTTTCATTCCTTCCTTCTGTACTCAGTGCTGCTTCTGTCTTTGCCATTTTCTGTTTTTTTCCTAATCCAGACCTTCCTAATGGTTCTCTGCAGAACAAAGGGAAGCATTAATGATTCCCTGATTGCTTTTCTCCCCAAGCAGTCCTTTCCCAGGATGAAAAGTTGAAGACAGCTCTATGTAGGGAAAATGATGCTGCCTTCCGGACAAGTCAGATGTTAGGGAGGGCACAAATAGCTTGGCCTCATCTCCACATGGCAGCAGCCTGCAGCAGCTGGAAGTTGCACCAGCTTTGAGGAGCTATAGTCAGGCAGAAAGAGCAGGCTGCAAATGCAGAGTGCTGAGGAGCAGTGGGAGGAACAGTATCTGAGAAAGCCAGCAGGAATCTGGCACTTCTTTGGGCTAAGCAAGAGGTGACAGGGCAAGCTGCCAGCATGACATGTCCCACCACTTAAAAAAGTCTTTGGAGTGGTGTTTCTGTAGTGCAGCAGCCCCTGGCTGACAGAGCTACACGGGGAAGGAACTGGTTTTTTTTGTCCTCAGTACCATTTTGATAGGGAAAAGGGTCAATACTTCTGCTTCATTATTGTTTTTGTAATTAGTTTGCACTCATTGGTGTTTTCTTACAAAGAAAATGATGAATGGGTCTTACGTTAGCACCACTTTGTTTGCAAATGAACTTAAAATAAGCTCATTTAATGAACGATAAAAAATGCAACAGAGCTGAAGGGAGTGCCAAGTAATTAATTGGGGTTTTTTTCCCCAATTAGTATATAGAAGAGAATTTGAGCAATGTACTTTTCAGCTGGCTCGCAAGAATGACTAAACATCTTCTGCAAAGCACTAGTAAGGCAGGAGTTGATGTAAGGTGGCCAACCCACTGTGCTACAACTGGGATCCAATTTCTGCAAAAGAATTATTAATGAGGATTTTTAGTCTCTGAAATATTAAAGCACCCATGAAATCTCTTCTGTTATTATGCACAATTTTCAGTGAGGAAAGCATATGCAAAAGTAGCCAATCCCACTCTAGGAACAGTTCCTCCAGCACATTCTTCTTGTCTGTCAAGTCTCAGAGCTCTCTGCTCTGTACATAACATTAATGCCTGCATGTCTGACTGAGCCTGCCCCCTGTAGCCTTAGCAGCCTGGAGCCCTGTGAGTCTGTCTGTGTTGCTTAGATAGCTGTATTGAAGAGCCCAGAAGTTAACCTCTCCCAGACGTTAGGGATGGTCAAATTATTGCCCTAGAGGAGCACAAAGAATTAAAGCAAATGGCTGAATATCAGCAGTGGCATCCTGCACTATGAACTTGGACTGCACCTCTAGCAGAAGTAACCCAACTTTTCTTTCTTCTCAGAATTTAGCATCTGCCTCGTAAATTCTCCTTCCTGGGACTGTCTGTCATAGGAGCACACTTATTTAAGGTCAGAGCTAGCTTTTTGATAGCTTCCATAATGGTGACTGCCATTCTTAAGAACAGGTACTGAAAGAAATATAAACCCACTGGCCTCTGCCGCCTGCTGCTCTTTATCACAGTTCGTAGCTGCACAAAATAAATATCATTGTGCTCTCCCGTTCGGTGCTAACGCCGCTGGAGCCAGGTGCTGTGGAGCTGACAAACGAGTGGCTAATGGCTCTGGTTTAACAGCCTGGCTGCTGCCAAGGCGTTGCTAAAGCCCTTTGTCTGGGAAAGCACAGGAAATCTATACTGAAATGAGGTAAGGGTTTGCACCGACTTAATGCCATGGAGCTTTGCTGTGCTCTACAAACCTGCTCCTTCTCCAGCTCCTGCTCCTGCCTGGCTAGTCTTCACATTAAGGTGCACAAGTGGGAGAAGTTAAGTAGTGGTTTCCAGATTGCACTTCACCAGGTAAAGAGGAAAGCCAGAATAAGTAACTCCTGAAGCTTGTGAGAGCTTCGAGGTGTCTCAGAGAGTGATGCAACATACAAAACCCAGCAGAAGCTCACCATGGTAAAAACAAGCTGGTGTGCTGGCGAGTAGACTTGTCTGCTTGTATGCCAAAGCACAACAGAGATCTCTGAGGGCAGCCTTCAAGACGTGTATGATTTACAACCTTCAGCTGTCTCTGGGCATTTGCCTTCCTTGGCCTTCATGAGAGGCAGAAAAGGTGAGGGCTGAGACTTTCTCTGGTTGCCTGATGTGGTTTCTGCATGACACATCTCTTTGGATGTTCCATTTCTTGTAACACTTTGTTTTGGTCCTTTATGTCGAGGCTCTTCTCCTAGAAGAAGACTAAGATGATAGTAAAGAATGATGATGAATGGCTACAGTGAAAGCTGAGATGTACAGAGGTTACTGCATGTGGAGGTGCAGTGCTGCAGTTAGCTGCAGCCTGTAGCATTTGAGAGCTACACTTGGTATGCAGAGAGGCTCAGTAACATCCCAGACTCTTTGTCTCCTAAGGAACAACGTAACTAGGTCTGTAGAAACACCTCTGTGGGAAATAGCAAAGAATCTGCACTTCTGGTCTAGACTTCCAAGTGGATTTGGGAAGGGATAGTTCATTCTGCAAACGTGTAAATGTGTCCCTACACTCCTGATTTTCAGGTTTGAAGCTGCCTTGCCTGTAGCTCTTGACAGAGACCTACTGTAAATTGCTGACTAGATCACTTCAGTCTTCTCACATTCCTGTGTCCCTGCGTCTGTCACACCACTTCCAAGTTCGTTAAAGCCCCTGCGACTGGGCCATTGACTGCACTTGCAGCTTTTACAAGAACTCCCATGCAGCGAGCTCAGGTTGTAAAATTCATCGTGGCTGAAAGATGAGCTAAGAAAAAAGCACTCTGCATCTTTCTGCTGCTTGCTTCTTCTGGTATTCGGCTCATACCGAGCTCCTTAGCATAGAAGACTTGTAAGAACAGACCCATCTTTTCTTTCACAGCCCTGCAGCATTATACCCTTTGTTCTTCAAAGCTGCGGAGTGCAACCTCACATCGCTATCAAGGAAGTCTCTCGATAGTATCCCTGTGCCTCCACTGGGAGATGCTCCCTCATCCTACATGTCACTCGTGAATTTCCCCCCGCCGGACAGAGCATGTGGCTAGGCAGTGAGTGCCGGAGAGGATGCTGAGTGCAGACTTCTCAGCTCTGCTGCCGCGGCAGAGGGTGGCTCAGTGGAGATTCTCCTTCCAAAAATACACTGCAGATTGTTAAGTGCTAGAAGGCAGCCTTGCTTTTTATTAGCACGGCCTTAGCTGAGCTTGAGTGGGAGCTTCTGCCAGCCGTTGGTGAACGCTTCAGCGCTGCAGGCGTTTTGCTAATGACCTCTAATGAGCTAGAGCAGTTAACGTGGAGCAAACCCACGACTAACAGACTCACACCCCTGTGTGGGGGTGATGCTGCACACCACGCCCAGACAGACTGAGACAGGAGGGGGTTCGTCACGAGAAGTGACTAACTGTGAAGCCTACAAAGTCGGAAGCCTGCTGGCTCCTGTCCCAGCTCTTGACTGAGAAGAAATTGGAGGAGGGAAGAGACTGTGGCTAGCGAAATGTATTTCTGTGCTGCACGGTGGGACGTGAATCAGAAATAGAGAGGACGGCTCTTAGCGAGCTGCTGGCTGGTTTACTTGCTACAGCAAAGCTCCCTTGTCTGGCACCGCAGCACGGCACAGTCACCAGCAGCTTCAGCTCTCCCTTCATGGGGACAGGTTTCTGACCTCCTGCTGTCAGCTACCAATTCTCCCAGGCGGTCCTGTCTTGTAGCCTTCTTGACTTCTCCCTGTCTGCCTGCCTGCCTTCCTTCCTCTTTCGCTCTCATCCTCCATGGTTCAGACAGAACCATTCTCAGCTGGCAGAAGCTGTGACGTTCCTTGCAGTGCAACACTGCAGCATTTGAGGTGCAGTGCAGTTGCTGTGTGAGGATGCTGCCCCCCAGCCTTATGTGCCACAGGCATGAGTCTGACATCACTGCTGTCCTACCATAGCAGGCTTGGGATGAAATCATTGACAGCTAGGGGTGGTAGGACTGAAACACCATTTTCACGCTCCTCATCTCCTTCACTGATGCACTGCTTCCGTGCTTGTGTTCAATGAGTCCTCAGAGGCTGCTGGAAACGGAAGGCTGTTTGCTGGGATGGGGATGTGCATGGTGCAGCTTGCAGCCTGTCTGAACTCTGCAGCTGCTGGAGCCTTTAGCAGGAGCGAGGAGCAGCTTTGCTCTTTGCTGGGGTATGTGGAAAGAAGCAATTTATTCCTTAAATGAAGAACATGGGGAAGACTCAGATCCCAAGGTCAGATCTCTAAAATGGCAAGAGGAGCTGTCTGTCAAACTCTTAGCATCAATGCAATGTCCTCTTGTACAGATTAGCAGATATGTGCAAACCTTGCACATTACAAACCACTGAGGAACTCTGCTTCCCTAATTCCCTGAAAATGAGAGATTTCAGCCTGTGCCTCCATTGCACTGTTTTATTCATGCAGCATATATTGCAATAAAGTCACATTTAAAACACCAAGTTAAGAGAAGAGAGGGGGAAAAGAAGTGGTGCAGGCAGCAGCAGATTTCTCTGTACCCTGTCCCTCACTGAAGGGTGCTATGTGACAGCTTTTTCCTGCACCCATTTGTGCCAAGGTACGTGAGGAAATATGCCTTATCCTGCCCCTGCCTGTGGATTTCTTTGCCTTAATGGTTTCTCATTATCACTGTAATGTTTTACTGTAGTTTTTAGAGTGTGAACAAACCCAGTGGCAGGACACATGGTGCTTAGAAAATGATATCTTGGGTCTGGAGTTCCAGCTTAACGCTTTTTGTTGTTGCTTTGCCAGTCTAGCTTGCAGCTGGAGGAAGCATTTTAATCTGTTTCAGATGTTGTCTGCAGTAAGGGGGAGGAGAGAAGCCTTCAAAGGAGCAGGGAGGCTAGCAAGCCAGAGATGGATGGATGCTGCAACATGCTGGTATCCATGGCGAGCCTTCTGAAATGAACCTGCTGGTCAGCAGTTCCCAGGTGTGCCAGATCTGCAGGCAGGAGTCACTCGATACCAGCTCAGCACCGAATTACTCAGCTAGGGCACTGGGCCTGACACCAGGCTTCCAGAGCAGAGCTGGCCGTGAGGCGAGGCTGGCACGGCCAGCAGGTCAGGCTGTGGTGTTGGGCCTGCCTCTGTACCGTGTTGGCACTGCTGGCAGACTGCAGTGGTTGTGCTGGGTTGGTTTGTTTGTTTTTAATTAACTGCTGATTTCATTTATTGGCAATCCCATTTAGTTTTATGTTAGCACTGGTTGTGTGCTGCTGCAGGGCACTCTGGAGAGGCTGGGGGTTTGCAGGGTGACTGGGTTGAAGGACTTAGCAGCAGAAGTCAGACTTTGCTGGGTGGCACTGCAGAGAGCTTTAACTCTCTTGGAGAGCCGAACTCCCCATGAAATGCTGCTGGTTGTTACACCTGCTAAGTGCTGCTGCTTCTGAGAGAGAACAGAATCCAGACAGATTTCTCTGCCTCTGGTGGTTTGCAGGTGATTGTCAAGGAAACATAATTCCCACTCTGTTTAGGAAGTCTACTTTTGTAACCTTAATGTAGGTAAAGCGGTGTTGTTCTGGGGAGCAGACACCCAGACCCTTTCAGATGCCTGTGAAACTTCACAAGCTTTCCCAAACACTTAGACATTTTCTTCAAGAACTAAAGCTTGTTTCTGGAATTATCTTCCATGCTTTGATGTCTTTATAAATGCTGCAGAAATGTCTCCCTGGCTGCTGTGGCTCTACATGCTCACAGCAAAATCTTATTTCTGTTTGTAGTTGTAAAAACTCCCAAGCTGATCCTTAAATAGATCTGATGCTCTGTAGTCCTTACGGCCTCAATTTGTCTTCAAAATATTGGTCTATCCTTTCTAGTCATTAAACATGTGCCCCTTCTCTCTGCCACCAAGGATTTCCTTGGTGTAAGTAGTGCACAACGATTCATATTTTCCAAGTGGGGATTAGAGCAGGCTCAATAGAGTATAAATCTTTATGTCATTTGAATAAACAGGCTTCTGTCTTTCTTCTGATTGCTGATGTTCTGCATCAATTTTGAGCCCTTTGCTCCATCTAGCAGACCTGCTGCAGGGATGTGTGAGACCTGAGGTCAAGAGCTGCTGGAAATGAAGAGCTGGAGGCAAGCTGCAGTTACAACAGGTTTTGCAGATCTGACTGGGAAGGGCAAAAGGCAGTGCAGTCCTCTTGTGTAAAGGAAGGCTGTGTGCACAGAGCTGGTCCACCTCTCCAAGCTCTTGAAGAGACCTGGCCATAAGGATTTATTAGCTTAGGCACTGTTCTCTGCTGGCTTGAAACAGCAGTGTTTCCATAGGAAGGGATTTGGTCAACGTTTCTGAGTGTGAGCAAAGATGTCAAACATGCCCATCCTTTTCAAATCCTGTGGGTTTGGAGAAACAAAGGATTTGGGGCTTTTTACCCACCCAGTTCAAGGACTGCCTGCTGTCTGCTAGCTTTGGTCCAGAGAAATGCTATGAGGGAGCCACAGTGGTTACCCTGCAGCTGTTCCACACCAGTCCCAAGAGTAGCACTGTTGGACCAGAGCCTTTCTGGGTTAAAGCAGCCTCTCCAGCTCCTCCCCCATCAGCCCCCACCTGGGCAGAGCAGCTCGTGGGTGGGCAGCTCTGCCATGGCTGCACCTTCTCTGCAGGAACAGCCACCCTTTACGTGGGGTTCTGTAGCTGATTTGAGGTCAGAAAGATTGTTCCATTGTGATTTCACTTGCTGCTCTGACTCCTGTCAGTTTTTCCTGACATGATCCGTGGCACTGACTTGGCATCCCAGGCTGGGTTTCCCTGCTAGAGGGATTAATGCCACAGCTGCGTGGCTCCTGCAGGCACACTCCCTTACTGTAATCACTGGGGTGCCAGGCTAGGCTGAAGGAAGCAAACCTTCTCCTCCTTTGGTCTTGCAAACTGACATTAACAGGCATGGTTTGGAAAATGTTATTTATTTCTGAACAAAGCTGGTGAGGGGCCTGGAACACAAGCCCTATGAGGAGAGGCTGAGGGATCTGGGGTTGTTTAGCCTGGAGAAGAGGAGGGTCAGGGCAGACCTCATTGCTATCTACAACTACCTGAAGGGTGGTTGTAGCCAGGTGGGGTTGGTCTCTTCTGCCAGGCAAGCAGCAACAGAACAAGGGGACACAGCCTCAAGTTGTGCCGAGGGAAGTACAGGCTTGATATTAGGAGGAAGTTGTTGGCAGAGAGAGTGATTGGCATTGGAATGGGCTGCCCAGGGAGGTGGTGGAGTCACCGTCCCTGGGGGTGTTCAGGAAAAGACTGGATGAGGCACTTGGTGCCATGGTCTGGTTGACTGGATAGGGCTGGGTGATAGGTTGGTCTGGATGATCTTGGAGGTCTCTTCCAACCTGATTGATTCTATTCTATTCTTATGATAAAGAAATTATTGGAACTGTTTAGTTCCTTAAATCTCTCCTGGTTATTTTCCCTGTGCTCTTTACACTTAGCTCTTTAAGTCACACTTAGGACTGGGTGTTTGGGAAAAAGATCTGTGGCAGAGTGAAAAGGATCTTTGGGATTAAAGGAGAGTTCTGTGCCAGTAAGTTATTCAAAATAAGCCTCAAAAGAGAACAAGTGTGGAGGGAAGGAGGACATCTGTCAAATGCTTTGAAGAAATTAAACAAGAGGAGGGTAGTCTGAGAAATCAGGTGCTGCTGATTTTGCCAGGAGAGGCATTTCTTTAAGAGCTGTCACTGTAGAGCATGTGGCCCCTCCAAGGACATGCCTGAGAAAAGAGCTCTCCTTTCTGAGCAAGCCCTTTGCACCTGCAGTGCAGCCACTGAGGGTGGGAGTCGCCTTTGAGGTGCTGCTTTATGTTACAACAGCCCACTGCCTTGTACTGGAAATACTGTCTGGGATCAACTCCTTAGCTGCTGCTTTCTTAGCTTTGTGATCAGAAATGGTGGAATGATTTTCCGTTTCATCCCTGCAGGGTCCCTGGTTGAGGTCTGTAGTGACATCCCAGGGATCTCTACAGTTCTGCAACACGAGCTCTCAGGTTGCCTATTGCTGTTGACAGCGGCCAGCTGCCTTCTTTAGAGCCCTCACCTCTCCCTAGCAAAGAAGCAGCTGAAGAGATCTCTTTTCCTTTCAGAGCATCTTGCCCTTACATTTTGTCCCTCTGAGATATTTGAGGCTCAAGCTCCGTGCAGTGTTTTAACATAATTGTTGTGTACAGTTCTCCCTGTGTACTTGCTCACCTCAGCAAACAAAGCAGTGCACATCATTGATGTTCAGAGTCTGCAGAATTTAGTCCCTAGGGTTGTTTATGCACTACCCTTGTTTTATTTTTCTCTCCCAATGCTCTTATCTGTCAGATGACAGCTGGGAAATTCAAGATAGTAGTGTCTGTGTGAAATGAGAAGCCATTTTCTGGTGATTTAGTAGACAAGGCAGCAGCTCTAGGAGAGAAGCACCATGGTTTTGTTTTCCCTAGCTTAAGGCCTGCAGAATAAACCATTAAAAACTCCAGGTGGTTCTCGTTCTGCTGTGAAGCAAGCTGCTGGTGCAAGCAGCAGTAGGGTCAAGCCTCAGAGCTCAGGCTGGAGCAAGAATGGTCCCCAGGTTTTAGGTGACCAGCAGGGTAGTTGTGAGACTGTCAGCTAAAGGCTGGCTCTGGGTCTTGCTCCGAAGCGATGATCCCATGGAAGACATTTCCCGTGGACGCGGTGCTGATTACACGGTGAAGGCTGCTGCTGGTTCCTGGCAGATGGCTCAGCCACCAGCACTCGGGTGTGTTTCTGTGCCGCCCGGAGGTGGAGGTCCTAACGCTGCAGGTGCAGGGATGAGCTTTTCATGCCCCTGGAGAAGCTGCCCCGCAGGGTGGCACATCAGCACCTACCACAGACAGACACAAGGGGAACTCTGATTTGGAGGAGGCTTCTCTTCATATTCATGAGTAAAGGGAGAGGCTGAAGGCCCATGGAAACAAGCAGCAGACCAGGAATTGTGGAGCACTCTTCTAAAACATGGATCTGGCGTCTTCCCGAGGAAAGCCACCCAGCGTAGCTGGAGCTGGCCTCAAGCAGGTGACATCCCCTCTCCAGCCTGCTCTTGATTCTTGCTTTGTCACCTTGGGCAAGACGTGGAAATGTGGCACTGAAGTGTCCCCATCTGTAGATCAAAGACAGCAATAAGTGTCGTCCAAACAGGGAGCTTGCTAGAATTAGACAGTTAAGGCTTCCACCTAAGTGATGAGCGTCCCTGCTGAGCACCAGGGACATCTGTGTTGTTCCCTAAACAGCAAACAACAATACAAATATGAAATTGGGTAGACTTTTTTTATTCCAAGCTGCTGGTAACATCTTTTTTTGAATCATTCAGAAACAAATTAGCATGCAAATGTTCCTGCCTCCACTAACATGATTTTGCCAGGTTTTGGGCTAGAAGATGAGCAATGTAAGATTAGAAGTCTGAGCCTTTTATTTTCTGGGTGACAATGCAAATCCAAGAGATTTTTGCTTCTAGGTAAAAGCTCCACAACTGCTTAAGGGAAATCTGAAGGGGAATTGCCATTTCAGATCTGGTGACCTCAGAGGTGCAAATATCTAAGTGCAGAATCAGTTTTAAAGCTCACCTACTCCCACCACGGGCAGGCAGCATTGCTGGTAGCCTCTTCTGAAGTTTTGCAAGGCCATACATGTTTGGTCTCACCCAAGCACACAGATCAATGAAGGCCAGCAGTGGGACATGACTGACAGCCCAGATTTCAGGTAGGCTGTGGGCTTTTGAACAAATCCTGGGTGAATTCAGAGTTAGTCTGAAGCAACATACATGAGGCTAACAGGTTTAGCCCTGTGTGAGCAACAAGGGAATCAGTTCGATTGCCTGAATGCATTCAGGGCTCCCTCTACATTTTGCATGCCTTTTCCTGCTCATCTCCAGCTTTCAGTCTCTTTCTCTGTTATTTCTGGCTTTCAGATTACATAAACATCCTTAGTTTCTTTAAGGTATAGCCTCATGTTATACCTAAGTCTATTTAGTGGCAGCTGCTGTCAGGAGCTCCACCCCTGGCTTTGCACTCCTTTAGTCCCCTTTGTATTGGATCTTGCAAAGGCAGATCGCTGAACTTGATGGAAAACTAACTCAAAACATCCCCACAACATTCCAAACCCTACAGTTTCCCTCTGATTATCCCAGGACTCAGGTACCTGGAGCAGGGACAAACTGCTGAGGGGAATGCAAGCTGCTGACTGTGACAGAGACCTGTAGTTGCAGCAGATGAAACGTACTGTGAAATTCCTGTGGTAGCACCCCTTGAGTGGGAAAGGTGTGAAACGAACATGTCTTCAGGTTGACAAGGTTAGTGTCAAGGGAATGTGCAGCTCACACAAACTGTAGGTCTCAAGAGAGACTGACGTGTGTGAGGACTTGGCTTCTCTTAGGAAGAGCACACCTTGCAGCTGCTCTGTAGTTGACACATCAGCTCAGCCACTGGGGACAGCCTCACCATGGCAATGCAAGTATTGATGGTGGCAGCCCTCTGATGCTTGGGACTCTTAGGAGGACCAGCCTGCTGCCGGTGCTGAATCTGGCTGGTTTAATGTCAGTGCCACTCCTGGCTGTCACCCTTTGGCATGGCAGAGCTGACAAGCCCCTGGCTTGTGGCTGTCAGACGTGTCTACAGCAAAGCCAGGCAGCAGTCAGTGCAGACATTAAGACTGACATTGAGATTCAGATGCAGCCAGAATCCAGATTAAGTGTGTGGTCTACCCAGAGTCATAAATGTTAGTGCAAACAGATGTCTGTGATAATGGATGAAATGCTGTTGCTGAATGCCTAATAACCAAGACAGACACCCGGGGCCATTATTTGCCTGTTTGACTGTGACCATTGCAGTTCAAGAGCTGATGGTGCTACATGTGGGAGCAGAAAGTTTCCCTGCACTTGGCTTCCATCTAGCCCCCAGCCCTGGTAACTTCTTGCCCTGGATATGGCATGGGTTGGTCTAGATGCCATCATACCAGACACAGACACCCAGACTGGTAACATGCAGCAGCTGCTTCAGTGTGTGGTGGCTGCTGGACAGCACCTGGGGCAATCAGGGATGCACTGGTGAAGCATCATTCAGCTTAGCCTACAGGCTGCTCAGAGCAGTGGCACAAATCACTGCTCTTCCATTAGAAGTGCCAGGGGCCCCAGAAATGGAGAAATTTATTGCCGAGAAGTGGGCCCAGGGACCTCATTGCATTCAGAGCATCACATCACTGAATTCTTTTTGACATCGTAGGCAGCAAAGACTGACAAGACCAAGGCCTGAAGGCACTTTCCACTGTAGCAAATAGCACCAGCTGGCACTGCAGGAGGTGTTACACTCCCCATGGAATTATTTCTGAGCTCTGAAAACCTTCTGTGTTCCTGTGATTTGATCATCAGGCAGCAAAAATTGGCAAAGCCCCTCTACATCCATGGGGGTGATGCTCTGGAACTGGAGCTGTAATCACAAGCACGGGGTGGGATTGCAGGAGGAGGAGGACTGGAAGCAAGAAGGAAAGAAGGCAGAAGGAAGAGTTGTACATCCACTGAGGATGTACCAGTGGTGCATTACAGCTGAAACCAGAGCAGCTGCCCTAACAGGGCCTTGTGTACTCCAGTGCAAACAAACTAGGGGGAGGAGCACGTGCAGCCAGGCAGGCAGTTGTCGCTGTATGTCTCATCACCCTTGCCTGTTTCCGATAGAGATAAGATTAGCCTACAAGATGCCCTGTCCCCTGCTAGCAAGCAGATAAACAGACGACGCTTAGCGACGCCCAGAGGTGCCATGCCCTGCAGCTGGTCAGGCAAAGGTGCAGGTGCTGACTGCTGCATCTCTGCCAGCTTTCCTCAAGGGGCTCCGGCACACAGCAAGGCAATGGTTCCTCTTGTTGAGCTGCTCATCGGCTGAGCTGCAGTAACTCGGTGAGATGCACGCACAACTAGTGGTAAATGCAAATCCCTGAGCACAGCCACTGCAGCAGAGGAGCTGCAGTAAACTACAGCTCATGGTAGTGCTTTCACTCTTTCTTGGTTTGTTTTGTCCTTTGCTGGAACGGTGAAGCAGAGCATGTCGGCTTTTTAGAGATGGCAGAGCTGAGAGAGGCTCAGAATAAGCCCCACAGCCTGGGAGTCCTAACTCTGCGCGTCTGACATGCACCTCCAGCAGAGGGAAGCTCCTCCGCAGCACAGCACACACCCTCCGTGCCGGCCGGGGTCGGTGCAGCTCCCTCAAACAGTGCTCGATTCTCGAGCTCTTGGTGTAAGCAGTGCTACCACCCAGCCAGCAACGCTGCCAGCCTGGCTGAAGGAAAGCCACGCAGCTGTGTTTCACAGCAAACTGAGGGCTCACTTTCGTTCGGGACTCTCTGTGCAGTGTGCTTTCCCGAAGTGGCATGAGGGGAAGGGATGGGTTCATCTTTCCCAGCTGAAGCCTCTCTGATGTCTGGAAATTGAATGGAGTTTGATACTTTTAAAATTAATAGCTCCACACAGAGACATGGTTTAGGGTGGTCAGTGAGTGAGAGACATTATCTGAGCTCAGCATAAGTCATTCTGTTTGCCTTTTTTCCCCATCAGACTTAAAATTTGACTATTTTCTGCGTGGTTTTCATGTCATTTCCTCCACCAGGATGAAGTAAAATAATTTCATGCATGATAAAGAAATCCCTGGTCAGCTCAGCTCTGTTCTGAGAGACCAGAGTCAGAAGCTTTAGAGTGAGATAAGTGAAAACACAACATAACTTTCCCATATCTATTTCAAATACTCTTTTTCCTCCTGCTTAAACTTCAAAGACTTTTATTTTGTCACAGCTGACATAGTCTTGATCACTAATGCATCCAGAGTGCTCTCTGCAGAATGTGGGCATTCAGAGATGGTCTGATGGGGGTGTCTGCCCTTACTGACTTGGAGGCACTGCTCTGGTGCAAACCCTCATCTCCAGGATTTGCAGCACTTATGCTCTTAGGCACAGGTAAAATCAACAGCAGCCCAGCGTTCAGTCTAAGTCTGGCAGCAAGCAAAAATCCAAGCAGCTAACCCCTGCAAAGCCTCAGGAGGCATTAGGTGGCAAGAAGTCGTCTGGACATGAATTGTTCAGAAAGGGCTGCCTGCAGGAAGCCTTCCTGCCTTTGAGCACTGACTGGGGACAAAGCTCCTGGCTGAGGTGTGCACTTGTGACAGGAGGAGCTGCTGGAGCCTTGCTGCCAGGTGCCTGCTGCACTGCTGCTGGCCCAACAAGATGGATTTGGTTTCTGATGTGATCTCATCCTTCTTGGGTCAGTGTTGCAGACGTGGACTGCATGCAGGTCACTGGTAGCTATATCAGCCCATCCTGCTCTGCCTGCTGGTTTAGGAGCTCCTGTCACACCTGACATTTCAGCGCTTCCCTGGACTGTGCCTGAAACAGTTTCCCGCTCTCATAAGACTAAGTGCTGGGGGATTTCTCGGGCCTTGAATCCTGCACACCCTTGGCCTCTGTTTGTGGCTGAGCTGCCTGAGGGCCAGGAAGGCACAGGTTCATGGGAGCACCATGGTGGACAGTCACCCAGCTGTTCTCTCACAGCAATCTGTGGTTGATCATGGCCTGTCATGAGTTGTTCCAATCTCTGTCTTTGCAAGTGGGCAAAGCCTACTCAGTCTTCCTTACAGTTACTCATCAAAACTCCACAGAAGTAATACTATGCTGTCAGGCAGGGGCTCAGCCTGGCATCTCTTCCTGATTTACTTAAAGCTTGGTTTTCTTAGAGCTCTAGCAGCAATTTCTCATCTCCGTGCATTCCTGTTTATAAAGACATTACTTATGCAGACATCTCTTCTGCAAAATCTTTTCTGCCTCAAAAGACTCAGTACCCTTCAAGCACTATATTCCCCTTTTAACACATATCTTGTTTCCAGCCCAGCACCCTGCCTAGCCACAGGATGCTGCCTTCTGCTGAGGCTTCAGCCTTCTACTGACAGCAGCTCATTAGCAACTCATTCCCTTCCCTGCAAAAGCAAAGCGGATCATCAGCTTCTTCCAGCCCATCACCTCTTACCTGAGATAAAAGGCTGCCCCCCTCCTCCAGGCAGCGCAAGAAACGTGTCAGAAGAGCAGCATCTCCCAGGGCCAGACTTGTCGCGTTAGAGGAGCATCTGATCCTCTCCTTTGGGACCTGTCATTGTACGTCTCAGACCAGCCCCAGCAGCCACAGGGCTCTCTCCTTCTATTTGCTCTATTTAATGGGAGCTGTGAAATACTGAACTCAAATGAAAACAGCCTGCCTCAAGTTACATGGCCAACTGCAAGCTGTCCTAGCATGACATGCTCTCCTGGGATGGTGGAGCAGGATTAGAATCATAGAATGGTTTAGGTTGGAAGGGACCTCAAAGCTCATCCAGTTCCAACCCCTCACCATAGGCAGGGACACCTCCCACTGGAACAGGTCGCTCAAGGACTCATCCAATCTGGCATTGAACATCTTTGATCACATTGGATGATTCTGTGCTCCACAACCTCCCTGGGCAACCTCTGCCAGTGTCTCACCACCCTCACTGTAAAGAACTCTTTCCTAACATCTAGTTTGAATCTCCCCTCTGCCAGTTCAAACCCAAATCCAAATGTCTGCGGCAGTCCCATCTGGGTTATGTTGAGAAATCATTTGATAATAACTCATGAGACTGAAAAAATGAGCATCCACTTACCCTCTGGTGGTTGCTGAGGCTAGTTCTAGGCACACTCTGAAGAGACTGACAAAGGATCCAGTACGACAAAGGAGGGAGTTTGTGGTGCTGAGTGCCCTCAGGTTTGCTGACCCGGGGTGCTCCACACTTGCCTTGCACTAACCCGAGCTCAGTCTCTTACCAGGAGGTTCCCAAAATCACTAACTTGAACTCAGTGGCTTACCAGGAGGTTCCCAAAATTACCAATGCACAGAAGAGGGCAATGCAGCCCTAGCCATGATCTTGGTAGAAATGTCACCACTTGCTGCTTAGAGGGGGAAGGGAAGAAAAAGGTGAAAGGGGGAAGAAAAGAGCAAAGCCTGGGCAGATGTGTTCCCTGTAGAGGCTACCTCTATCAGTGCAAGTGCTGGCATGAAGATGGGGCAGCAGTCAGACCCCAGGCTGAAACCCTGGTGGCTGTAAATCCTGGCAGCTGTGCTGAGCCTCACGAAGTTAACCTCTCCCATTTAGGACTTTCCTAATTCTAGTCCAGGCACTGGACTTGTCCAGCTCACAGTCAGTTTTACGCCATGCTTGCCACCAGGCTGTCAGTCTGGTCTTCAGAACTGAGGAGTCTGAATTGAAGCAGATGAGAGCCATCAGCTGCATCCCTAGATCCAGGCAGACCTCAGGCAGGTGCTGCACAGGAAGGATCTTCACTCTCCCTCCCCAGCCAGTACTTTGGTACCTTCAGCTCCACAAACTTCCTGGCACAGGCTGATTCTTGGACACGTTAAATGCCACCATACTGTGAACACACCAACGACTTCCCCCAAGCTCAGCTCCAGCAGTGAATGGCACAACTTGCACTCCATCCTGTCGATAAGTGGGTGTGTTAATCAAGGGAAATATGTGCAACTGCCTGATCTTGCTTCCAATTAATTTCCCATTAACAGCTTTCCTAAGTCGTTAACAGAATGCCTACTTACAGATGATGCCAAAGACTCTTTGGCACATGTGGCCTTCCTGCCACCAGGGGAGGGAGTGGGCTGGCTCAGTCAGAAGGCAGAGCTCAGGATCCTGATGCCTTTCTCGAAGTAAGGACTTTCACCTGTCTGTATAGAGGGACCTGCGTTCTGGAAGATCTGGGTCTTGGTTAAGATGTGTCTCTTGTAAAGGGAAATGAGGTTCTGTGTGATAAGAAGCAAAGTCTATAGCAGCATCTGCGTGGTGAAGTTATATCATTTTGCTTTCTGTCTGACATTGCTGCAGCTCTATGTTAGTCTGAAGGGTTTGTGCTCCTTTTGTACCCCTTGCTTTTCTCCCTAATTGATGGGGGCTTTTCACAGCGTAAATACTGGGGGGAGGGAAAAATCATGCAAGTGAAGTGCTCCTATCCTGCTCTGTCCATCCTAAAACACTTCAAGGGCTATGGAATAGCACTTTGGAGCTGTTAATAACTTGATCTATTGATTAGGTAGGAGGTAGTCAAGATTCTGGCTTGTGATTCATCAGACTTGCTACAGCATCAGATCTCTAAACTGCACAGCCTCAGTTTGGCAGAGAAGGAAGAAAGTTCCAGCATTCCCAGGTTTGTGGTGCCTCATGTTCCTGCTGTTTTACACTGCTCCATTCTTGAGGACCTGCTTTAAATTCAACCCACTAAATGGACTTCAGTGGAGAGGAAGTCTGGGGAGCTGAGACTTACTGGGTAGGAGCTGTGGATTTAGATCCCGAGCAAAATGGCACAGCAAAGAAAGTTAATTTTCATGGAACCTTTTTATAGTTCTGGGAAGTTTTAAAATTCCCTTCTTTAGTGAATTGTATTTCAGTTGATAGAACAAGGCCTCTCTTTCATGAGGGAGTTCCTGGAGCCTCTGAAATCACTGGGAGTTCCACCTTGGACCGCAGCTGCTGAGCCATGATTTTATCCTCCAGTTTTGTGGTTTGCAGTGAACTGCCAGGGCTCACCTCTGATTCTGGACAGGGTCATTTGGGCTGCATTTGGCTTCTAGCTGTGCCATAGACCATGGAGTGAGGACTCTGCTCTTGAAAAAGAAAACCCCTCAGGACTAACCCCAGTAGAGTTAAGAATGGACTTCAATTGTGGCTGCTTAATTTAATTTCAACCCCAAAAGTGCTCGATGCCATTTGTGTCACTGAGGGATGGTTCTGGTAAGAGTTACTACATCTCAGCTTTCTACAAGTTTGTTTTCTCTTTCTTCCTGGAAATCATGATTGAGGTTTCTGGGTATATGGCAGCTGCTGCTGTGCCATAGTGACTGGGAATACGCAGGACACAGTGAGTCAAGAGGCAATAACTTAAGTGGTCCTTTGACTTGATTATCAATGGCAGACTTCAGTTGATCAGGATTCTCTTTCAGCATAGCTCAGGCTCAGATGCTTACAAGCACAGGTCAGGACCCTGGTGGTGCAGCTTTGCCAACGAATGCTGCATTAACCACCAGCTCTGGGAGCGCGGCAGTAGGACCTAAAGGATCAGATACACAGCCCTGCAATTTGAAACAGCAGCACAAGGAAGTGAATGAAAAAAAAACAGAAGAGAGCAAATAGTCTGGCTAGAGGGAAAGAAAATAATTTTCTTTTCTAATTAAGCTGCAGAGCAGGATGACAGACTTCATAAAGGGAGCCCTGTTTCCCTAGACAAGCCAATTAATGTACATGGGTGGAATGATGCATGTTTTAACAAGCAGCATGAAATACAGCCTGTCTCAAGTCAGGGGAGTCAGACTCGAAGCCTTTAACACGCACAGTCAGCTAGATACAAAATGCCAACAAATCTATCTTAACAGGCTTTTAAAATGTATTTGGAGTAATGAGGAGAAAATATAGGAAGACTTATAAACACACATGAAAGTAATTCCAGCAGTTACAGATTGCACAGCACAGCCAAGCACTTTAGTCACTGAACGGCAGTAAAATGTGTTCACTGTTTAATTTGCACACAGGTTTGGTTTATAGCATTTTAAGAGTTGCCTTTTGGCAGAGAATACATAAGGATGTAGCCTTATTGCAAGGCAGGCAAGAGAGCTCAAGTAATCTTCAAGGTTAGAACTATGGTGGGAGAACAATGCTCTGGAGGATCTGGGATGGCTGTGCCTACGATCGATGCCACTTGCAGATGCCCCAACAGAAGCACAGGCATCCCTGCAGTTCGTAAACAGCTGTGTCTCAGGTCCTTCGCCAGGGCCTGATCCTGACCTCCTGCTGGGCAGCCTGCTTTTCACTCAGGGAGCTTCACATCAGGCCTGAAGTGAGAAATTTGTGGGAGTGCTGTGGGCAAACAGAACAGGTTCCTCTGCTGATGGTGCAATGACTCTGCCTTCCTGTCTCACAGGAGTTCCAGAGTCCTTGTGAGGTCTACAAACTTCAGATAACTTGACAGCTGCTATCTTCAAGCATAGCTCAGTTTAAAAGTCATGCACTTTGAGCAGTGTACAGGAGCTCTTCCCTCTGGGCAAGGAGTTTGGGTTCCACCCTTCCATCTGAGAGGCAAGTGCTTTTGAGCCGTGAGAGCAGTAGTTAGCAAGACAAGAATGATGCTGGATAGTAGTGCTTGCTCGTGTGTGCAGTCCGTGCAGCAGTGTGGGCAGCAGCTGTCTGCTGCATTTTAGGCAAGGCGAGGCCAATAGGAACATGTACCTGGCCTCAAGGCTCAGGAGGGAAGGCATGTGTCTGTAACAAGATGAATGGCAAGAGCAGAGCTTGCACTTGGCTAGCTGAGCATGATGCTTTCTCTGCATGCTGCAAGGTGGATTTATGATGGATCTGCTCCTCCTTTACCCTGCTAATGCCTGCAGAGAGCGGCTGATTTGAAGGCCGGTGAAAGGGGAAGCCTGACTCAGGCCAAGGGCAGAGCTGAGCTCCTAGGGATCCAGCAGCCTTGAAACACTCTGAGGGTGCTGAGGCTCTTGTCTTCTGGAAGGAACATCCAACTGTTTGGACTTGATAACACTGGAATGGAGCCGTCCATGTCCATTCCAACCCGGAAAGTGTTCGATCAGGGATGCCAACTCTCATGCTCTCATTCATTGTGTTAAGCTCCAAGCTAAGTGCACATCAGCAGCAGTGCTGACATTCAGCGTGGGTGTTTGTGGTGCTCTTGGATGGGGGTCACATGTGACTCCCAGATACTGCAGGTACAAGCCAGGGAGTGCTGGGCAAGCTCCCTGCTACCAGACCCGTGACAGAGGGTTCAGTTGTGTTGTTACTGCTGAGGTAATGGCTGAGGCAAAGTTCTGCTCTACTTAAGACTCTCAGAAGAGCAGCCCAAAATTTACCTCTCTGTGTTTTGGTGCAATATCCTACGAATCAGTGGTGGTTAAGGCTGTTTCTATCTCTTTCCCTCTCTGTGAGATGAAAGACCAGGACTCCACCCATCTTAAGTAATTAAGTTTCACCAGCAGTTCCTTCCCACGTGTGGGTAGACCAGCTGCCTTCCCTGAGTGGACAGCCAGTTTCCAGCCATCTGTAGGCCAAGTTACACTGCAGCATCTGGCTGTCATTATGTAAAGGCGAGCAGGCCTGTTTTTCCATCTCTCTTACATATGTTAATACAGCACAGCTGGATTCCAGAACGTGGAGAGAAGCTCTGTATAGAAGTGTGTGACCACAAACGTGCTGCCTTCTATCCAGAAGGTTATCTTGGGGGCAATAACTGCACACCTGAGGGATGGCAAAGGGCTCAGGTCCAGCCAACATGGATTTAGGAAGGGCAGATCCTGCCTCTCCAACCTGATCTTCTATGAGCAGGTGAGCCGCTTGGTGGATGTGGGGAGGCCTGTGGATGTGGTCTGTCTGGACTTCAGCAAGGCCTTTGACACTGTCCCCCACAGCCAACAGCTGGCTAAGCTGTCAGCCCACGGCTTGGATGGCAGCACTGTGCTGGGTGAGGAACTGGCCGGAGGGCCGAGCCCAGAGAGTGGTGGTGAATGGTGCCACATCCAGCTGGTGGCTGTCACTAGCGGTGTCCCTCAGGGATCAGTGCTGGGCCCCATCCTCTTTAACACCTTCATAGATGATCTGGATGAGGGCATTGAGTCAGTCATCAGCAAGTTTGCAGATGACACCAAGCTGGGGGCTGATGTGGCTGGGTTGGAGGGCAGAAGGGCTCTGCAGCGGGACCTTGACCGCCTGGACAGATGGGCAGAGTCCAATGGGATGGCATTCAATGGCTCCAAGTGCAGGGTGCTGCACTTTGGCCACAACAACCCCATGCAGAGATACAGGCTGGGGTCGGAGTGGCTGGAGAGCAGCCAGACAGAGAGGGATCTGGGGGTGCTGATTGATACCCGCCTGAACATGAGCCAGCAGTGTGCCCAGGTGGCCAAGAGAGCCAATGGCATCCTGGCCTGCATCAGGAATGGTGTGGCCAGCAGGAGCAGGGAGGTCATTCTGCCCCTGTACTCTGCACTGGTTAGACCACACCTTGAGTACTGTGTCCAGTTCTGGGCCCCCCAGTTTAAGAGGGACATTGAGATGCTTGAACGTGTCCAGAGAAGGGCAACGAGGCTGGTGAGAGGCCTCGAGCACAGCCCTACGAGGAGAGGCTGAGGGAGCTGGGATTGTTTAGCCTGGAGAAGAGGAGGCTCAGGGGAGACCTTATTGCTGTCTACAACTACCTGAGGGGTGGTTGTAGCCAGGAGGAGGTTGCTCTCTTCTCTCAGGTGGCCAGCGCCAGAACGAGAGGACACAGCCTCAGGCTGCGCCAGGGGAAATTTAGGCTCGAGGTGAGGAGAAAGTTCTTCACTGAGAGAGTCATTGGCTACTGGAATGGGCTGCCCAGGGAGGTGGTGGAGTCGCCGTCCCTGGAGCTGTTCAAGGCAGGATTGGACGTGGCACTTGGTGCCATGGTCTGGCCTTGAGCTCTGTGGTAACGGCTTGGACTTGATGATCTGTGAGGTCTCTTCCAACCTTGGTGATACTGTGAGACTGTGAGACTGTCTGGTGGCACTGGTGGGCAGGCATCAGTGCTCTCCTTTCTCCCAGGGGTTAACTTTCAGCTGTGGCTGTAAGGAGCTCCAAGCCTGCCTTGGACCCCACAGGAAGCACTCTGTACTGTTGCTGCTGCTGAGAATCACTGCTTGGATGGAGCAAAGAGCACCTTTTGTGAACACTGTTGAGGAGAAGTGCCACAGCCAAGTGGTTGCTCAGCCCCATCACCTGCGCTCTGAGTGTGCAGTGCTGGGACCCGGCTGCAGGACAGCTCAGAGAGGCTTCCTAGCAGCACAGGCACCTACTTTATCAGCCTTGTGCCTCATTTGCTTTCTCCACTGCCTAACTGATGTGTAAAAGAAATACCAAACCGAAGTGCTACAGCCTCCAGCTGTTCTCCTTTATGCTCTAACCCCAGCAGACAGCTCTGCATGTGTTTGGTGCTCAGCGTGCTCTGGTCATCTCACTGAAGTTCAAGGTCTGGATGTACAGCCACGTGCAGGGCTTGCATGGAAATATCAGCATGGAGCGAGTGGTGTAGCCACAGTTGCCACCTTTAAAGCCAGATTCAGCAAATAGCTGTGCTGTGCTCTGGTCCCTTCCTCTTCCCAGTACTTAAAATCTATTGAGGTCTCCTGCTTTTTGAACCGTAACCCACCGAGCATGTGCCTTTTGTTAAGCTAAAAGGAAAGTGCCAGGGAGGTGAGCTGACTTCCAGGATATCTCTTGCCTGACATCTCTTAATGACAGTCCCTTAACTGTAACCTGAGAAAAGGAGAGCAGATCATTATTTTAGTTTAAGTAGATCCTTTTCATAGATTCACAGAATGGTTTGGGTTGGAAGGAATCTTAAAGATCATCTAGTTCCGAGCTCCCTGGCATTGGCTGGGACACTTTTCACTTGGCCAGCTTGCTCAAGGCCTTATCCAACTTGGTCTCGAACACCTCCCTAGGCAACCTGTGCCAGTGTCTCACCACCCTCACTGTAAAGAACTTCTTCCTAATCTCCAGTCTAAATCTTCCCCCCTCAAGCCTTTCTCTTACTTTCTATGTGTTGTATTTATCACTACATTCGGAGTACTTCATGCAAATTATCACTCTCTCTGTTTGACTCTGCTTAACTAATTGGTGCTTGTATATGCAAGATCAGTGATCAGCTATATTAATGTTATTGACCCCTGTTTGCCTCTTCGTGCTATCTCTTCTTCCCAGGTGAATGCAATTAGAGCATAATTGATTATCGAATCACTGTGTTCCTTTTACTCCGAACGCTGCAACAATTACACACAGAGAGCAGCACAAAATGCTGAATACATAATTCAGTGCCTGGTGCTTTCCCCATAGAATCTGTGGGAGATTAGCTACAGAACAGACACAAGCAGTTGATACATAATGTATTTAAACACCTATGAAAGTTTCATCCGTGACGGTTACCTGGGAATAGAATGGTTTGAATGTAACTTTTAATTGTACAGCTGAGAAATGCAATACGGCTAAAGGGATGGGTACTACAGCTGGCACCTGACCAGAGGAAATGTTGGACCCATCTGGCCATAGCCTTGACTACATGAATAGCTTTCTGCTCTTGGGTTGGATAATTTTGGATAATTGGATTCTGTGGGACCGACTTCAGGTAAACTTCTTGCGTGGGTCTTTGTTTCAGAATCAGGCTGTTGCAAGTACAGGCTGGATGTTAGGAGGAAGTTCTTGACACAGAGAGTGATTGGCATTGGAATGGGCTGCCCAGGGAGGTGGTGGAGTTGCTGTCCCTAGAGGTGTTCAGGGAAAGCCTGCACGAGGCACTTAGTGCCGTGGTCTAGTTGATTGGACGGGGCTTGAGTGATAGATTGGACTGGATGAGTTTGGAGGTCTCTTCCAACCTGGCTGATTCTGTGATTCTACTATTTCCATTGTTGAACGGAGGATAAAATTCACAGTAGCTGCAGACAATGCCATGTGCTTGACTCTGGTGGTGTCAGGTCTGCTCTCACCCAGGGAGGGCTCTCATACATCCCAAGCTGGGTCGCAGCAATGCCGTTTACTTGGGCAGGAGCTGATGCTGCAGATGCTCAGTTCTGTAGCCATGGAGTCTAGTAAAACTGGGACATGGGAAGGAGAAATTACTTCTGGCCTTTTCAGAGCCACATCTAAATGTAAATCGGCTTCTTCAGGTGAGGTAAAAGCAGTGATTGGATGGCGAGCCCCTGTGCACCAGCTAGAGGTACCTCAGTGGTGTCAGACACCATCATGTGCCAAGCGCTACCTCAGTTTTACAACCTTTGTCCAGTTCAAGACACTTGACCTGATGCAGGCTATCCTGTTCCTCACCTGCTGCTGAGCACTGAGCTTAGGTCATAGGGAGGTCATGGCCGCAAGCAACTGGGCAGGAGTCAGACCCTCAAACACCTTCAGCATTCCCACCTCTCAGTTAGGGGTGTGATGATACTTCGGGATGCAAGTTGATGGCTATTAAGTGTGAATATGACTCTTACTTCTGGTAAAAGGCTCCTTGACACATCTGGGTTAAAAACAGGATGCATGGTGCAGTACTTGCAGGTTTCACTTTCCTCTCAAACGACGCAGGGGAGCAGAACAAAAGAGAAGTGTGTGCTTGGCAAGAGCCAGGAGAGGTTGGGTGGGATGTGCTCACAGAGCAGACTGCTGATTCACTGAGGCCCTTGCAGCTGTGCCTGTGTGCAGTAGAGGAGATGCAGCTGGAGAGCTGGTTCCCCCGGGGGCTTTCTCCACCTGCCTCATTCAGAGAGGACCACCTGAGCATGCTGGACAGGAAAGAAAAGCGTCTTGATTTTTCTGTCTTCGTCGGGGGTAATTTGAGTAGACTGCTCTCCCCTGCATATCCAAGCGTTTCTGTTAGTCAGACAGGAACAGTGTTTTCCATGAAGGGCTTTGAGCCTTATATATTTCTTTGTGACTCCGACAGTCTGGGATGTGAGCGCACCAGCGTGCGGCGCCTTGGGAACCGCACTGCTTCCCGACCCGTAAACCACGCTTGGAGGTGGGTGGTTAAGTTAGCCAAGAAAGGCAAAAAGGATCTATTGACGAGTTTTGGCTTGGTCTCTCCCCACCCCTCTCCAAACCAGTTTATTCTAAGCTCAGCGCCTCGGGTCTGTACAGCCTGCTCGCCGGGTGCTTTCGGAAGGTTCCGGTTTGCCGGTGCCCGGGCTGGTTTTCCCTTTGGCATGTCCTTTCCCTTGACTTGCCTGTGTGGGTTTGGGAGCCAAACAGCCCGGTGCGAGCGAGCGCTGCGGCTTCGGGCAGGCCGATGCCGCACACGTCTTCACCGGCCGCCGAGAGGCGACCCCGGCCCGGGGCCACCCCAGTCCCGCGCCGGCCTCCGGCGCCGCCCCCGATGCCGATGCTGCGGCGCCACCTGGCGGTGCGCGGGGGCGGAGGCCGCCCCTCCCCGCCAACCCTGGCGGCTCCCACCTAGCGGGTGCCATCCCCGCATTCGCTGCTCATCCCAGCCCATCCCGGCGTTTTCCCAGACTTGTGGCTAGCTCGTTTACTAGTAGGCGGTAGCGCCACCCGTTCACAGCCATTTTCCGCCCCTGCGTTTGCTGGCCGTGCTGCAGGGCTCCGCCGCTTCAGTCCCACGTGGCGTTGGTGCCAGCGGGGAGCCGGCGGCGGCGAAGGCACCGCGTTACCCCCGGAACGGTTTTCCAAGGAGTTTTCCGAGCTCAGTTCTCCATGGCAGCCTTTACTGGGTGGAGATGGAAAATAGCTGTTAAAAATGAGAAGGGGAAGAGGGAGGAGGAAGTAAAGAGACCATCCCAAACTCTAGCCATGACAGGCTGGAATACCATGAGCTGAACTTCTCCCGGCTGAAATACTGAGTGCTGCAGGAGATGTTTAGAACGATATTGCATTAAGGTTGAACAAATATACTCCATATTCCCACTGAGTTGCAACTGGCAGGGATAGATAAGCCAAATCTAACTGGTAGGAACACATCAGAGAGTTGTGTGTATAATTCTCCTCTCCCGTTGCAGTACTTGTGTATGTTTTATAGCAGAAACTTTATTTGGATATGCAGGAGGCAGTTCTAGAACATCTCCACGTGTGTGGTGGATGCATGGCACCAATCATGCCAGAGCATTTCAAACTGTCAGTTGCTGCTGTTCTTGCTGGCACCTACAGCTGAGGAAATGTGAACCACAAAGCCCAGTTTCCTGACAGCCATAAACACCTCCTGGGGCTGGCAGGATGATTCCAGGTCTATCAGCTGAGTACGTGGCATTAATGATCCAGTCTTGTGTTTTATCCTTGTTGGAATCTGAATCAAGTAGAGCTGTGATCTAGTCTGTCCTTAGCTCCTTGTGCCGATTGCCCAAACTATCAACGCATGAAGGTAAAGGTTCCCCCTCTCGATGAAGAGGATTTGCTATCTGGCTGCCTTGTAAAAATAGCTTGAGAGCAATATCTGGAGACGCCAGATCTCTTCTCTTTTGGTTGTCTCACTTAGAAATTGCTCATTTTCTACATTAAAGTTCTTCAGGTCTTTGCTTGACCTAAAGATCTGGATCCCGTAGGGTTCCTCCCACTTGTTTTCAGTGGCATTTACATGAGAAAAGATGGCATTCTCCACCCTCACCTACTTTCGTTTCTGCTTCTCATTCAGATTTTTTCTTAGCCTTTTGCAGTTCCGAGAATTGCTTTTACTCTTCACTGAGGACAGGCTGTTGTCTTTGACAGCTGCCAAGGTATACATAGTCTGCCACTCACCAAGCAAGTCACAACAACTCAGATTCTGACTGCGTCTCTCCAAATAGGTAGTTAGCAAAAGCATTAAGAGAGCTATTCCTTATAAATTAGGATTAATTGAGCATGAGTTATGAATTAGAGTTCACATTTGGTGCTCAGCATGCTGCTTAAGAACTCTTGTCACATGTGGTACTCTTCCATTTTCCAGAAAGAAACAAAGGATGTTTATAGAGAAGAAAGTATTTTGATGTTACTGTGGCAGAAATTAGAGAAGCTCTGCTGTTCAGTGGTTTTAGGCTGGGTTTCATCCAACATTAGTCAAGGGATAATTCCGCCCAATCTTTATTGCATTTCTTCCTTCAGATGTTTGGGTGTTTTTGATGTTGCATTCTTGTTGGTTTGTGGGTTGTTTGTTCAGCCCTCCACTCCCATTTCAAGTGAGTTCCTGATTCTCAACTTTGTGACTTCACCTTAGTTCTGCTCCTGGTCCATATGATGTAGAGCAGGCCAGCAACACTTGGCTTTAGGGGTAGAAATCAGGCTGTACACTTTGCATCTGCTATTCTAAGCCTTGCAGAAAGTGAGAGCTTTAAAATCAGTGTTGTTTCACTACATCATTAACATAAGGAGTGGGGACGAAAGAGCTGCAGTGAGCACAGGGGGAAAATAACAAACATGATACACTGCATTGGGTGTAAATCAGGACAGGTAGGAAAAAAACTTAAGAAGTGTTGTCAAGCAAACATAACTGCACAGGGGCACTGAAGATGCTCGTGTTCTGTCCTGCTGTTTCATTAGCATAAGAGTTTTAGACAGGACTGGCAGTGAAGACACCCCAGAAAAAAAATGTGCCCATTGAAGCAAACTCAACCCAGCATCTGAATCTGCTAATCTCAATCCTACTCTTCTTATCCCTCCAGCACATCTCTCCACAATACCTCTGTCCTCTCTGACCCACCTGTGACCTTCTGCTCCCAAGGACGCCCCTTACTGCATGAAAAATCCTTCTGCCAAGTAGAGTCGAGCTAGCTGCCTGGTTGTGGGATGAGTGGTGGCTGCTGTGACCAGCAGGGCTTCACCTGGAATTCTACAAAACCAAGTTGCCTCACCTTTCATTTTGGTTTTGGACTATCGTATTTTATGTGTCTCATTTGTAATACTTCTCCTTTTTTTTGGTTAAAGGATTACTTGGTGTACACATCAGCACTGGGTGAAGCAGGAATACAGAGGAAGAAAGATCCACTGTGTCCTTGTGGGAAAGAAGTTATTGAATTGAGGCCTTCTTTGTCCCTGGGCTGGCAGGCTGAGTCTCTGGGTTGGGTCAGTATGGACACTGCGAACCTGGTGGCTGGGAGGGCAACAGCATGGGGAATTATGGGAGACCTGAGTGTTGTGATGAGTGTTTCGAGCTGTAACTTGGTCTATGAGCACTCTGATGGTTTTTGGCACTTTTAGGCCCCATTAGTGTCTGCTTTTGACAGATATTCCTGTAGCTAGTCTTTCTGGCACGAATGATCTACGGAAGCACACTCCAGAGATCCAAGCAGAAGGTATCAGAGAATAAGCCTTGCTGTTATTGTTAGATGAGAGAGGCTGCCGCTGATCTGCCTGTAGAGGGCTGGTGTGGAGGAAGGTCTTTCACGGGACATGACTATGGAGAACACTGGGAGTCAGCTGACATGAGGGCAGAAAAGCCCTGAAGACTCTGGGTTTTTTTTTCCTGGCAGTCTAGTGACTTAGCCACATCCCATGGACATTTCCTTTCCTTTGAGGCTGCCATGGATCAGTCACTGCACTGGAGTAACAGGGATGTTTCTGGGACCACAGCTAGTACCAAAATGAGGTCATACCATCCCCTTTGTGCTGTGTAGGCAGAGACATCAGCACACATCATGCACAGTGGCTGCTTTTACTTTCTTCATAGTACCTTTGGAGTCACTTGAATTAAGTTTCACCAGAGAAAGCTAAAGATTGCTTTCCACTTTATACATACTTGCCAGCCTGAAAGGTTGCTAAAGTTTACATTACAAATTTCAAGGCTAAGCACTTAGCTTACTTAGCCCAGTTCCTGCACATAGAACTGTAAGCAGAAGACAAGGTCTTGTCTCACAGTCCAGCAGCCTCGATAGATTGATTCCCATTTCAAACACATTGATTTTCGTGGCGCTCACTATAGTAACAGCATTCTGCTCCCTGTGTTTTGTACCCTTGACTGATCAATGTTAGTCTTCAGCTGGAAGCCTGGATGTATCTCTGGTGCAAACTTCAGCTTAATGTTCATTTAGAGCTTACAAGCCTGAGGAGTTTCAGCCTGAAATGTGACAGTGACTTATTAGCAGCTCCAAAAGGAGTTTTGTCATGAAGATACGTAGGAAGCTGAGCAGTGTCTGGGTCGGGTGGATCTGTCGTATCTCCAGCCACATCTTCTTGTCTCACTCCTCTGCACTCATGCTGACTTTAGCAGTGAGAATCATAGAATTGACCAGGTTGGAAGAGAGCTCCAAGCTCATCCAGCCCAACCTAGCACCCAGCCCTGTGCAGTCAACCAGACCATGGCACTAAGTGCCCCATCCAGGCTTTGCTTCAACACCACCAGGCACAGTGACTCCACCACCTCCCTGGGCAGCCCATTCCAATGCCAATCACTCTCTCTGCCAACAACTTCCTCCTAACATCCAGCCTAGACCTCCCCTGGCACAGCTTGAGACTGTGTCCCCTTGTTCTGTTGCTGCTTGCCTGGCAGAAGAGACCAACCCCACCTGGCTACAGCCTCCCTTCAGGGTAGGTTGTCAGTACACCTTTGTCAGGTAGCTTATCACTATAAATGAGTCCCATTTCCCCACCTGACATCACACCTAGCACAGCAAAGAAAGGGGTGTTTTAAATTACTTGTGTGACTTTACACACTTAAGTACTGAATTAAAGCTTCTTTTAGTGCTTTCTGTCAGTCTTTTGTTCTGCAAATACTTGGCCTGGAAAAAGATCCCATTCTCGCCCTGGATACAGTGGGCTACAATAATTAAGAGGCAAACATGTGCCAGAAGAACACAAGACATAAACCAGACAATGAAGATTCTCAGTAAAATTTAAATGAAATGATTCTGTCAGTAAGCAATATGGCACCAGATGCTAAGTACCTCAGTACTTTGTGCCATGCTCTTAATTTGCCCATCATCATCTTACTAATATTTGCTTCTGTAGCACTGGTTTCATTAGTTGTAGCTTTAAGCATGTGGCCTAATCCGGCATTCTTTGTACCTGTAGCAGAACATGGCGCTAGCAATGGTGACCTGTCTGCAACAACCTTTCTCCTATGTTCATAAATTAAAGAAGAGTAATCCTGTCAGGGACCATTTTTGTCATGCTCTCTCAGCTTGCCAGATAGTAGTTAATTATGTCTTGGACCTTTTAGAGGGATTTTTTTTCCCCCTAAACTGGCCTTCATCTGATGCTAAAGGTGCAGCTGTGGAAGGTTGTTCCCCAAGAGTGCTCAGCAAGACATTCCATAGAAGCTCTGTGGGCTGTTTCTGTCACTGCTGCCAGCCTGTCTTTAAGGTGCCCAGCTGCAGTGGCAGCCCATCCTGCTCACCTGCCTGCCATCCAAACGACCTAGTGTCAGTATTTTGTTCTGAGGGGGAAACAGTGATCTTAATGGGTGTTTTTATTTGAATAAACATTCTTTCCTTCCAGAAACTTTTCTGTTGTGGCTCCTCCACCTCTCTTTATTATTCCTTTGATTTTGCCTTTTTAAACACCTTTTAAGTTGCTGCCTTCTCCCACTGTGGATTCTGGCGCTGGCTATAGTATTCTGGCAGTGGCTGTGACAATATAGAGTCTGTGTAACTTATTCTTTAACTGCTTGAGGCACATCAAGGTCATATAAAACTGCCTTTATGTTGGCTGGGAGGAGGGAGGAAGGAGGAGGAGGAATGCCCTCTACCCACAAGACCTCTGCAATTCTGCATCTGCTGCATTTGTCTGAGCTGGTACTGTACCTTTGCTGCTGATACCCGGTTTTGCAGAGGGAGGATAGAGCACAGTACTTCATCTTCCCTGTGCTTGTGCTGGCTCTCAGGGGAAGTCTGGTCTCTTTAGTATGCAGCTCAAACACTGTCTGAAAGGCGTCATGGTTTGGATAATGTTTTTTCAAACAAATTTAGTACACTGATTTCCTTGGGATGAAGATCAAGCACTGTTCCAGCTGAGGGGCACCTAAAGGGCAACTTGTTTGAGTTAAGTTTACTGAAACAGAAGTGACAGAATATCAATTTGTTTTCTAACTTCGTGTCATATTTGAGAATCAAATAAGCAATTACATGAAAGTAAATTGGATTTATTTCAATACCAGATTTGCGGTCCACTTGTCTGATTGAGACAGCGCAGCCCTTCCTCCTGCAGTAAACATGCTCCAATATTACATTTCTTTCTTGGCTTCTCCAGCCTTTGCTGTGCCTCAGCCTCAAAGCTGAAAACATTACTGATACAGAACGCGTACCCAACTGGCTTAGCACCAGAAACCCTCCTTGCGTTCAGGTGATGAATGGTCCCAAGTCTCCCTTTCTTGGCCACGAGGCAGCTTGCAGACTGGTGCCAATGTATTTGTGTCAACTTCCTCCATCATTTGCACTTACCAAAACCCCAAATCTGAGTGTGAAAGTAGGGCTTCACACGTAGTGTATTTGCGTGCAGCCACATGCAAATATAGGTCACAGAATCACAGAATCAAGCAGATTGGAAGAGACCTCCAAGCTCATCCAGTCCAACCTAGCACCCAGACCTGGCCAATCAACCACACCATGGAACTAAGTACCCCAAGCAGGCTTTTATTGAACACCTCCAGGGACAGCAACTCCCCACGCAGTCCATTCCAATGCCAATCACTCTCTCTGCCAACAGCTTTCTCNGGGTCAAGATGATATGACCCCAAAAGGGGACGATTGTATCTTTTTGTTTAGAAAATACAGCATTTTCAGTGTTACCCCAGACTTTTCCAAATGTTCAGATGCCTGCAAATCATCCAAACTGCCCCACTGAACAGAAGCAGATTTCACCAGACTCCTCCTTTCTGTTCATCAAAGAGCTTTTACTGTAAGTCAGCTTGTTACAAGGTATGATATACACAAATGCTTTTGCACCCAAAAGCAAGGTAAGGGACCAGACAGCCCAAGAATTACTGAAAGGACACTTGAGTGCTTCACCTCTGGAGCCTCCTGCTCAAGATTCATGGTAAGGGAATTTATTCCTTCCCCTGCTTTCACCCACAACACACAAAAGGTCAGACCAGACTCTTCCAGCTCCCTGAGTGTTCTGAATTGGAATTAAATGATATGGTGAGGAGACAAAGATCATTTTGCTTCCATTTTAGTTCACCTTCTGCACAGAATTATTTTGGAGCATGCTCTACTACAAATTACTCCTGTACCAAAAAGCAGGTTTTTGTTCAGAATTGTAATGCCTCTCATGGCCAGATGGAATCTGGGTGAAATACATGCAGCTTTTTGCCAAGTGCCTGTGCCACCCTGACTCACTCCATTCTACACAAGTCGGACTCATGTATTTGTAGCAACATGAAAGAAAATCCAGATGTGACAAGTGAGGGTTTAGCAGCCTGGAAATTATAGCCCAGTCAGAACTGAAGCTCTGACGGCAACAAAACGGAGATTTGGCCGCCACAAGCCGTATTTAGTTGTTTGTTCTCAGGGTGGTGATCACCATGAGCTCTGAAGGAAATGAACAGTCTCGGTCCAGAAGCAGTTGCAGCACATACAGCCTGCATGAAGCAGCTGAGTATCTAAAGGGGAGTAGCATCTGGTAGCCAAAGGAGTGGTCCTGGGCAGTTGAAGGCTGTGTCAGTCCCTTGAAGGACCACCTGCAGGAGCTGCCTGCAACAGCCCAGGCTGCAGCTCCTTAGTGCTGCAGCGTGCGAGTGCCATGGCCTAGGGAGTGGGGGCCGCAGAACTTCTCAGTGGGTGCTGCCAGCCCTTCAGAGACACTGAACTCACATCTTTTTCTCACAGAGAAGTGATGCTCCTAAGCAGAAGTGATGATTCCTAACCCACGATTGGACCTTCTTATTGCAGTTGCTTCTTTATGTCCTTTCAGTAGAATCATAGCAGGTGTTGATGGCCGTGAAAGTGTTTTCTGGCATCCCACGACTGCATGACAGGAAGTGCTGAGTTCATCTGTGCTTCCAGGTGGAAGTGGCAGGACTCCCATCCCTCTCATTCAGCTGCTAGCATGTTCTGTAGCATCGCAGAACATTGGAGGGAAAGGGGTCCTGAAAGCTTGTTTTGCCCTCAGGGAGCATCAGAAACACCAAAGCCATTTCTGATAGCTTATTCATCCAACCTGGTTTTGAGGAGACTTCACAGCCTGCCCACATGCTCCTGGCAGTGCTAGGGAAGTTTTATTTATGTCTCTCTACAGCTGTTTTTTGTTGCAGTTTTCTTGTCCTAGCTCTGTTCAAACTCAAAAGAACAACTTAGTGCCTTTCTCTTTGTGAAAGTCTAACATATTTTGTCCAGGATGTGCAATATGTACTTTCATTTCCCTGGCTGTGCCTATCTCCAGCGGTAACATCTCCATGCTGAGATAAAGTTTGCCCATTGGCTTTTAGCAAGGGGTGATACCAGTGCACATCAGCTCTGGAGCAGGCCAAGGATAAAGCTCTTACTACTTTGTGGAAATTTTCTTTTTCCCCTCTCTTTTTCTGATGAAGCTTTGGGTATGTGTCTTGAGCACAGAAGATAGGTCAGGCATCAGTAGGTTCTAGACCTGCATAAGGGCTTGACTTGAGCATTGTCTGCAGATCCCTTCAGCAGCAGGAGCAGCTCACCTAAGCGTGTTGTTTCATAATCTGTGTGTGCCTTTATTACCTTCTGTTGCCCTGGTCATACCACTTTTCTTTTCTTCTCCTCTTTCTTGTCTCTCCAGAAATATCTCAGAATTCAGTCAGCTGAACTGTTCATTTATTAAAAACAACCAAAAAAGCCATTCTGAGATATTCAAAGCTCTTTTATCAACTTGAAATATTTCCAGTATGTATGTATATGTACTAAGTGCAAACCTATTCTGTGATTCTCTTTTCTAATGATTTATGATGATTTGTGACCCTTTTGTAATGCACATCAGCTTAGATTTGCACTGCTGCTGAGGTTATCTGACAGTAAGCTGTGCTTCTGACATAGTGACAGTGGTGTAAACACGATCTTGTCTTGCCAGTACAGAAAGCCAACCTCAGAGGCTCCTCTAGAAGACTAACACATCACAGATGAGAGTCTTTCCTGAGACTCTCTATGTAAGGAGTACAGGGAATTTCCTCCAACGTTTTTTGATAGTTCCCATGGTAATTGTGCTTTGGTTGCTGGGTCTCAGTTGCTGTGCTTGATCAATGATGGCATTTCACAGATTAATTTAAAAGAGGAACCAAATGTCAGTGTGGAACATGGAGTGCAGAGCTGGAAGGGTTCCTCCTTGTTTGGGGCACTGGTTTCCATTTCTCTGTGGTAAGGATAAGTGCCTTTTTTAGCCCTTCTGCACAATTATTTAGAAACCTGGGGAGGGAGGAGTTGCTCATTTCACTCCTTTCCACTTCCCTCCTAACCCAGCTGTGTCACAGAATGAGCTCACCCTCCTCAAATGCTCCTTACTCTTGCTCTGAAGGAGGGCAGTGTGTGAGAGTGCCAACAGGCTTCTGACAAAGCCAACTTGGCAAGTTGAAACAGTTTTTGAATGAATAGTCTTAGCTATCTTACACAGATTCACTTCAAGAACTGTAGGAGTGTTCCTGCAAACTTATTCAGCAGTTATCTCTGCCAGGGAGTGGTGACAGCTGGCTGGCATGGACCATCTCTCCCACAAACACAGCTGTTTGGGGAGATGTCTCCAGCTTGGTGCCCAGGCCAGCAGTACCTTCAGAGGGGACTTGTCTGCACAGGAATGTTTTATCTGTCGTATGCTCTCTATCCATGCTGGCTTCCTCAGTTTAGCATGAACCTTTCCTTAAGTACCTTAAACAGGAGACTTTGTTGTCCCTGCAGGAATGGCAATCTTATAAATAGCTATGGGAATTGACATCTGAGTTTAGTCCAGCATAATTTCTCCTCTCTTGAAACATGCTGTGCTTCATCTGAATTGTGTTAACTTACCCTGTGTGTGGTCTTAGCCTATGAAAAGCTTGGTGATTCCACATCAGGTATGCAGTAATAAACACAGAAGCTCTGTAGTCCAGGTGATTCAAAGGCACTGCAGCTGTGTCCACTGAATGCTCACCTCCTGTCTGTAAGCAGATGACTTTGCTATTTGAACAAACACGTTTGATCTGGAAATTGGAAGTGAGAGAGATGTAATGGAGCACTGAAAACTTTTGACTGCACTGTGCACAGCAATAGGTTTCATTTTATGGTGATTTTGTTTATAATGACACACATGCCAAATAAATCCTAACTCAAGGCAGTCATGATAAAGAAAATGTGAACAAGGATTACGAAGTTGGTGCAAGTATCCATTGCATCTCATGCTTCTGTCTTTGGTAGAATGATTCATTTCATCATCATCTCACCTCACCTGAGGCTGCGTAAGTAGCACAGTGATGACAGTCAACTGGGTGCTACAACCTCTCTGAGGGTTATTCTGACACTTACAGCACTTGGTACTGTACCACCTGAAACTCAAAAAATGCCTGTGGCCACTTAGCAGCCTATTTTGCCACTTTAAATGCCAAAGCTGCACCACCTGGCTAGCAAGTGCCTGCGTTTCAATTTCATACACCATGTCAGTGTTGCTTACACAGCAAAGCTTTCATCTCCATCTTCAGAGAGACTGAATTTGTGCTACATCCATGCAGCAGCCATTGAAATTCAGTGGCATTTGGACACCAAATTCATTTGTGCACCTTTAAATACTTTGGTCTTAATTATCTTACAATACTGTTTAACCAACCAATAATTTTCCATCTAGTCTTAATGTTCCTTTCTAATCCCTTACTGTGTGTGTGAAACAAATGGAACTAATATCAATCGACCTCTTAATCCATTAATCTAGCTAGCTTTTGTGTTATCAATATGAGCCTGACTTTCCAGCAGCTCCTTCTTTATGTTGTGCTTAGGGTTCTAAAATATGTGTTTAATGTCTTTGACGGATTAGTGAGCAAAAGCAAGGCTGTTGTGCTGTGCCTCTGGATCTACGTCTATTACAACTTCTTGTGGCAAAGGTGGTTCGTAAGCTTTCCGTGGCAAAGAGAGCGATGAAATTACTTACTGTGGTCTCAGCTAAAGTCTGTGTTTCTCTCAGAGAACGCTCGCCTTTTCTTCACAGTATTAGCAAATTTGCTGGCTTGGAGTCAGGGGAAGCCAGGGAGATGCCAGTAGGCCAAAAGAACATACCAACAGTAAGTTGGACATGATACACAGAAAGACTTAGGGCTCAGAGCTTGCCACAATATTGTGTTTAAGGGAATGCTCACAAGCCAAGGCACTATGAATATGCAGCAGTCTTTTGCAAAGCAAGGCTCAGAAATTTCACACCACCATGAAGGTACAAGTTGATGTCCCTGGAGTTGAACATGGTGGTAGGAATGATACAAGCCATCGGTTGCAATGTCTCGCTTGCAAGGCAGGAGCAAGTGTGGTGAAGTCCAAAGATGCACGCTGCTGTGAGAGCAGAATCAGGCATCGTTTCCACACACTATGGGATTTATTTGCTGTTCAAGATTTAGAGGCATCTCTGACAATTGCTTCTTTCAGCTACAAAACCTACACTGAAGCACAGCAATAACAAGATTTGAATGTCATTAGGGGCTGCACCTACACATCTTGCATTAAAGCAGCTAAGTATTTAACCCATGAATAGAACTCCTATTATCTTTGTTGCTGAAACCTCAGTATAGATCACTTAACCACTCTGCAAGAAATCCCATGAGAAACCAAAGACAGCAGAGAACAAAGTCAGACAAAAAGGATTCTATCTGCTAGAGATTTTAAAACACATTTTTCATGAGCACAGAGCCAACTTGGATATTACTCCTAATATAGATTAACCTGAGACAGATTTCTGCAGAGCGTGAGGCTGTAAGAATTTGGCCAGATAGTTTTTCACTGCAATTACGTGCAGCACAAAGGAGAGGCTGATGCGTGGAATGCATAATATGCCACCTCCTTCACAACACGGGGCTTAAACAGGAGTGTTGCAGACTCCATCTGCGCCCAGGTAAATCCAAGTTGGAGATAAGAAGCTGCTTCAACATCTAGCAAAAGGAGCTACCAAATGTGTGGGTTCAGCTCCCAGGCAAGAGTGTAACCAGTTGAGAAGTTTTAGTATTGGATAGGGTCAGCTACAGTCTGCTCAACAGTTGTGTAAATCTGGAGGAAGGGAGTTGAAGAGGTAGTAGAAGTGTGAGTTTTTTACTTATATGCGATTGAGAAGAAACCCAGAGGCTCTCTGCTGGCTAATAGGCAAATTGCCTTATTCATTTAGATATATTTAGTAAGTAGTAATGGCTCATTGCCCTGGCTTTTGACTTTTGTCTTAATGCTTAAAACAGATGTCAGACTGACAGTAAGCCCAACAACTCTCTTTGTTTAGTCACAGAAAAGTTACTTACAAAACCCCATGAAAAACTCTGGTTTTCCTCTGGCTGTAACTCGGTGACAGAGAAGGACTGGCTTGAAGAGGCTCCTTCCCAAGGAAGGTGAGACCAGACTTCAGCTGATATTGCAAATGTGGGCGTGGTGATGGCCCTTGTGTGCAAAGTGAGGTGAAGAGACTAAGGCTATGAAATGCATTCAAGCTAAGCTACCAGGCAGCTGCAGTCCCCTCTCTTTATGAGTGTATTTGCCACCGCGTTGAAGCCATCATTTTACGAATTAAATGTGGGGCTATCTGCTGATACAAATGGCCTTGCACGTGCCTGCATGGAATCTGCATCAGGAATTGGCTGCACGCTGCATCCTGGAGCAGCAGCACTGCTGGAGAACACATCTAGGATCATCACAATGCTGTGGGCTTGCTTGGATAGCAAATCAGAACATTTCCAGAGTACCCTCTGCATGATCTGATTATGGGCTAGACAAGACTTTAGTCTGGTTGCCACCATGGGAAGTGGCCCCTGCTGAAGTCAGCACATCTACCATGCTGTTGCATGAGAGAAACACCAGTTTTCAGAACTGATGGAGCCATGATGATGGGCACCAAACCTCACCCTTTCCTTAAAGGTAGTTGTAATACTGTGTGCTGTGCTGTGGTGTAACTTGGTCATCTCCATAGGTACAGAATTCCTGCAGCTGCAGGAATGCAAACCAGTGAACAAAGCACTGACTGTGTGGGTGCAAATGGTCACCACATAGTAGCCACTGCTTAGACATGGTCAACAGCATGGCTCTGGAGAGCAAAGGCAGCTGGTACATTTTGTGTGCTGCTGCTGCTGCTGTGGGCAGATTGGTTTACCACCTCCCAGTCCTGAAGTTGATCAAAGCAGAGGTCATTATGAGGCCAGAACCATAGAGACAGAAGAAGATAATTTCAAGACATTTCTGCTATCTGCTGTGGCAGAAGTGTTAAGTCTCAAGGCTTTTCCCCTGGCTCCTCAGATGCCGTAGGGCTTCAGAAACCTGCCTCTTGACTTGTAAAGGTGGAACCTTGTTCCTTAGGTGTAAGCTTGCTACATTCTCAATGAATCTTGCATCTTTTGGTCCTGTTGATGGAGTTTTTTTCATTATGATGGAAGATCTGAGGCAGTGCTTGAACCATTTAATAGTTAATAAGAGTAAGTCTCCCTGATTCAGTAGCAAGCATTTACAATGTGTTACCAGTTCTTTGAATTCAAAAGCTATTAAAATGAGAAACCCTATAGCATACAATGCAGTTAACTTTGCTGCACATGGACTAATAATACCTTACTGCTCCAAACACTGATTTTTTTAAGGCACGTCAAACATCTTGTCTGAATACTTCCTTTTCTTGTAGCATCCAAATTGTAGCCAAGGAGGTTTTTGCATCCACTTTTGTTAATGCCTATCTAAATACAACAAGCTTAAAAACAGCTACTGAGCTCGTTTGCCTGCCTTTGTGTAATTGCCTTTGGTTTATGTAGCCGTGACAAGCCTGTGGTGTTGACAGACTGGTTTTGGAGGGGAGCTGAAACATTCTTTGCTAGCTTGGCTGCTAGGAACTGCAGAAGGAAATGCAAGCTACCTGATCTGTTCTTCTTTCCCAGGCCACTTCCTTCCTGGCCTCACCGGGCAACTTGGACCAAGGGTTCGGAGAATTTATGCAGTTCAGCATTAGGCAAAGTGAAAGCATATTAACATCTTTTGAAAGCTTGTTTCCTTTCTAATTGCTGTTTATGCAGCAAACAATAGAGTTTAGATCTGGAAAATGTTCTAAGGGAATAGTGGAAGAAATCTTAGTGGAAAAAAGTCTCTGCATGAACTTGGCATTGGTATGTCACTAGTCATTGTAGACTACAAACCTGTTGGTGCTTGGAAGAACTGGCTAATCATGCAAGCACAATCCACAGTGTCACTCTTTGTGGAAGAGTCTTTTTTTTTTTTATTTTGGTGCCACTTGTCTTTTTCCGTCAAGTGAAAAGGGAAGAAAAGAAAGCGAAACCTAGAACCAAGCCCAAGCCAAATAAACCAGTTCTTTCTGCAGCTGACCAAGTGCTGTCTGCAACAGGCAGTGGCTGGTTCTAACTTAGACAATCCAAACTAGGCCACTTTCCTGAATCTTCCAGACTTCCCAATGTAGTAACTCAGAAGGATAATGATACGACTCCTAGTTAATGAGAGAACATCAGAAAAAAGAACTGCAGGAAGCTGTGAACTGCACTATCTCCGTACTGGAGACAGAATGCCACATGGCGAGAGCAGATGGGTAATCCTTCCGTCATTATCCTCGGCCACTGGCTGAAAGAAAAAGCTGTCACAGTGCTGAGGGCTGTATGTAAAGTGCATATACATGACATTTCCCCTCATTGCTACTAAAAGTTATATATGAGAAGAAATTGTAGAGAAAAAGGGATGCTAAATGCGACGTTGGAGGGAATAATTCTTCCATTTTCCTTCACTTCCTGAAGTGGAGCATATGCCAAGTTTCTGAACTAAGTTTCTCTCTCAGAAGGAAGAAGTAATACACATTGCACTTAGGTATCACATGTTGGGTGAGAATGGAACATACAGCAGTACGTGCTTTTGATGGCTTGGACCATAGTGACCAGAAGTGAAAAACAAGGATTATTTATAGATCAGGATTATCCCTGTTGTTCACCATGAAATGCTGTTTAAAGTGTGGCTTTTGCATATACGTTGACACTAGAGTTTGCATTTTCAAACTGTTAAGTGGCAATATGGGACAAGAGTGGATTACAAACTACTTGCTAGAGTCTCCAGTTTCACAAACCTACCAGAAGTAGAGGCATCTCTTGCATACAGAGGTCACATCTCCATCGACTTTAGCTTTGCCAGGGTACGCTAAGAGAGACCTCACACGGAGTGCAGCTAGATGTAAAATGAGCGTGTAGCAAGGAACCCGGGGGCTTTGTTTGCTTAAGAGAAGATGAAGTAGTATTTGTAGTACAGTATACCTGAGTAGTGAAGAATGTACACGTCAGCCATAAAATGACTGGAGAACACAAAGTTATTAATGGTCCCAGAAAAGTCAAAATACATTTCCCCTGTCTTCAAAGTACAGCAATATGCCAGTGCTGTGGAACAAAAAGTCATGTTGCAAAGCAGACCCTGAACTGTGTTCCATGATGGGGAAATTCTTAAAGACTATCTTTTGGGTTTGCTGTGTAGAGCAGTACAAGTGGCAGCCTCTCAGGGAAAAGTACTGTATCTTCCATATTCACACCCTCCCTCCCAATATCCTGAGGAGTGGTGTTCAAGCTAGGGAGAGGAGGAAGATAGAAAAGGGAATCTGAGATTTCAGGGCAGAAGCCCAAACCTCAGGAAATTACCTCTACAACAACTGCAGATTGCTAGTCAAACACTGCTCATGCTCATGGCCCATTTTCATGGATTTTTGTTTGGAGGAGTGGCTGCTCAGTTTGCAAAAGAGGAGCCTGAGGCTGTCTACAACTACCTGAAAGGATGTTGTGGAGGGGTTGGTGCTGGTCTCTTCTCATAGGTAGTGACAAGACAAGAGGGAATGGCTTCAAACTGTGACTGGATAGGTTTAGACTGGACATGAGGAATTTTTTTTTCCATCAAGCGTGGTCAGGAACTGGAGTGGGTTGCCCACAGAGGTGGTTGAATCACCAACCCTCCAGGTGTTTGGATGTGGTGCTTGGGGATGTGGTTTAGGGTGAACCTTGTAGAGCAGAATTAACAGTTGGACTTGGTGATCCTGAGGGCGTTTTCCAACCTGAGTCTTTCTGTGATTAGGTGATTGTTTCTGTTCCCAAGGTGCCATGCTTTTTCTGAACCCATAAAGTTGGTGATTATTCTGGATTCTTAGAGATTTTCTTTTAGGATTTAGTAGATTAGAGATGCCTCATCAGACAACTCAGTTCATTCCCAGATATGCCTTTTCCCCCTTCACCCTGCTAGCATACATCTACATGTAAATTTTGATGTGATGGGGGCATGATTGTTGGCATGGTTTGGGTGTTACCTGACCCCCCCAACTTTGGAAATCACCCAGACTAGACTCAGCAGGCTCTGGAAATGGAATGAAGCTTTATATTTACAGCTTAGCACAAAGCAGATATTTACAGTACATACAGTTATATACAGAAATATGCAAGGTAAAAAGGTAATACAGAAACACAACAGCCCTCCCAGAAACCTGAGTCCCCAGGAGGGCTCTCAACTGCCCTTCCATCTTCTCCCACCCCTCTCTACCTTACCCCAGATGTTGCCTTATGCCCAAGGAAGACTGGAGGGTTGGCCAGGGTGGCTAGGAAGCAGGAGGATTAGTTACACAGATGGCAGGTTGGGTTAGAGAGATGCAGCCCACAGTCCGGACAGAGAGCGTCTCCCTTATCTATATTTACACTCTAGTTCTTATACATCTCAGCAAGATACATCTCACAGTGAGTGAAGTAGACATCACCGTTGTTTCACAGCCTGAAATCTAGTTCTTCTCACCAAAACATTCTAGCTAGCTTCAAACTAGCATAATTGTTCTTAAGGAAAATGCAAATCTTCCTTCTGAAATAACTTAAGTCACTGATTACAGAATGTGCTTCTAAACTGCCTCTGAGTCAGCCTGTGAGTTGGAGTTCAGATAAGCCTGTAGTGTTTGTTCACCAGATGGACCATAAGCTCTTCAAAGCAGAGGAAGGGATATTGCTTATTAACATTGCTCTCTGTTTCACTTGTTTCTTTGTACCAAGTCTAGCTAGTTGATTTGGGTTTACACTATCTCCACGCTGTAAGGAGGATGAAATATATTTTCATAACAGGACAGGTAAATCTAGCAAAGTAGATCAGAGTAAAAATGTTACTGGGAGTGTGAGGGCTTTTTACATCAGTCTAAGTAGCCAAGTTTGATCCCCTCCTCCCCTCAAGCATGCCCCAGCTGAATTTCCATACCTATGCAGAGGTAAAAAGAGTTTCATCTGGTAGGATTTCAGAGCAGATTAGCTAAATCACGTTGGTTATCCACACCATCTCCCTGACAGTTCAGCATTAAGAATGGACGGGTTTTTCTCTGCTGTGCTCTGCGGCAGATGGCAGGAGTCTCACACAGCAGGGGCAACTGCAGCAGTTTTCATTGGTGACTCTCTCCAGTGTCTTCTGGTGCAATACAGCTCTCTCCAACGGCCACAGTTCGTGAGTGCGATAGCAACAAAATCTACTTCATGGTTTTGACTTTTATGTAATTTCTGATTTTAGTTTGTTCCTGGGATTTGTACAGTTCACTTTTCTCATGTTTTGTGATTCTCTTCCATCTTCAAAGTCAAGAAATTCAGCCTTGCCATTTCTGTTTTCCAGTTTCAATCAGCACAGAAGACCAACAATTAGTTAAATTATTCTCCTCCTTGCGCCCATTTGGCTGTTTTCTTTAACAAAGAGGAAAGGCAGTTTGGGCAGTCAGTGGCTGTTGGTCACAGTCGTTAAGAATGGAAGCCATACCTACTGCAGTCTCTGTTCCAGGCTTTATTACATAATCTCTGCAAGGACAGGGAAAGTGGTCAGAGAGGAAACCTGCTACTCTCCCTACTCTGCTTTTTCACTCAGTGCAGAAGTTGTCTCCTGCTGAGGCTTCCACCCATATGCAGGGTTGACTTCACACCAAAGACTCAGAGTTTTATAGCTTATAAATTATTGTAGCATGAAAACAAACCTTCTCTCCAGATGTCCTTTCAGTAGATACACATGAGAGCATGCACTGCTGTTCCTCACTGCCTTATCAGTCACACTAATTATATAGAGAGATTAGGAAAATCCACAGACATTTTCTAGCATCAAAATTGTCTCTTGAAATATGAAGGAAATTTTCTGATCAGTCATATAAATTTTAAGGAACATGGATCGCGTTTTTGTCATAATGACTGATGTGCTCCTTTTACAGAGAGCAGTTGCCCGGTGCTAAAACATTGCCTGCCTTGAATCTTGCTCTTAGCCATTTTAGGGCATCCATTTGAATGTATCTCCCATTTCACAAGGGGGCACACAGGATTGGAATCAGGCCCTAAAGTCTGTCACTCTTCAGAGCTCTCAGTAATTTGGCCTATTCAGAGTCTGTTTCTTCTGGTTCCTTGAGCACCTCCTGCCCTCTCAAACCCCAAGTGAAGGCTGCATGGGGCAACCACCTGCTAAGACCACAACTTACTTTGGAAGAGAAAGGCATTTAATCTCAAGCAGAAGCCACTTCTGCTTAGTATTTGTCAGCAGATTTGTTTGAGTGTATTTATAATGCCCAGTTCTTTGATGGTTTGGAATAAAAATTACCCATCAGCTTCCTGAGCCGTGCAGACTCTTGTCAGGATATTCAAGAACACTTTGAATCTTCCTTGGTTTTTGTTCAAACACCTCACTTTGCTGTGCTGTGACCAGCAAATGCAATGCACGTGCAGCTGATGTGGAAGGCTGGCACTGTCAGAATTCGTTATCACAGGCTCCCTGCCCAGAAGGAGTGCCATCAACACAGATGGCACGAAAGGACGCTGACCTGTCCTGTGAACTGAAGGGCAGCCAGATGATGCTCAGCCTCACACAGATAGCAGCCCTGCCGTGCTAACCTTCCTGGAAGTGATTAACGATGCCTTTTAACTTCCTTTAGACACACCTCGAAGCCAGTGGTGCTGGGATGCTGTTTGAAACTGTGGGCCTGGTTTTGGGCCCGATTCAGGTCTCACTGCTATACCTTAGGAGTAACTGTGTTGTGCTGATGGCTTTACACCAGGACATAGTTGCTATGAAGTGAGTATCCAACGGCATCAGAGGACAATACAGGACTAGAGAGCCCAGGAACTGCCTATTTCTCTTAAATTTCTTTCAAGTATATCACTGGCTGTTTGGTTATGTCCACCAGGTCTTTAATGTTGTAATACTGGTGTTCCTCAAAGGCTGAAAAAAGCATGTCCAACACTTGCTGTTTATCAGCTCGAGTCCATTTCCCATCTTCTTTCTTCTTCCTCTCATATTCAGTATTGTATCGATGATTAGCCAATGGTTTGTAGTTTGTGGTTATGGCTTTGTCCAGCTGCTGCGAAAGCCTTACAGGTTTAGAAGATTCTTCTATTTGTAATCTTTTCAGTTTCATGTAATTTTCACTAGCTGCAGGTCTGCATTCCGCATGTTGCACCACTATTCCTTCCAAGGAAAGTTTATCAGTGCTGCTGCTTTCAGATTTTTCTTCTGGTTAGCTTTCTACTGAACTTTCTGTGAACACAGTTAAGGTCTGTCCTCCCGCTCTTTGTAAAAGAAAGGGATGTTCCCTTGGTGCACTGACTGAAGCAGGGTTTCCTCCAATATCATTGATACTTGCAAGCTCTTCATTCAAAGGAAAGGACACTTCTCTTCTTCCTTTTTAGCAGTCCTTAGTTTTCCCACTTCCCCTCTTCCTGGAGCTTTACTCCATTGTTGTGACAAGTATTTCGGGACTTTCACCAGCCACGTGCCCGTGTTCTGCTTGGCCCCAGTGAGGCCCAGTATGGAACAACACTTTTTTTCTTGAGGATACAATTTCCCACTGGAGCCTGAAAATTGCTGTGTTAGGAACAATTCTAAACATCATTCTTCCATCAGATCACAAGATTATTAAGTGCAGTATTAGAGAGCCTGCTTTGTAGCATTGACCTACCACATCCTTATCTGCTTCTGTAGCACTGCCACGAAAGACAGTGCCAGTGAAACGTTATTTGCAGCCTCTCTGGTTCATGAGGAGCATTCTCTTAATAAAGGATGCTTCTGGATCTTATTGCTTGTTTCATTGTTCTTCAGATCAGAAACTAAATCACTCCCAATGCAAACAAAATTTGGCTGGTTTGTGCAAAGCCTGCTTTGGCTGTCATTCACAAAAAGCAAATGTCCTTATCAGAAGAAAGTATTTTTCAGCTTGGGATTTGGTTTGTAAAGTGGCATTAGGCTCACTAAAAGAGGCACTGTGCAGGCAGATGAAAAAAAATCTCCCTACTTCACTATCATCAGATAATGAGATCTTTCAGACTAGAAAGCCAGTGGCAGTGCTGAAGAAAAACGCAACTGAAGTCGTACATTATGCACACTTCTTGAGACACCAGGCACTTAATTACAGCTGCCTTGTGCTTGTGGCTGGCACCTGCAAACCTCGCAGGGCTGTGCAGGTGTTGCACCTTGCTCTTGTTCTCATTCAGCAGAGGCCAAGCACTGTGAGCGTCCTTTTTGCTACGAGTTAAACAATCTCAGGCTTAGGGACTTTGAGCTGGTTTTGCCTATGAAATAGTTTGCAGATAGTCGTGTCAGTGTCATGTGTGGGGGTTGCTGTTCACAAGATGGGGGAAATAACTCTTTTTAAAGGTGTACCTGTGCTGCAAGCACTTGGACCACCTGGCCATTGGCAGGGCTCACGCACACCAAAGGTGCTACAGACTGAACGTCGCATTCAGGTCTGCTTTGAGCAGAGACACAGAATGGTAGGGGTTGAAAGAGACCTCCGAAGATCATCTAGTCCTCCCTGATAGAGCAGGACCACCTAGAGGAAATCACACAGGAACATGTGCAGGCAGGTTTTGAACGCCTCCAGAAACAAGATATTCCACGGTCTTTCCAGGCAGCCAGTTCCAGCGCTCTTCCACTCTCAAAGTGAAAAGTCTTATGTGCCTTATGTGGAAGCTCCTGCGCTCCAGTTCACGTCCATTGCCCCTTGTCCTCTCACTGGACACCACTGAGAAACGTCTGGCTCCATCTTCCTGATGCCATGGTCTGGTTGATTGGATGAGGCTGGGTGGGAATGGATGATCTTGGAGATCTCTTCCAACCTGTTTGATTCTGTGATTCCTGACATGGATGATTACAATCATAATAAGATCCTCCATTGGTCTCCTCCTGGTTAAACAGTGACAGGTCTCTCAGTCTTTCACAAGGTGGATGTTCCAGTCCCCTGCTCATCCGAGCAGCTCTCCCTTGGACTCTCTCCAGTAGTTTCATGTCCTTCTTGACCAGGGGAGCCCAGAAGTGGACAGGGTGTTCCAGATGAGGCCACACCAGGGCAGAGTAGAGAGGGAGGAGCAACAACCTTGCAAAAGTGAAGACTGATCAACAGCTACATGGCCTGCTACAACATGACAGGGAAATTTATGAGTGTGCTGGAGGTTATTGATAAGCTGGGCAGGTCTGACAGCTTGGAGAGCAATTTTCCGTCCATTAAGGAACGCAGGCTGCTCTGCGTTGTTAATGCGGCCAGCCAAAGCGAAGAAGACCACCATGTGAAACGGCTGCAGGTCAGTTCAGCGTGAGTGGGCTCCAAGTCACTAGGAACAAACGAACAAAACCCCGAACCCCCAGTAATGATGACGATGGAAAAGGGGCCGAGTACCAGCCTTCTGCCAGCTGGGAGAGCGGGGAGGCGAGAACCGGGAGTAGAGCGCTGAGCACCGCCTGCGCGGCTCTGGCTTGCGCTCCCTCAGAAGATGGCACTCTGCTGCTGCTGCCGCCCCCTCCCTCTCCCGCCTTCCCGCCCGCCGCGAGGCACGGGGGCGCCCCGGCCCAACCCCTTCCCCTCATGCGGGGCCAGGGACTGCTTCCTTGCTTGCTTGCTTGCTCGTCCGCCCGCCAGCAGCAGCAGCGCTGCTCCTCCTCCGTCTTCAGTCCACCCTTCTCCTCCCCCTCCTTCCTCTTCTTCCGCCAACCCCACCCCTCGCCCCAGGCTGGCCCGGCCGCCGGCTGCAGCATCGTGAGGGCTCCCCGCCGGCTTCCCCCGTCCTCACACGCGGCGCACACCTCCTCCTCCTTCCAGCCCGCCCGCTCTCCCTCCTTCCTTCCTTCCCCACCTCCGCCCTCCTCCTGCTGACGTCTGGCTCTGCCCGGCTGAAAACTCCGTGCCGCGGCGGATGCGGCGGCTCTCGGGAGCGCGGCAGCAGCGAAGATGGTGGCCGCTCCGTGCGCCCGGCGGCTGGCGCGGCGCTCCCGCTCGGCGCTGGTGGCAGCGCTCACCGTGCTGCTGCTGCAGACCCTCCTCGTCTGGAATTTCACCTCTCTCGACGCCGGCGAGGAGCAGCGCGGAGGCGCCGCCGGCCGCGAGAAGCGAGACCGCGGCGGAGAGCAGCGGGCGCATCCGCAGCGCCGCGGACCCTCGGCGCCGCACGGCAAGGCGATGGTAGGCGCGGGCGGGCGGGCGGCGGGAGGGGCAGCGGCGGCGCCCCGGTCTCACGGCGCTTGCCTGCAGTTCAGTGGAGGGGGCTGCACAGGAGACTCGGGGAAGTTTGGGCTAGCGAGGCGCGGCCGCCCGGGACTCGGCGTCCTCTCGGCCCCGCGTGGGCGTCCCCCTCCGCCGTGCAGGTGCAGGGGTGCGGGTCCGGTCCCGCCGCGGGAGGTCCTGGCTGCCGGAGGGGCCGGCGACGGGAGCGCCCAGCAGCCGCAGCTGATCCTCGCCACTGCCCGGTGCTCTTTCGGCACTGCCTGCCGCCGCAGCGGGCGTTTCAGCATCCCCGAACTTCGCCGGGAGCCGCTTGCCCCATCCGTTGCTGGAAGCCGTACAGGCTCCATGCTGTGCTGCACAGCCCCGTCAGGCCCAGTAGGTGACAGCCAAAGAAACCTAATGCAAGCGTTCTGTTCGAAGCCCAAGGGTACCGAGTCCGTGCCCTCTCGCCCTGTCGCTGTATTTTCTTTTGCGAACTCCCGTTTTCGTTTACATGACTCGGGCCTCGCAGCCAGCGGGGTGCAAGGCTGGCTTATTTTCAGTTGCATTCCTGAATTTTCTAAGCATGTTGACAGCTTTCTCGGTGAGTTAAAACGAGCCTCAGAAATAGACTTTGCTGTGTGCCACCGCTCTGTGGTATTCTTCAGCTCCAGAGAGGCTTCCTTTGGATTTTGCTTAATTCTTTTAGTATTCGGCTCACCGTAAGTGTTGCCTCTTGAAATATGCGGTATATTTTTATCTGTTTCTGTATTTCTGTTTACATCTTGAGAGAGAAAGCAAGCGCCTGGGGCTCAGAGATGAGTTATCCTCATAAATGTCTGTGGGTGTTTCAGCCACGGAAAAGCTGCAGAGAGCTGTGCCCTGAGCACACGAGTGCTCTGTCTCTGACGTTTGGGATAACTTCTCTGAAAGGCAGTGCGTGCCCATCCAGCTGTGCCTTCCGTAGATCAAAATTAACATTCCTGCTCACAGAGATAAATTTTTATCTCTCTATGCGGTCTTATCTTGGTACTTTGCTGTATTGGTGAGTGTAACTGTTAAGACTCCGCTGGTTTTTGTCCAGTACTTTGGCCTCTGCCTCTTTTCCTCTCTGTCCAGTCCTTTATTGGTCTGTCTCATTCGTTTACAGATGTTTTCCTTCTTGGGCTCTCCACTGTGGGTTATCAACGACTGGAGGGTGCTGGACTGTGGGCAGGAGGGGGGCCGGGAAAGGGCAGCCTGCACCTGGCACTCCAGCCATGCTGCCCAGCTCATGAGGCTTTCTAGGAAATAATCCTCTTCCGTGGGCTCCAGGGCAGCGTCACAACAAGTACAGTTGTCCTGCAAACGGCCTGGCGCAGGATCCGGTTTGTGCCCAGTGCATTGGAGCGAGCGCCAAGTTCAGGGCTGAGAGCTAATTGTCTCTGAGCTGGTGACATGCAGATGTAGGATATGATTATTGTGATGCTGGCAGTTATGAATCGTGCCTTTGTGCATACCGATTTGATCACAGACCTAAAGATGGAGCACTGGAGTTCCAAAGAGAAAGCATGTTTTAAGACACATGGGCTGTACGTATGTACCCTGTGTAAGCTGATGACTAGTGTGGAGCACACTGTGCAGTCTCGCAGTGTCTGGCACTGGTACTGAAAGCCAGCAGACCAGCAGTGCTCAAGAGAAGCAGCAGTGTGCTTGACAATGCCTTGTTAAGAGGTGATTTAACAATACATCTTCTAGATGACTTTATGGTACTTGTGGCTTTGCTTAACCTACGAGCTGGGAAGCAGCCATCATACTTAAAACTACTTTTAATCAGAACACAAAACCTCACACTTAAGCATCTGTGTATTGATTAGGATGGTGGAAATGTGATAGGGAAATTGGATTTGTGTAGACTTCTGCCTTAACAACTCGGCAGCTTGCTTGAACTGGTAGGTGAAATTCTCAGGCACTGCTGACACGTGAATGCTGATTTACCTAGTCTTACCTATGGTGTCTGTCTCTGAGGCAGGTCTGCCTTCCACTACAGACTGAGCTCACGAGGAAAATCTGTTTAATGGAATTGCACACTGCAGAATCAGTGTGAATGGGGATATTTTCTCCCCTGTGACTTTGTTTCCACATTCAAGTGCACTTCATGTAATGCCCATGCAAAGTTATTCTCGTTCTCAGTAGTTTGTGTACGTCAGATCGTTTTGCAGCAGTCAGAGAAGCTGGCTGTTGTGGATGCAGTAGCCTCATTATATCCAAATGTCTTTGGAGTAAGTGCATCTGAGGCCCTCCAAGGATTTTTTTCCCAAAGATTTCTCAGTTTTGCATTTCAACCAAAAACTAGCATCAATTTCAATATGTGCTTGGCCTGATAATGGAGTGCTGTGTTTAGTATGTCTTTGAGGAGTATTTTCTCAAGAGGCTGCCAAGTGCCTATGATACAGAACTTGATTACTTTTGTCACTTTAAAGAGTGTTTAACACCTGGACACCCCACTAACTGCCTTTGTAGGAGTCTTTGGACTAAATAGTTGTGAAAAGGGTCCAAAATCTGCTTTGCCTAACACAGTGCTTCTCAAATGGGTGTCTGAAGGTTGCTGTTTAAAGGCAGAGTAGTTTTTTTTTATCTTGGTCTTTCTTTGTCTCTGGTCTATGTACAAGACTGAAATGGTGGCAAGTATTTTACTGAGCTGAACACAGGTGTGTGAGGATTTGGTAATTTGTGTCTGCTGAGAAGGAACGTGAACCAGGTGTGTAAGAGGTGTTGAGCTCTGTATGAAATGCTCTCAGGTGTGTGCAATAAACATTTCATCTGGAAAGTGAAATAACGTCCCCCCCAGAGTGAGAAACGTTGCCACTGTACCTAACTGACTACAAATGGCCAAGGCAGGAATAAACAATTTTGAACTGAGCTGTTTTGCAACTGAAAACATTTGCTGTTGTAGTTCCTCTGGCCAGCTACATCTGGAGCATTCATTACTCATGAGAAGGTTCCTGCAGCTGGTCCATATTTAGTTAAACCAGCTTATGGATATCTTTAAAGAAGGGTGAACTGTATCAATTGCAGTGGTTCAGCAGCATCCATCAGACAAGCTTCATTCATTTAGCAAAACTCAGTGCTGAAAGCATGGAAGAATTAAGCTACCTTCTAAGAAAGGGTTGCTTTTGATGTAAAAGCCTTTGAAAAGTATGCAACAGCTCTTTGCTGCTAGAGTTCAGGTTTTGTAATGCAGCCTGCTAGCAATGGTGGAGGTGCTTGGGAGTGGATGTTGTGTGTTGGAAACCCAAAGGGAAGAAAAAGGAACACAAATCCCTGCTTGAGGACAGCTTTGGGTGAGAGGGCTGTGAGAGCAGAGCATCTGCTGTGGTCTTAGCTCACCCCCAGTGCTGCACTGAGAGGCAGTTGTATGTTGCAGTGATGTGCTCAGGCTGCCCAGTTGTGGCCTCTGCCCGGGCATTAGACATTGAAGGCCATGTCTGTGGGTATGTAATGCTCCTTCAGGCCTGGAGGCATTGCTGGGTTTTCATTATTGCCTGGTTTACCATAAAGCAGGAGTGTCAGTGTATTGTTACTGTGTCAGCAGAGTGAAATGTAGCTGTTGCTTGCTGGTGTGGGATCAAAGCTGTTCTTCAGTCTGAGATGCTGGGTGTTCCTTTGACAGAAATGGTGTGTTCCTTTCTGCATGAAGCCAGCAGAGGAGCCAGACACAGCTGTCGGTAGCTCAGAATGTTCTCAAGTGTGACATGAACAGAAAGTGTGATCTGTGTGGGGACACTGGGGGTTGTCTGGTTTAACTCCAAGCAAAGGTTAAGGCTGGGAGGACAGTTCTGGGGATATTTCTGCAGCTGAAGATGTGATGCTACTTCTGCTGAGAGTGTGGAGAGTCACGCTAAGTCTGTTGCTCCATCATCATGGAGGTGCTCAGGCAGGTTGCGTTTCTTACTTGTTCCTCCCTGGTCACTTCCTGATGATGCACTCTGAGCTGCACCAGACTAAAGATGCAAGAAGCAGAAAGTGGTGATGCATGCCCAAGCTCTGTAATCCCTGTTGGTTTCCAGAACTGGGCAGGGCCTCCAACTGCTCCTCTGCTCAGTGCTTACAGTTGTAAAAGCTGTGGTCAGTTGTTACTGACAACAAGACAGCAGCAGCTCCGTAATGCTGGAGGAGACAAGGGGAAAGAAAACCCAGGAAACTTTGCTCCAGTTTCTCTAAATACTGTGCATCAAATGTTTCCCCTCACTTTTTTCCAAATGCTTTCCCAAAGTAAGAGTGGTGCAGAATTCACCTTGTCTGTCAAGCTGGCTGGTTGTTTTTTTCTCTTTTCAGAAAGTAGGAGAGTTTTCTTTTGAAGAGTATTTACCCCTGTAACGTTTAGATTCTGCAGGTGGCTTCCCAGCACTGCGTTGCCAGCAACAAGCACCCAACCCAGACCTCCCCTCTGCCTAGCGTCAGTGCATCATCTGTGTGGGAGGCACTTAACAAATGAATTTCTGCATGGCACACAGGTTTCAGAGTAGCACCTGTGCTGAGGCGTGGCTTTGCAAAGGTGGGCATTAAAGGAGAGCTTGTGCCTTGGGCAAGGAACTGGGCTGCCACTGGAAGTCTTGGTGTAGTTGCTGGGGCTTGGCTTTACAAAGTTGCACTTCAGCATGAGGTATTCTGTTAAGATCCAGAAAACAAAAAAGATTTTGGTGTGGGGGGGAAAGAGTTCTTTCACCCCTAATTTACCCCTTTTGCTTACCCTGGGAAATATATTGGTTCCATGTGTGATGGGTGGTACCAGATGGTACCTATTTAAACATCTTCTCCTCTAAGCAGCTTGTTGATGTAGATATGTGGCCTCGGTAATTTCGTCTCTGAACAGAAGAAATGAGGGGAAAAGGGTTTTCAGAAAAATTCCCGGGCCGGGAAGGTGCGAGGGAGCTTAGAGGGAGCTAATTGTTTGTGCGATAAACTTCAGCAAACTGCGTCCTTGCTCATTTTAGCTGGTCTCAGGGAAACAACGGAGCTAAGGTACCTTAGCTCCTGGGTACAGCCAGTGACAGCGAGCAGAGAAATGATACATTTCTTACAGAGTGGGTCTGCGGCACCGAGCTGACCATTAAGTAGGGTTTTACTTGTTAACAGGAGCTTAATCTTGCTGCAGTACAGCTTAAGTAAGGGTTGAAAAGGAGAATGGAAGCAACTAATCATTTCCTGATGGGAAAGGGGGGAGACAATGCATCTGCCTCTAGAAGCTGCATAATGATTTTTACAGTCTTAACACTTAACAAGGCACATGTTAATAAAACAAACAAATCTTTTCAATGACAGAGAACTAATGTATGCATTATTTAAGGAGAGTATTAGAACCAGATTAGATTGATGGACTCCTGCTGCACTCACCTTGTTAAGCATCTTCTCTGTGGGGTTGTGGGAAGGTATTACACGAAATGGATCTGGATTATGCCATAGGAAGACTTTTCCAGGCCACCGGTGTGGGTTTTGTTGAGTTTTTCTTTCCTTCAGTGTATGATGGGGTTTTGCAGATGTTCCCTTTGAAATAGAAGAGTTTTCATTTTCTAGCAAGAGACGGGCAGCTGTTGTACAGGAGACATACAAATCCCACTCTCTTCTTGTCAGCTACTGCAGAGTGGGTACTTCTTGGTGTAAAAGGCCCTCACTACTTCGATGTGCCTCAGCTGCATGGAGAAAATAGTTTTTGCTGTTTTTTCCCCTTCAGCATTGAAAGTCCATGATATCTGATATGGCATCTTATTAGGGCTTGTTGAAGGGACAGGAGCACAATGAAAGGATGAAGTGAACTTCATTTGTAGGAACAGTCAAATTATATAACCTCAAGGATTAATTTTAATCTGATTTTTCAGATTAAAAAAACCTGATTTTTCTTTACAGTGCTAGAATTAGGCCTGACACTTTGGCGCTTTTACAGTGACTCTTTAAATGGAATACAATATCCTGTGTTTTTCCCTCTAAAGTAGGTTGTTGGAGTGTCTGATTTGGGCAGATGCAGGAGCATCCCTGCAGGAATACTTGCAGGATGCTCGAGGGCTGCTGTCTGTAACTGCTTGCGTTGGTGCCGGTTGGAAGCAGCACTTTCAAGTGCCTCATTTTTAGACTTGGGAGGTTATTCTTCCCCTGTACTCAACACTGGTCAGGCCACACCTTGAGTATTGTGTCCAGTTCTGGGCTCCTCAACTCAAGAGAGATGTTGAGGTGCTGGAACATGTCCAGAGAAGGGCAGCAAAGCTGGTGAGGGGCCTGGAACACAAACCTTATGTGGACAGGCTGAGGGATCTGGGGTTGTTTAGCCTGGAGAAGAGGAGGCTCAGGGGTGACCTCATTGCTGTCTACAACTACCTGAAGGGTGGTTGTAGCCAGGTGGGGTTGATCTCTTCTGCCAGGCAACCAGCAACAGAACAAGGGGACACAGCCTCAAGTTGTGCCGAGGGAAGTACAGGCTGGATGTTAGGAGGAAGTTGTTGGCAGAGAGAGTGATTGGCATTGGAATGGGCTGCCCAGGGAGGTGGTGGAGTCACCGTCCCTGGGGGTGTTCAGGAAAAGCCTGGATGAGGCACTTAGTGCCATGGTCTGGTTGACTGGACAGGGCTGGGTGCTAGGTTGTACTGGATGATCTTGGAGATCTCTTCCAACCTGATTGATGCTATTCTATTCTAACTGTTGGCCACCCTGTCCAGTCTGCTTCAGTCTCATAACCGTATGCTGGCTTTTCTACCTCCAGGGAAGCTGAGCCCTGGCAGTTTCCACCTTTATTTGTCCCTTTACATTTGGTGCTGGTGACTTTGACTCTCCTCTTCTGGACACTTAAGACCTAACTGAATCTCACAAGCTCTGGGCTGCTCAATTCAGGCAGTCTAAGGCCTTCTGATTCACAAACAGGGAGGTGTGCCTCCAGAAGGAAATTGAGCTCATTTGAGGTCTGACTCTCTGCACAAGCCTGCGCCTCTCTGCCAGTGAGGGAGAGCAGCTGTGGCAGTGATGCCCAGGCGCCTGTTGTGCTGTTGCAGGAATCCAGGTCTGGTGTTTCTCTTCCCTAGTCTGCAGCGTGTTTTGTTAACTTCCCACATGAAAGTGGTGTAGGTTTGGAGTAATCAGCCCTTGTGAAATCATTTGAGGTCTTGAGCAAAGACTGGCACCAGCTTGTCAGCTGCCGTGCATTGGCATGGCTCCACTGAAGTCCATACAGACCAGCCGAGGACTCCAGACCCACAAATGTAATTAGTGTTGTAATAATAGCGTCAAACAAGTAATCATTATTTTTACTCTCTCTTTTCATTTCAAAATGAGTAAATGATTTCCTCTTGGATCAGTGAAAGTAATTTACATTATGCACAACGATGGTCTGCGTGGAAATGTAATCATTGGTTTGTATGGCACCATCTGGGCACTAGAAGCTTTACAGACGTGTGAGGAAAGGTCCCTGCCATGGCGAGCTTACAGGCTGCACAGCTTTTATAACTGTTAGCACTCAACAGGAGTCATGGATGTAACTTTTGCAGCATTACCATCAGGAAGCTGTTCAGTACAGGACTTCCACAGACTCTTCAGAGATTTTTCACTCACCTATCACAATTTCTCTATGGTTGGCTCTCTACAGCCTAAGGGCAGGATGAGGCAATGGACTGATTAGTGTGGATAGATCCAGAGAGAAATCAGCAAGAGGCTAGTATTGTAAATTGGCTTCCCAGCTGTTTTCAGGCAGGAAAAGGAGATTTCCAGGCTTCACTTGGGTGCAGAAGATGGTCTCAATGCCCTTTGGACCTGTACCTCCTGTAGAGTTACTCCCAAGCTTTACTTCTGATACAGCACTGAATGCTTTACTGCATTTGAGTATAAAGGAGAAGTGAATAGACCAGGAATACAAAAATTGAGCAACATATAACCTTGCCTAGACATACACCTATGGTGTAACCTTGCCAAGTTCATCCTGTTATGTGGAGTACCAAAAGGGTCAGTGCAGGATGCTTAAATCACATGACTTCTTATTTTTAGAGCTGATTACAGGATTCCTCCAAGGGATGACCTATTTATGGCATGGCTGTAATTGGCTTCTTTCTTATTATTTTGCAGTAATGGAATTAAGCTTCACAATAAAGGAATACCAGTTTAGTGAAAGAAAGGCAGCTAGGAAAGATTTCACACTAGTGTATGCTTGACTCTGAGGGCAGATCTTGGGTGTTTCCCAAATACTGTGTTTTCAGGCTACTGCTCTGGGTGCTGCTCTGTTATATTATTAGAGGGCAAGTGTGATGCTTATGTCAAACAGTTCTGAATGACTCTGCAAACTTTATTTCCTGGATGTGGTTGACTGAGTCATGTACGCTCGGTTTTACTTCATGCTGGAGCCTTTGCTTGCCCTTCACATATACTTTTGTGGTTCAGTTGTGTTGGTTGAGTCCGAGAGCGTTTTTCTCGGAGCTGATGCTGTGTGCTGGCTTGGCCTCATGGTGAGCTTTGGATTCCATGCTCTCTGAATTTATGAGAGGTCTTCTGTTTGGTTCTTAAAACTCAGCATGTTCTCTGTGAGTGCATTCTGTGACTCAGGAGGACACGTGGTTGAGTTCAAATGTCTTAGAAAGAAAAAAGTGATGGAGGTTGTGGCTGTACTGACTAAAGTCCAGTGAGTTCTCTGGAAGTGCATCCAGGCTGTTGACCCTTCCTTGAGAGATGAACAAACCAACCCGAGAAATCTTGTTTCTATGGCAAGTTTGTGGGCCTTCAGAAAGGTGCAGCCACACGTCAGAGGCAAGCAGGGTCCTTGTGTCACGTGTTCTATCTGCAGGGTGACTGACCAACAACTGGCCGCTGTTGATGGAGTGCTGCCAGGACCTTTTTACCTTGGTCCAGACGTGTACGTGGAGCTGTGACTAGTTCAATGGCCATCTGCTAACTGTGGAATTTAAATTGGACTTTGTGTAGAAATGAAGTGGTACCAGAGCACTGGGCTGATGTTGAGCACACACGTGAAGCAAAAGTAATTTGTTGTCAAGCTAATATTACCTGGTAGGAAAAAAATACTCTGATGAAAAATGGCAGCCTGTTGCCTGCAAAAGTCCACGTTCAGGTAGCTGGAGATAAATCCAGGCATGTAATTGCAGTGACTGAAATGCCCACAGGCTTCCTTAAGCACTTAGAGCTTCCTGTGAGCGCCTGACACAGATGTTTAAATGTATGTAAATATGCATTCAGGTGGCTACCTTAAGGCTTCTGAGTTCAGCAACTTGGCATACAGTGTGTAGAACCCAAGCAACAAGGAGAAGAAGAGGCAGTGTAGTAAACAAAGCTGTTAGTGTACATACACCAGGAGAATAATAATACTTTGCACAGCTACTGTGCCTTCAACTGCTTACGTTTTGGCATGCACTGGAGTTGGGTTTAGTCACTGAGCTGCTCATAAATAGAAACTCGGAGGTGCTGTCTGCTAGCAATGTACATGGAGCAGTACCTCAGCCACGAGCTAGCTCTTTTGGCAGCCTTACAAGCAGAGATGTGCAAGGCTTCAGCGCAATATTTTGATAAGTCTCTGGTTCTTATTAAAATAATAATTATGGTGATAATTATAACTGTAGTTGGCTCTGAGTGAGCTGCTAAGTGAGTAGGGGGCGGCTGGGGGAGGATTCTGAAATGTTCTTTTAAACCCATCAGAATCCTGCACCTTGAGCTCTGTGCACACAGATGAGGACGTTTGTGTCTGTTTCTGGCATGTCACCTGCCAGTACCTGCCAGTGCCCGTGTGCTGCACAGCTTCCCGTGGAGGCAGCTGCAGATCCCTGCTCAGTCTGCCTCGCAGGATGATCAGCATCCCTCTGTTCGTGTTTCTAATGGCAGAGAGATGATCCAAATAGGTGATGGTACTTTGCAGCAGGGCAGTGATAAAACAGTGTAATGAGCTCACAGCCGTCTGCTCTTGGCACTGTGACATCTGCTGTGTCCATGACTTCGTAACAAGACGATGCCATCGTGTTCCCAAAAGCCCAGCTCAGGCCCTGATAATACTGCAACCAAGGGAAGGTTTCTGTTAGCAGGTAGCACTGTAGCTACGACGACACTTTCCTGAGCCTTTCCACTCTAATTCAGTCTGAAACATTTACAGCAGCCAGACTGCCCCTGCCTGGCCTCCTGTGCTAAGTGACTGAGTGATTAATGGCTGTTTATTAGAAAAAGATGGCCTCCAACATGCTCATTTCCCAGGCCGTGGAACCAGCAATTTCCCCCTCACTCCTAGCTTCCATTTCTAAAATAGGATATTTTTGTTTGATTTTTTTGAAGTTGCCTTTGCTGACCCCTGGATATCTAAGAAAAGCAGACAGCCTTGGCCATTGCTTGACATCTGGAGTGTGAGTGTTTGGATGCTTGATTCTCTTTGCTTAGGGCTTCAGCAAAATGTCTCCTGCACTGGGCAGGAGAGTTTAGGTTCTAAGTTGCAGGACAAGTTTCTACAAAGAGAGGAACACACATGGGGAACATTGGGAACAAAGTTAGAGGTCAGCTGTAAAGCTCTGTGGGACCTCTGGAGCACAGTTTCCAAAATCAATTTGGAAATGGGATAAATCTAAGTGCATTTATTGCGCTTTCAGAGCAGAGGAATTTTCCAGAAGTGATTCTCACAACAAGTACTCATTTTCAGAGGCAGCTGATGCAGAGAAAGAGCAAGGCTTGTTTGGTGTTTTAGTAGGCTCACGTAGCCTAAGATTTGTTTCTGCAGTTGCTGTGGGATCCGTGGGTTTATGCACATACTCCACACAGCAGATTTTGATCCAAAAGTACTTATGTGGAAGTTAAGTTATACAGCCACATACGTAAGTAAAAAAGTGCTTTGGTAGAGTTCAGGTATGTTTGACACAGCGATTTGAGGCAGTTTGGGTTTTGTCCGTTTTAGTTCCATCATCACCCTGTCAGACCTCATGCTGTCAGGATGTTACCAACAGGATATTTTGTTCTGTAGTTTAAGTCCTTAAGAGGATTTTCACTTTCTGGTTGTGCTGATGTAAATTTGCTGTAATTCGCATATCATGGACCCATGGACGAACGTATTTGTGGAGGAAAGTAAGGATCTCACAGGTCAGTTGTCCTCCAAGCACTCCTTCAACCACAGATGGAGAGCAGTTTGGTTGCTTTTGAAGTGTCACTGTGATTTTGTAGCGATTGTTCAATGGTCATGTACTATGCTTTAGATGATTTCTGTCTGTGGGCCATGTGTCACTTGGAAGGAGTAAGTGGAGGGAAACCCCTGCACTTGCTACTGGCCTGGATTCAGCTTCTGGGCTGTGTTTTCATTGCAGTTACCAGACCTAGCCAGGCCTCAATCTGAAGTCTGCTACCTAACAGTGCTTTGAAACCTTTGATAGTGGGGGAGCAAGGTGCGTTTTGTTGGCACTTGTCAGTGAGTGCTTGTATTTTGTTGTTAGTTTAATTATAGTCTTGTGTATTACCTTCCTCCCTCTTGAACAATTCCTTCCTGTTTCAGGAGGTTTGCTCGGTGGGTGCAGCAGCTGGTTTAAGCCCTAGTTTGAAGTCACTGGGAGTTGTGACATTGACTTCAGTAGCTTAGGTGGGATTGTGTTGGTAGCACAGTTGCTTAGGAGGTGGATTAGTGTAATTGGAGAGAAAAATACTTCAGGTCTCTATTAGACATTGGTAAATAGTAACTCAGTTATGGAATGGTGTTTCTCCTTTGAATCAACTGCTGTGGGTTTGTTTTCTTTGCTTGTCATTGTAAGCTCTTTTCTTCCTCAATTGTAGTTGCCCAGTTGGAGATTGTTTCCCATTTTCTTACAGTAACACTTCTGCAGCACTTGCCTGTTGTACGCTGCCTGCAGGCAGCACAATGTGTCCTCCACTGTTTGCCCGTTGTGGGGTTAGGATGGCAGCGAGGCTGCAGGAGTTTGAATCCTCTCTTTAGTAGAGAGATGCTGGTTTGGTGGGTTTGGGGTTTCTTCCTCCCTTCTTGTTAGGGTGAAACTCACTCAAAGCTCAAGTTTGTAACTCGTAAGCAAGCAAGCAGACACACACACACCCCTGTATCTTATTTTTGGCCATGCTCACCTCTATTTTCGTTAAAGATGATCAACTTTTATTATTTTTCCTTCTTTCTCCTGATTCTCTGCATTCCACTGCAGAGCTGGGGAGAGCGAGTGAGTGGCTGCATAATGCTTAGTTGCTGACTCGGGTTAAACCATGGTTAGGTGGCTAAGGAGACCCTGTAGCTGTACTTTGCTGTGACAGATTCTTACTCCAATAGCACTGCAGAAAGCAGCTGTTTTGAACGGATTCTGTGTGTTGGGCACGTGCCCACTGTTAGCCTCTGCAGGTCTCCCAGGAACAAAGTGGTTCTCTTCCTTTCAAATTTAAGAGTCTGGCATTTGTTTGGGCAAAAAATAGTTGACAAAACATATTTAGGTGTATTGTGCTGTCATCTTTCTTGCCACGAGAGGAGACCCTGCTGCTTCAGCTGTCTGATAGACTTTGGTTTGGTGGATGGATGGTCCAGGTCTGGGCAGTGATGGTAACTACTTGCAGTTAGATTTCATAACTAGCGCTGTGAGCTGGAGTTGTGCCTGGCTGCCTTGCAGCAGCCGTTTCTGTTTCAGAGCAGTTGGTGGGAGGGAACTCATTTTATCTTCTTTCTGCTACATCTGTAATCAGGATAATTTTTCCCTGAGCTGCACGCATCTGTGGCCTAAAACCTGTGCTGAGCCTGGAGGTTGTCTGTGGAAGCTGCTGTTTCCCACAGCCCAGCGCTCACTCACCATTAGCAGAAGCTTGTGCTGCTTCATTCCTGCACAGTTTATTTGGAAGGATTCAACAGCAGTATTTATGGAGGGTTGCACAGTCCAACATGAACACATGTGTCTCGTACTGATGCACGAAGGGTCTCATTGTACTGCGAGCCTTACGTTGTAGGATTGCCAATCTCCTTAAGTAATCCTCGAGTGTCTACGAAGGGGGGAAAAACCACCCAAACCCAAACCAGCCCTTTGGCCATTCCAGCTGCTGAGCTCTCAGTCCTTGAGAAGCAGCTTTTCTATTATCCCTAATGCTCTAAAGCTGGCTGAACAAAGTGAACACAGATGTTTCCTCACTGGCCTTACAGAAGACAACACCACTAAAGGCATTACTCAGCTGCAACTCAGACTTCTGCCTGCAGAAATCTGTTGACCAAACAGTTAGTTTTACTCAAGAAGGCTTTCTGCAAAGTTGAGCAGGCTTGCTGAATAATACTTCTTGTGTTAGCAGTTTATTAACCACTTACTAATTTACCCATCAGTGTTAGCCAGAAAGCTGTGTTCTGACCCAATGCAGATGCTGCTGGGTTGTGCCCTGCTCCTGGAGGACTGGGCTGAGCCGTGTGAACAGACATTGGTCTGCAGCTCTCTGGCTCTCGTTCAGTTGAAAACAGACTCAGAATCAGAGCTGCAGAGAAACCCTCTTCAGGTATTTTACTTCTGGCTAGCCTCTGGTTATGCCAGGTTTAGCAATTCTGCTAGAAAATTTCTTCTCACAATGGAAGAGTTGTGAGGATTGGTTACTATATTTAGTATCAAAGCAACCCTTTTCTATTGCACTGATCAGGCTGCCTCCTTGCCTGCTCTTTTGTAATTATTTTTCCCATTTAGGCAATTTTTGGCAAAATTAAGATCTTGAGGTGTATAGAACCCAGTTTGGTGTAGGAGGGGAGAGTAAGCCAGAAACAATGCCCAGTTCTTTGGTGAACTTGAGCCACAGCACCAGATGAGCCCTGGATGCTGAGAGAGCTTCCAGGATGTCCTGATCTTAGGCAGCTCACCAAACTCCTGAGGTCACGGTTTGTGTGGTAGAACAGATGTGTGTTAAGGCTTTAAGGCAAGCCTGGACCACCTACATCTTGCTTGTCACTACGGGATCTGCTGTTGTGCTTTAAAAATAAAGACTTGGCGTATATGGCAGGACTTACTTATTCTGAAATGTTTATTGAAACATAGGTATTTCAGGGATTTTAGAAGTACCAGTTGCTACTGGAAGGAAGCTAAGTAGTCACCTAGCTCATAAAGTGCTCAAAACAACCCACGTGGGATGGTACTGCCTCAAGGCTGCTGAGTTCTGTTAGTACTGCATTAATTCCCCTCTCTTCTTAGTGACTCTGTTGTTGATCTTATCCTGCATTCCCTTTTTGTTGAAAATCTACTCCATTCTAACATCAGGCAGAGCTTGCTGGTTCTGTTAGCCCAGGGCAGTGACACATGGAAACACTCAGCTGCTTGTGGTGTGGCTGCTTCCCAGGGCTCACACATGTGACTGATTGTGCAGGACTGGACAGCACTGTCGGAGTTGTATCAGAGATGCTGGGGGCTTGAACTACAGCCACCCCTTATCCCACACAGCACATCTGATTCACCTGCAGGGCAGTTCATCACTGGCACAGAAATGAACTTTCTATTTGGATTCTTCCTCAGCACGCCATAGAAACTCGGTTTTGTGTCTGTGGTCCCTCTCTGATGGCACCTTTTTTCTTTCTAAAGATCAGATTTTTCTGCTCTCCCTTTCATTTCTTATGCTCACTGATGTTCATCTTAGTTTCTGTTCCTCCCACCCTTTCCTGAACAAAGAACATTTCTCATTTCTAAGTATTTGAGCAATACAGTTTTGTTCCCATTTTGCAGAGATAGACCGACTTTGATCAATTGCAAAAGGAAATGGTTGTAGAAATTCACATTGTGCACTTCTTGCATACTCTGTAGAGTGTCTTTGTAGCTGGTACTTAGCATATAGCCTCTGAAAGCACGTTTCTGGAATGCAGCTTTTGTTTGTGCAGCAAGGGACTTTGGCAAATGCTTCATGTTTGATATGACCCCACACGCCTTTTGGATGGTAAATAATATAAATAAGGACTTACCAACATAGGGAAGTGATGGCAAAATAGGTGAATATATGACTTTGAACCTTGATAGTTGATGTCATACTAAGGGTCTATGGGGGTAATTTGATTCCACACCTAGGGTGCTGCTCTGTGGGCTTGCTTGATCCACTCCCAAAGCTGGTCAGGTTCAGCTGATAGGTGCTTTGACACCCAGAGGGCAGGTGAGGATCAGTTACTCTGGGCTACTGACCCAAGTCCCAAGTATATGACTTGTTCCAAAATATCTATGTTTATTAGTCTTTATATACCTAAAGCACCAATTAGAAGAACCACTTGCCTTCAAGTTGCTATTTCTAAGCACATTCTTGCAGAGTCACTTTAACCATAGAATGGTTTAGGTTGGAAGGGACCTCAAAGCTCAACCAGTTCCAACCCTCTGCCATAGGCAGGGACACCTCCCACTACGACAGGTCGCCCAAGGGCTTGTCCAACCTGGCTTTGAACACCTCCACAACCTCCCTGGGCAACCTGTGCCAGTGTCTCACCACACTCACTGCAAAGAATCCTTTCCTAACAGCTACTTTGAATCTCCCCTCTGCCAGTTCAAACCCATTCCTCCTCGTCCTGTCATTACCAGACCTTGTCAATAGTCCCTCCCCAGCCCTCCTGTAGGTCCCCTTCAGATACTGGAAGGCCACTCCAAGGTCTCCTCCAAGCCTTCTCTTCTCCAGGCTGCCGAGCCCCAACTCTCTCAGCCTGTCCTCAGAGCAGAGCTGCTGCAGCTCTCTGAGCATCTTGGTGGCCTCCTCTGGACTGGCTCCAACAGTTCCATGTCCTGCTTGTGCTGGGGGCTCCAGAACTGCACACAGCGAGTTATGCTATCCATGATAGAAGCTGTGGGTTTTATTCTAGACCTAGCTAAAGAAAAAGAAGTAATTTTTCTAATATGTTACTGTAGTTTGTCATTTGCACGACAGCTGGAGGGGTCAGAGGTGGCAGAACTAACACAAACTGGTACTGGGAGACAGTTCGTGGCATCTGCTCCGTTAACATAGGGTTGTGCTGCTGGATGCATCTGTAATGCAGCCTTTGCTTACTCTGGCTGATTTGGAATGTCTGACTCCTTTGCATCCCATTTTGTGTCGATGGCATTTTTGCACCATGGATGACACTTCCATGCAGAATATCAGTGCAAATCTTGTGCCAAACTTATTCAGGGGTCATCCGACCAAGTTATGGGGTAAAAGCAGAACAAATAGTGTGAAGGAATTTGCTGTGACTGTCCACTCCAAAGTGAGTATTTATCCTAAGGTACCTTGGAAAGTCTGATCTGAAACCACTGTAAAGCAGAAGTGGAAATGTACATAGTGGGGGCACATCTCCTTCAGTTAGGAAAGCTCAGTTGGATAATAACAGTGACTGCAGGAGAACCTTTCGAAGCAGAAGTCTTGAGGTCCTCATGTAGTGTGCTGAGTATGTGTTCTTTTACTCCATCCAAAGGCTAGTTAAGAGGTATGGGCATGCCTCTGAAGTCCTGGAAAGTCCAAAGTGAACTCTCTGAAGAAGCAAGATGAAATGTGCACTGACTTCTCCTCTGCCCTTTCCCTGGAAAATACTTCTTTCACACATGTATGGTCTCTCTGGCACCAACTGCTTTGTGAGAAGGACCTTTCTGAGTTGGTTTTCAGTCCTAGCACTAGGAAAAGGTTGGTAGGCACTCATATGGGTGTTAAAAGAGACGATGGAAACAGGATGTAGCACAGTGCTTACGTTTGGTGAGCAGTGGTGTGAAATGATCTCTGCTTTGGGTGGGTGTGCAGTGTCTCGGAGCGCTGCAGGCTGTGCCTGGCAGAAGTGCCACGATACGGTGTGGGGCAGTGGGGAAGTTCCAAATTATATTTGAACTAGTACACATGTTATTAGTTCTAAAAGCAATCAACTGTGCAAGCAATTTCTTGGGAATATGGTGAATTTCTTAGTGAGTTCTCTTAAATGAAAACTGGAGGCTGTAGGGTAGCTGGGGTTAAGTGGAGTCCAGGCGTCAGGTGAAATACTGCCCTTGGGCACATCCTCGTGTGATTCATCCACATCATTGTGCAGGAGCTTTGTGTGATGCTGATGTTTCTGTTAGCAAGCACACTGTGCTGCTTGATGTTTCTAATTTCTACCTTTTGAAGATCAGTCAGAGTTAAATCAAAACTAATTTCTGCTATCCTTTTAATATGTTGTGGCCAGCGTGAATCCTTAGCTGTTCTGGAGCAGGTGGGAAAATCCCCACTTAGGTCGGTGGGGTGAAGATTTCACCCTAAGGCTTGTTTGCTCCTTTTAAGTTGTAAACTCCTGGCACAGCTGTAACACCTGGAATATTGAGTAGTGGTGGGCAGTGGCTGAGCACAGTCAGAGCCACCTGGAGCGTTTCACCAATGTGACTTTTGTTTCTAAGTTCAGGTTGATGTTTCCTTTAATGTTCCTTGCTCAAACTCAAGTTCAGTTTTGAGTGATATTGCCAAAGAGGCAGTACAAATTCTGCCCTTATCTAAAGAAGTGTGCCACGATGGCAGATGCGTGGACACCCTGAGCTAATGTTTAGGGCTCTTTTGCCAGTGCAGAGCAGTTCTGGACTTTTCTCCCTGCTTAGGAAAGGCACTTGTCCCGAGTAAGGCACGAGCACACCTGGGATGGAGGAGAGCACAGGCTGTGTCAGCAGCTGCCCTGACAGACAAGCTTTTTCATCCCTAACCAAACTCTGCTAGTAGTCTTTCGCAGCACATCCAAAAGCTCTTGTGACATTGCATTTCTGGTTAAAGCTGTGCAAGCCTTAGGGTGTTGTGTGTCCATGTGTGTGCCTTTGTAAAGGAACATGCTGAAAGTTTTCTACTCTCTTGTATCAGAAGTAGACTCTGCCTGCTGCTTTTTTGGTTTGGTAACTTTTTTCTTCTTGGCGATTGCAACAAAACCTGCCAGCTGCATTTTGGTTTGTGTTTGCAACACAACGAAGTACTTCCTTGGCATGGATTCTCTGTGGCTGGCATGGAAAGCACAATAAAAGAAGGATTTGGAAAGTAGCTTGTCTTTATCTAAAACAAACATTGACAATCTGGTGACAGCTGGTGGTTAACAGCATAGAAGTGTGCTGTCTTGTGCTTATTTGCAGTTTCCTTGGTTATCGAGGTTGTCAGTGGGATCCTGCCCATCTCTTGCCAATTTCTGTATTCCTCCCAGTGGTTATGTTTGTGTCATCAGGAGTCTGGAGCATAAACAATTCCGTTTCTGCACAGGACAATGAAGTCTTGCTGATCTGCTAGAAGTTGCTAGCAAAACGGGCGATAAAGAGGGGAGAAATTCTATGTCTGCGGGGTAGTGATGAACTACCCCGATCGGAGCTGTTCATAGGACGCTGCTAGAGGAACTTGTCAGGAAGTGAGAAGCGGCATCCTGCCATGATTAGGCATTGCCTGAAAGATTATAAAAAGTTAGTTTTCAGTTTTTATTGTTGCAAAATAAACGTTGGGGGTTTTCTCTGAGACCCAGAAACCTGAAGAAGTTTGGTGGTGCTGCTGCGAGGACTGTGTGCACCTTGGTCCTTTGAGCAGCTACTCTATCCACATGAGCCCCCTGCAGAGAAGCAAACTGCCTTTAGAAGTCTCCCCACTGAAAACAGGCACCCAGCTGCTGCTGTGTGGCTTGCCTGAAGCAGAGATGGCTTCCTGCTTCGGGGAGATGCAGTGGGCAGCTGAAGTATGGGAAAAGGAAAGGTCGGGGCAAGCAGGGACAGTAGGGGGGAATCCAGGGCAGAAAGGATGCAGTATGTTGTACTGAGTCTGGTAGTTTCTGGCTCTGAAAATCCTGTGGATATTCTGAGTTTTATTTATAGAGCTCAAGGGAGGGCTTTAGGTCTTCTCCTCCTCTCTCCAAGTCTTGGACCTCAAGTTGCTGTCCCTGCCAGCCGTGTTCCTCAGCCCACACCAAGAACCAAGGGCATGCCAGCATTCTGCCTTCCTGATCCAGTTGGATGTGAAGGATTGCTAGGTCTGTGCTTAAAATCCAGGCTAAAACCTAGGATTGCAGAAGCTCAGGAGGACAGCAAAACAGGTTTGACTTTGAGATTATGCTTTGTGTTCTTGCACAGCAAAACCCCAGACCCTGGGACGGATCTTGGTCCCTGTAGTTTTCTTAGGGGAACCTGGGACCCCTCACACCACAACACCCAGATGGGAAAAGGGTCTCATTCCTTCTTCAATCTGTTTCTAACCTTTGCTCTGAAGGACTCAAAGTGAAGTGGTTCCTTGTGAAGTGGTTATGGTTGAGGATACATAATTTATGGCAGAGCTTGGTGACCTTGGCTGAGGTAATGACTAGTTTGAAGTACCACCTTGGGTGCAGGGATGTGATGCCAGCAAAAACCACCCAGGAACTGATGCACAAAGTAACTCTACTGGTTTATTTTTTATGCAGTTGTATTTCCAGTTTCTGTTGGCATCTTTCTAGCTTGGAAAAAAAAAAGGCAAGGGCAGATGTAATAGCAGCATGTAAGTGCTAGGGCCTCAGGGCCTCTTTCAGGCAGTAAAATGTGCCTGCAGTCAAACACCACATCATTTTATGTCCTAGATAAAGTCCGGTAGTCCACTTGGAGAAATAGAAGATGACATAGCAAGTGAGATGCTGACCTTGTTAGTTTACCTTTGTTATCTGGCAGTTTTTCAGACACCACCACTGCATGCATTATTTATTCACTATTTTAATGGTTCTTGCTGCCACCTCACAGCTGGTTCTGTCTTCTGTAGTCTTAAACCATGCTTGAAATGTATCCTTGGGCAAGAATATAGACTGGATCAATCACTATTCATGATAAAGCAGCCAAATAGATCAATTAATACTATGTGAACACTCTCTAGTTTTGTAATTTCAAATTAATTCATAGCCCAAGTTCTTTTCATTTTCCAGCCTATCATCTAGTTCTTCTCACCAAAACATGCTAGCTAGGCTCAAACTAGCACATCTGTGATTACTAAAGCAAAGATCATTTACTAAACCTTGAACTGAGTTCTAGCAATCATTTCAAATTAATGTGACAAGTTGCAGTTTAGCCTCACTGGTGAAGCTGTCCAATAGCTCCACAGTAGCTTTAGCTCCATTACCTTCAATGCAGAAGGCTTTGTGCTTGATTCATGCAGGGGAGTAAACTTTACACTTAGACCTTTTGAGGAACACTAGATACAGATGGCTTTTGTTCTGCACAGTGCAAGAGTAGCTTCCTATTGTCCCGTGTCTCCCTCTGAGTTCAGAGGATGCTACACTTTGTTACTGGGAGTAGGAGAAATGATCAGAGGATGCTCGGGGACCTCTTGACTCTGCAGGTGTAATAATGGATGCAGGGGTACAGGACTCAACAGTTCTACCTCTGCTGACCTTTTTCTGTGGCCTTTGCTGGCCTCTGCCTCTTTCTTTCTGCACTTCGTCTCTAAGGATCTTGTAAGTTTTCTTTTACAGCAGGAATGCTATTTTGCATTCAGCACAGAGAGGCCCCACTCAGGGAAGGCTATTGAGGGGCTTTTGTGTTACACTTCATGATCTGTCCCAGTTGTGAAATAGGCAAAGTAAACAGACCAAGAGAGAAGAGCATATATGCTTCTGGTTTGAAGGCAGGTTCAGCTTCAGGAAACTGAAGTGTTTCAAAAGAAATGCATGGCTGAAGCTTTCCACACATTGCAGTTTCTCTTTTTACTTCCCCCCCCCCACTTCTTCCCTGCATTCAAAATTGTCCAGAAAAACGTTCCTTCAAACCACTGCTTTGCTATTTTAACATGTGCAGTTGGTCCCAGGATTTGTATGAAGCTGTAATCAGAGGTAAAGTGCAAGACACTTAGATCATTACTGTGGTCTTCTGAAGTTGTGCTGTGTGTTGTGCCTTTGCGTTCTCCTGTGGGATTCTCTTCGGAGCTCTGCCATCCTGTTTGTATCCCTCTTTATGGAAATATTCTACCAAAAGCTGTTTACCAGAGATTTTGAAGCATTTAGCACTTCTTGTCTCCCAGCAGATTGATTTACAGACACTGACTGCCATGTGTTTGCTGCTGTCAGAAATGCAGGGTCGTGTTAGAAGCTGTGCCAGCATTTTGCTGCCTAACTGTGGTAGCTGAACTGAGCCTTGACGTGCAGGAATGGCAAAGCCTTGGAAACCTGAGCTGTGTCTTCTACAGACCTGCTACTCTGTGAGAACATCAATTACTTCTTGGTAATGTTTCTGGCCAAGATGTCCATCCTTTAGCTTTGTGATTACTCATCAGCTTGTCAAACTATTCCTGTTGCCATTTATAGGTTTGGTTTAAATATCTTACAGGTTTTGGGTTTTATCAAGTTTCCCTAGTTTGCAAGGGAACAAGTTTGGGACCTCTGAAACAGTTTGTACAATGGCAGCCCCTAAGAAATGCTGTGCTTGTGAATACTAATTCAGAGAGCAATTGCTCGGGAAGGTTATTTTTGTGTTAAAAGCTGTTACCTCCAGTTCTCGGGGATCTCATGTAAACACTTTATTCCTGCAAACAAAGCCCTGAGCAGATGCTTTATCTAACTCATTTGAAGATAGAAAAAGAATTAGTGCTCTCTTTGGAGTGAACCTGCAGGAGTTTGGAGAGCTGCTCTGTTAAAGTGATTGATTTTTACTTCAAGGATAAATCTTTCCTTCAACACCCAAGTACAAAGGTTCACAGGCCTGCTTGGAATAACTAAGTGTGTGTGTGAGTCCGGTCTGCGGGAGGCAAAGGAACAGGGTTTACAAACAGGAGTGCCTGTTCTGATCCTCTGCAGAGCAGGAGGCCTGGCATCTCTGTCATCTTTTGGTAGGTGTTATTTTAAGGTGATGCCAGATGGGCTTTTGTGGACAAGGGTGCGCTGCTCTTCCTCCCCTGGAGACACCTGACGCAGGGACTTGGTCTGCATTTGGCCAGGTTCTGGTGTGCACTGCTTGGGATGTGACACTTCAATCTTGTGAAATCCCAGTGGTAGACACTGGCTCATTTGCAGCGTCTCAGACAAGCCCAGCACTGCCAAAACGCTGCTACTGCACAGCCAAGTGATGCAGAAGAGCTGGGGAGATCCCGTCAGTATTCCAGCCGCGTGGACCTGCCTTGGAGGGCCATGCTGATGGGCTCTGCGAGAGCCCAACTGTCAGCCACTTCTAGCAGGTGGGGGGCTGCAAATGCCACTTGCGAGCTGCGGCAAGGCTGCCTAATGCCTGCGGGGTCAGCAGGCAGCCGCACTGGACAGCGAGCAGCGGCAGCCACCAAGGCAAGGTGCACAGGCTGCAGCGGGAACGGGACGCTGAATAGCCTCTGCTGCACTTGTGTGGCAGTGCAGAGAACAGGAACTCGAACAAAACGCTGTGTGTGTTTTTCTGCCAGGATCATCTGCACACAGGTGGTGGAGAGAAGAAAGGAACTGGGCTTCCATAAATACGTGGCCAGCTCCTGTCTCCAGCTGTGCCTTTGCATTTCTGTAGCATCTTGGGAGTTCTGCTCGTCTCATTTAGGGTAAACAGGTTGTGTCCATCTGTAGGTTGTGTTTGTACTCTCCTGCACACACAGGCTGGCTCCTGTGCTGGTGACACCTAAGACTGAACTACCCTATGTACGCCAGACCTTGGATGAAGGAGAGGAAGCCTGGAGGAGGGAATGCTCCTCACTGCTCAGTGCAGACTGGGTGTGCTAGTTCGAAGCAAGCTAGAATGTTTTGGTGAGAAGGACTAGATTACAGGCTGTAAAAGGAAAACAGTGGTGATGTCTGCTTCACTCATAGGCTCGCTGAGATGTATAAGAATAAAAAGCAAAACATAGATAAAGCCACTTCTGCTGCTGGCGAGCTCTAGGCTGCATCTCTCTCCCCTAACCACACCCTCCATTTCCTTGGCTAATCCACTTTTGCTTCCTAAGCCTGCTGGCCGAGCCTCCATTTCTTCCTTGGG
>WAAF01009772.1:825006-866671 GCA_013400475.1 Tricholaema leucomelas | reverse complement strand
ATGGGGAGAGGCTGAGGGACCTGGGGCTGCTTAGTCTGGAGAAGAGAAGACTGAGAGGGGTTTTGATAAATGTTTATAAGTATCTGAAGACTGCCAGGAAGGAGGGGACAGGCTCTGCTCACTGCTCCCTGGGATGGGACAAGGAGCAATGGGGTAAGCTGCAGCAAAAGAGGTTTTGCCTCAACACAAGTGGGAGCTTCTTGACTGTAAGGGTCCCGGAGCACTGGCACAGGCTGCCCAGAGAGGTTGTGGAGTCTCCTTCTCTGGAGCCTTTCAAGGCCTGTCCGGATGTGTTCCTGTGTGATCTGTGTCAGATAGGATTGCCCTGCTCTGGCAGGGGGGTTGGACTCGATCTCCTTGGGTCCCTTCCAGCCTCTAAGATCCTGTGACAGTTGTCATGCGCTGCTGTCATGTCAGTAGGGATTTTGCAGCTGCAGCAGCCTTCTGTGTAAGGTTATGGTCCAGAACTCCCAATTGGGATGTACTGCTCTTGCTCCTTACTGTGTTGGTTGGAAATCCTTCCAGCATTACTTACCTGCTTAAAATCTCTATTTTGCATTACATAGGTTGATGTAACAGGCTGCTACTTAGGTAGCAAAAAGATCATAGAATGGTTTAGGTTGGAAGGGACCTCAAGGATCATCCAGCTCCAACCCCCTGCCATAGGCAGGGACACCTCCCACTAGAGCAGGCTGCTCAAGGCCTCATCCAGCCTGACCTTAAACACCTCCAGGGAGGAAGCATCCACAACCTCCCTGGGCAACCTGTTCCAGTGCCTTACCACCCTCACTGTAAAGAACTTCCTCCTAACATCCAGTCTAAATCTCCCCTCTGCCAGTTTAAACCCATTCCCCCTCGTCCTGACATTACCAGACCTTGTCAGTAGTCCCTCCCCAGCCTTCCTGTAGGCTCCCTTCAGATACTGCAAAGCCGCTCTAAGGTGTCCTCGAAGCCTTCTCTTCTCCAGGCTGCAGAGCCCCAGCTCTCTCAGCCTGTCCTCATAGCAAGATGAACGCTTGAATGTGGGTAAATGACAAAGCAGGAGTTCTCTTTGGTGCAGGGGAGCCGTTCTGTGCTGGAGCGTTGCCTGCTGAGAAAAGGATGGTTTTCTCCTGCCGTTTTTCACTGCAGATCTTGTTCATGCATGGCTGAAAGTCATGAGCAAAGGGACTGTAAATGTGCTACAGAGGACTCTCTGAAGAAGTTTATTACAAACAAAGCAGCAATATAGGTTATTAGGTGTTCATTATGCCTGTGTAGGTCTCCTTTATAAAAGAGAATTTTGGAGGTGTCACACAAGTAGAGATTTTGAAATCCTAATCCTTTGGAAAAGGTGGCAGAGGTGTCTGTGCTGGAAACGACGTTGGAAAAGCCAGGGCTGCGTGTTTCCTAGCGCTCCAAGTGATGGATGGAAGGAGACGAGCAGAAAAGCAAACAGCAGAGGATTATGTTGCAGGGCAGAGCTTAAGCTTTCGCAAAGAGAAAGATTTCAGTTTTGCTGAAGTGCCTGTCATGGAGATGATGTTAGTGTTCGCTGCCTTGCTGCGGGCTGCTGGCCCCTGCAAAACACAGAGGTGCTCAAGATGAGCTCACATCTCTGCTTCCTGTAACAGTCTTTCTCAGCCTCCCACTTTTAAGCTTCCCATCTCGCGTGGCTTTTGCCTATCTCTGCCCCTTCCTAGCTGCACCCTGGACGTTCACCCTTGAACAGCTGGGGGTTTTTTGTTCGCCCTGTAGATCCTAGCAGCTTGTGTGCTCTTCTCTTGCTGCTGTAGCACTTCCTGTTGAGGGTTTCTGTGAGGAGCCCCAGCCCAGCTTTTGCTGGGTGCTCATAGCAACCCTCGACCAAGGCACAGCCGTGGCTGAGCCAGTTCCTGTTTACTCTTAGCTCTGCACAGATGCCACAAAGTGCAGGGCTGCTGAGCACTGGCACCCTTGTTCTGCTGTTGCTGGGGAAAACCAGCAGCAGCACACAAAGTCAGGAGCAAGTTACTGTCACAGACCCTGGAAAAGTGACTCTCAAAAGCCTTGCTTCTGTCTTCCAGAGGGGCACAGTGTTCTATGAGGAAATCTTCTGGTAGTTGTTGCCAAATAGAGTGAATTCTTGAAACCAGTAATTCTTCCATAAAGCAACTGCCTGCATTGACAGAGTAGTAAAATCATCCAGAATCTATCTTTCAGCCAGTGCCTTCTGTAAGGAATTTCACAGATGGACTAGATGCTGTAGAAGGTCTAACAATCATAGAACCACAAAATCCTTTTGGTTGGAAAAGACCTCTGAGAATGCAGATTTCAACCTTCAACTTATGACCACCGTGATGGTGTTAGGTCAGTGACTGGACTCTAAGGCAGAATTCTCTCCCAGCTGCAGTGACTCTGATTCTATGAATGTAGTCTGAATTATATGGCACCTAGTAATAGCTGTATGTGAATCACACGTGCATTAGCTAGACTAGAGTGGAATTTCTGATGTCCTTAAAGTGGAAAGCATATAAAATACTGAAGAAATTTCCTTTAAAGTTTTCATACAATTAAATTAACATTTTTCAACTTCTGTTTCTTATAAAAATTTGCATTAAATTTCAGAAGCATCAGAGTTCAGCATCAGTGCTGAAAGATCTGTTCTCTGTCCCATGTCTGCAAACGACAGTGGAGCAGGTGCATGGCTCAGCTCTAACAGGAGCGTCTGGAGTTTTGTTTGATTGCTTTGCTGGGTGCAAAGGCGCAGGACAATGTCTGTGTTTTTACCAAATGGAAAGAGTTTCATCAGGAAATGTCTCCTCTGCAAATATGTTCAGGTTTTCTTTACTGCAATCAATACAGTTATTCATGGTTTTCTGCTCCCAGCTCACTCGTGGCTGTATTTAACATATGTCATTGTGCTGGGCTACATCGTTTCGGGAAGGGCTTTTATTGTTGTACAGATGTGTGTTGCAAGGTGGCCAGCGTTGTATACAGCCAGGGCCCTGCATAAATCTGCCTCCTCCTGCAAACGTAAGCAGGGTAGCTGTGTGCTGGGCTCTGCTGATGGCTGATGTCTGTTTTAAATTCCTGAGGTGGCTGAAGCCGGCTCGGCAGCTCATCCCCGTTGTGCCTTCAGCAGCCTTGCAGCTTTGCATAGGGAATTGCTCAGATGATGCACGGAGTTTGCCTGGTGCCGAGAGAGATTTGCATTTGCTGATGAGCAGGCCTAGGATGTGATCTCCTCACCTGTGATAACGTCTCCTCTGACACAACAGAGTGTTTTTTTGGGGAGATTTTGACTCTTCTGAAACGAGTGCTGAGGTTTCAGTGACTGCATTCTTGGAAAGGTCAGTGGTTACACAGGCACACCTGGGAGCAGCTCGGCAGTGTTCTAGTGACAGGGATGAACCAACACATGGAGAGCAAAGAGTGTGTCTGTATAGATATCTATTTATTTTCACTTTGTCTGCTCTCTGCCTCATCTGTTGTCTCTAGATGATCTTCTGTTGCAATGGGATGCTGGGCAGTAGGGTTATGAGATTTTAAGCAATGGCTGCTTCCAAGCTTATGGTCTGGGGTACATATGTGAAGCCCAACTCTTATGGGTGCAAACCGCTCATGAGTTTCAGTAAAGACAGGACCACTGGCACCATCCAGAGGTTGGCAGGTTTTAGCCAGCTCCCAGATGAATGACACTTAAATTTTGAAGAGCCTTTGACACCTTAAGCATACAGATACCATCAGCTTTGAATGAAGCTGCCTCCTTTTGAAAGATCTCAGCTGTGTGTCCTTCAGTGCTAACATTGGTATCGCAAGTGGTTTCTCACATGCTGGGATCCCCTAGTTTCTTGTGTGTGTTTTCCTCCTTAGTAGTAACCTTCCAGCATTGTCTGCAGGTTTTATTGCTCCATTTATGCACAAGTGGCATTTAAGCTAAATAAAAATAATCTTGGAATCCTGGAATGGCTCAGGTTGGAAGGCACCTCGGAGATCCCCTGCTCCAACCTCCATACCATGGGCAGGGACACCTCTCAACTAGACTCGGCTGATCAAGGCCTCATCCAGCCTGGACTTGGACACCCCCAGGCAGGAGAGATCCACAGCCTCCTTGGGTAGCCTATTCCAGAGTCTCACCACCCTCCTGCTGAATAACTTCTTCCTGAGATCCAGTCTAACCTTACTTTCCTTCTGCTTCAAACCATTTTCCCTTGCCCTGTCTCTGGACGCCCTCATGAAAAGTCCCTCTGCAGCCTTCCTGTAGGATCCCTCCAGCAGTTGGAAGGCAGCTCTGAGTTTCCCCTGGAGCCTTCTCTAGGCTGAATTTTCTGCACTGCGTGTTTACTCGGAGAATACTGTTGTGTGGGGGATCTGGAGTCAACACCTAACTGACTTGCCTTAGTTCTGGCACAGGTGCAACCATCCTAATGTCCTGTGTTCTGTGGTAAGGACATGCTGGGAAGTGCCCAGTGAGTGTGCATTAAGAAGCCTCATCAGGAGCTGCAGCTGTCTGTGTGTTTCAAAGAGATATTTGAGACACCCCTAGCTACCCCTGGAGTGAATGTCAAGCACAGAAAGCCAATGTGACAGGCACTAGTGGAGTCCCTGGGTTCGTTTCCACAGGGCTATTCTAATGGGATGCAGCTTACTAAGGTAGGGAGCATGGGCTGGCTGAAACCCAGCTCTGACTAATATAGTGACATTTCCATCCAACTATTGGTAGGAAATAACTTCATCTCTTACTACTGACTTCTGTCCCTGGCTACAATGTGTGCCAACAAGGAGTTACATTTCTATTTCAGTGTCATCCCACTAAGGTAAAGCCTGGGTCGAGGCAATCCCAAGCGCAAATCCAGGCTGGGCAGTGCCAGGCTGGAGAGCAGCCCTGAGGTGAGAGACTTGGAGGTGCCGATGGATGAGAAGCTCAGCATGAGCCAGCAGTGTGCACTTGCAGCGCAGAAAGCCAAGCAGAGCCTGGGCTGCAGCAGGAGAAGTGTGGCCAGCAGATCGAGGGAGGTGATTCTCCCCCTCTCCTCCACTCTGGTGAGACCTCACCTGGAGTACTGCATCCAGTTCTGGAGCCCCCATTATGAGAGGGCTGTGGAGATGCTGGAACGCGTCCAGAGAAGAACGCCTGGAGTTGTTTAAGGCCAGGCTGGATGAGGTAGGGTCCACAAGGATCATCTAGTTCCAAACATAGCAGGAGGGTTGGAACTAGATGATCCTTGTGGACCCTTCCAACCCTGTCTGATTCTGTGACATTACCTGACTTTGAAAATGGAGGTGAATGCAGAGATCATTACAAAGTAATTTTTTTATCATTTGAGTCACTACTACAGACTACAGATTGCAACTTGAGGAGTAAAGGAGGTCGCAGTCTGTTTTGAAATGCTGTCACAACTTGTGGTAAGCTTTTGAACTTGGAAAGGAAGAGACCCCTCAGGTAAGGGAGGTGCTTCTTTGCTCCCCCCCAGTATTTTTCTGAGGTTGGACTGCAGCATCAATTTGAAATATCTCTGTGTTTTGCTATCAGATTGTTTTAGATTGGATTAGCTTAGAGTAGTCCACTTCATAATACTGCTGGGAATCTGCTAAAATGACAGATCATGATTTGGCTGACTTTTTATCTGCTATTCTGTGTGTAAGAGAGCAGCTGCAGCAGTAATGCTGCAGAAGATACCTCTGTGGCTGCAAGAACAGCAAGACTTTGCTTCATTGTGTCCAGCCCTGCAAAAGTGGCAACTGTGGTGAAAATAAGGCTCCTGTTTGGTTTTGACCTCAGTACAGGTGTAAGGTCTTTGTAAATGTTGCCAGATCTGATGAGGAAACTCTGCAGAAAGGTATGCCTGAGGCTTTGCAAAGGACCGATGGCAGATCTAGAATAAGAAATCAACACCTCTTGACTGAATCTGCTCGTGTTTGTCTGGATCCCTGCTTTCTTGTGTCTGTCTCCCCACCATGCGCAGGCAGTATTGCCTTTAGCCTTCATAGGAAGACTCAGCAGCTTTGAAGTGTTACTCTTTAAGGGAATGAAAAATGTGGCTGGTGCGAGGGTGCGGCCGAGTGCCGGAACACTGCCAGCAGCTGATGTGTGCGCATGCATTCATCTTCACCCAACCCGAGCTGGCTCTCATTGCCTGTGCTGCTGTGCCTGCTGTCCCAGCCTGGCTGCCATCAGCCCAAGCCCACAGGAGATCTGCTGGCAGCAGCTGCGAAGAGCAGACCTGCTTTATAGGCTGTGGCTGTTTGAGCTGTTTTCTAGCTCAGACATCAAAACAATTTGGAACAGAGAAACTTAGAAGTGGAAGCTCTGAGTGGAGAGGTGAACGTTGTAGAGATAGGCCATGAATGGCAACAATGGATAAGTTAATATAATTGCATTAGAGCATCAAGAGCTTTGTGTCTGGAAGCACAGCTTGGACTGATTGTGCTGTGCCTGCTGCTGTCTTCTCCTGCTGAAGCTTTTCTGCTTTCCTGCTGCTTGACCCCTTCCCCATCTTCCTTAATGCTACTATATTTCTTCAGTAGTTTATTCTCCTTGTACTGTTATATTTAAACCACAAGAAATACAGTTTCATTTTTCCTGACTTTGCAAAAATCCATGTTGTGGTGAGTTTACTGGGGAGGGATCCACCCTAACCCGGGACATAGGAGCAGCTCAGTTCCTCCTGGCACTTAACCTGATCACCGAAACACTATTGTCTTAACTCTCTCCTTCTTTCAAGTAAGTGGACTAAGTCTGGAAGTGGAAGTACAACTTCAGTGCCTGAAGCAGTACTGTTGTTGCCAGAAAGGTTTCTCATTTTACTCAAATCACAACTGGCTGTGATTTGCATAGTGGCTATAAATTAACCCTGCAGACAGTGCTGCGCCACCTCCATGACATAAAGAGATAGGCCAGGCAGAAATATTTATGCACACCCTGCAACAATCCCAAACAAGTCCTCTCCTGCTGAGCACTCTGTGAAGGTTGATTAGGTTATTAACGAAGTTGATCATCCTTGCCATTCACCACTTGGTAGGCAGGTAGGTACAGCTATGTGAGCTACGCAGTCCAAATAGTACTGGGCCACAGTACTAAGGACAGTGTGCACAAGTCTTTAAGGAGCACCCCTATCACCTTGAGCTGGTTTCAGGGTTGAGATGGCTGTTATGTGCCCGTTCATCTGTGACAAGTGCCTCCACTGGCTTCCCGCTGTTGGCTGCTGTTGGGAGGATGTAAGAATGTGCTAATTAACAGCCTGTCAGTAATCGACTTAGCCCAGTTATTGCTGTATGAAGCAAACTAGAGAGGTTTTGCTTTGCATCTTGTAGTGTAGGAGGGCTGTGCTTTCAGCTGGCTGCCCCTTCTACCACTTTCACTTTGAGAGTTCTGGCTGCTGGCATGGCTCTGACCTCCCCTCTTTCTGACAGCTAGGAAGGGTTGTCAGTTACAGAGCACGCCCAGTGTCACTGTTTGCTTTCAGTTGCTTGAACGTCTCAGACACCAGACCAAGGAGTGTGGAGTAGCTCTTGGTCTGCCGACCAGACCGGGTTTGCCCTGTGGCCGTTTGGGATCTGAGCAGTGGAGCAGTGCAAAGTGCCTCTCCTTCACCCCACTGCACCTAGTACCTCCTGTGTTAGTGTAGATTGGTTCTGCTCATGTCCATCTCCTTGCACTGCTCAGGAGCAACTCCCTATGTTTAGTGCTTCCTTCCAGTGCTCTTTGTAGCTTGTTCTTGTTGCAGAATTTGCCCTGAGCAGTAAGTTACTGTGAAGTTGGTGGTTTGATTTTATTTTTTTGTTTTGTTTCTAGGTTGGCCTGTTGCTGGGCTCCTTTGCAGTCGTGTGCTGGAGGTGCAGCACACGCTATAAAAGCATATATCAGGATATGTGGTTGCAGGAAAGACCACTGGTGGGAATGAGGCAGGTTCTGGCGCTGTGGGGAGAGAAGCAGCAAAAGATTGCTGTCCATTTGATGTATTTTATATTTGCCCCTGGAAAAGTTGTCTTTCCTTGCAGATCTTGAAAGTGATGTCCTCTAGCAAGCAGTGTTACCCAGATGATAGAGCTTGGTTCAGTTGGCAGTGTGATCAGAGAATTAGGGTTACTTTACCTGGAAATTAAACAGTCCTGCCACTGAACTTTATTTCTGCAAACAGAACCTTTGTTACAGGAAGTCTTAAAAGTTGTACTCAAATGTTATAAACCTTGAACTTACCTTGGCATTGCAGGCAAGATAATTTGAGATCTAATGGTGCTATTGATAGGCAGTAGAGAAGGTCAGGTGTCTGAATAATTAGCACCATAAAGAAGTTAAACCAAAGAAACGAGTTTGTCAAACGTCTCTGCTGCTATCGCTCCACTGTCTGGATGAAATCATAGCAGTGTCTGATGTCAGCTCAGAAATATCAAAATACACAGTTGTGAAAAATGTTTGGCTTGGTGGGTGCTAAATGTGCCTCTGTTTCCTACTGTGAACTTGAAGGAGCTTGGATGCTGGTGTCTGTTGGAGAGTACTAGGGAGGTACCGTGCAGCATCTCATGGTTCCATTTACAGTGCTCGTGGTTTCCTAACAACGGCAAAGCAAATACCTGAGATGTTTCAAGGAGCATCGCCCAAAGAGAAAGGTTTTGGCTAGTATTGTGGACAAAGTGGTGTGAAAACGGTGAGATACTGTGACAGATCTTCAGCTCCTGGCTCAGGTGTAGCTGTGCCTCAGCTGTGTCTTGGGCAGCTGAAGATAGGATCTCTGCACAACTGGGACTTTCAAGAGTCAGCCCCGGTGTTCTCTGCCTGACAGATGTTCCTCTGTGGGGCTCACCGAAATGATTTTTGGTTTTATTTTTGTCCCAGACAAAAAACCAATGGGGCCCGTCAACTTTCCTAACTGCTGCCTTTGAAATCTCCTCCTCATTCGGTATTTAATGAGGCCAGCACGCTTTACTAACCGCAGGTGTTAAGATGTCACTCTGGACTCTGCAGATGCGTGCAGTGTGACAAGGAGCTCTGTCTCAGCCCCTGCCCCCGGGCCGCTGGCGGGCACGCTCTGTGCCTTGGCAAGCAGCTCAATGGGCTGCTTTCACCAAAGTGTGAAACTTGGCCGTGAGGGGAGCTTGGAAAAACGCACTGCCTTGCTGCTGCACAAAGAGGGTTGTTGCTCCTCGGGGAAATAACAAAGTTAGAGCTCTGGTGCCAAGTGTTATAGGATGCCGGCACAGCGAGTGTTTGCATGCTGAGAGATCTCTGCCCTGCCATTAACAAGGACTGATTGTGCAGCAGCAAAGCATTTGCTTTGCTTTTAAGACCTGTGCAGCAGTGAGCAGAACTGCCATTAGAGTTTAGTCGTTGCCTGATACTGCTTCCCCCCGCCCCCTTTTTCTTTCTTCTCAGACACCGTCAGCTGCCATGCTTGGCTTTGCACTGGAAGGCATTAATTTGTAATAGATTGCTGTAAAGTGGTATCATAATCTCCCTGGTCAGTAACAGCACTGTTTTCATCCCGGGAAGTACATGTGAAAGGGAAGAGCATCCTAATTGCTCCTACATCCCATGCAGTAAGTGGATTTGGAGACATTGATGCTAAAAGCAAAGCTGCTGAGTAGTGAAAAGTATCTAAAGTGTTAAGCATTTTACCAGCCAGCTTTGTTTGTCTGAGTAGGTGATCAACTCATGTGATTGCACCGAGAGCTTGCTTTTGAAATGGCACTTTTTATCTCTTCATCAGAAATCAAGCTCGAGGCTTTCTTGCTGCCTTAGCAGAGTTTTTGAAGGCACAAAGTACCTGCTCTGGTGAATTCAGAGAAAGGTTTTCAAAGCTGTTGTGATGCAGACTAGGAAGGGAAATAATCCAGTCCATTGGAAGACTTCTGAAAGCAGTGTTTAGAAAAGCATTGTGGGGTGTCTCCAGGTGGAGAGGATGTGGACACCTTGAATAAGGAATGCTCTGAAATGGAGACTTCCATGCCTATGGATGCAGATGTAGCAAAGAACTGGAATTTCCCAGTGGTAAAGAAGTATTTTGGGCTTACTGGGAGTAGTGCTGTAGCACATCAGGGTTTGACTGTTGAGGAAGAATAATGCTTCTGTTCTTCTGCAGTGCCCCTGTGCTTCCTGAAGCACATTTCAGTCAAGTACTCATCAATTAAATGTTTCAATATTTACTTTTGATTCTAATCAATGATGTTTTCTCATCCTGCCTAGTTATGTGCAGATCTGTGTTGTAATTGGCCAGGAAAACTTCAGAAGTTCTGCAATGAGTCACATTATCAGCTCTGATAGGAACCTGTGATCACATCCCTGGCAGATATTAGCTGCTGGAATCGTGCCCAGGACTGCTGGAGATGACTTGCTTAGTAGATCTTCCAGTTGCAGTACCTGTGTTACAAAAGGCACAGAAGTTGGAGAACAGAGGTAGTTTGTTTTCTGCAGCATCTGAGAGAACCACACCTCTAATCTGGCTATAAAATGGAGCAGCATTATTGTCTGAGGAGAATTATAGATGCTTATGGTGACTTTGACCAAAATACTGTCACATAGAATCTGTAGACTGCTGTCCAGGACCCTGCTGAAATGTGTTCTCTTGTGTTTCATGGCACAGTTTGACTGCTCTCTGGACCTCATTTTGCATTAGCAGGTTTAACAGGTTTAACATTTATCACAGTCTCACAGTATCACCAAGGTTGGAAGAGACCTCACAGATCATCAAGTCCAACCCTTTACCACAGAGCTCAAGGCTAGACCATGGCACCAAGTACCACATCCAACCTTGCCTTGAACAGCTCCAGGGACGGCGACTCCACCACCTCCCTGGGCAGCCCATTCCAGTAGCCAATGACTCTCTCACTGAAGAACTTTCTCCTCACCTCAAGCCTAAATTTCCCCCGGCGCAGCCTGAGGCTGTGCCCTCTCGTTCTGGCGCTGGCCACCTGAGAGAAGAGAGCAACCTCCCCCTGGCCACAACCACCCCTCAGGTAGTTGTAGACAGCAATAAGGTCACCCCTGAGCCTCCTCTTCTCCATTTAGCCAATGGAAAGGGCTGTCATGCTATACCTTAGCAGAGGACTTTCCAGATCATGTGGGAAGGTTTTCCATTTCTTTTTTTCCTTCTGCACTCATGACAGGAATCCACATTGTTCTGTCCCCATTTCAGTGGTACCATAGCTTATATATACTTTTACTTTGAAATCTCCCTTTCATAAACGGCCTTGCCTGCTCTGGGTGAATAAACAGTAGGAAGAAGACTTAATCCCCTTATAAACGGTGCAGCGTCTCTCTGTTTATGGCACAGGAGTAACTCTGTGACTTTCAGGTGTGTACATGCACTCTTTCCATCTCCTGTTGTTAAACTCAACTCTGGATCTTTCATTACTTCCAGAAGACTGGCCAGCATTAATAGGAGCCAGATCATCCTGGCCTCTGCTCTGGTCCTCCTGAGTTCTGTCTGCAGGTTTCAGCAGTTAATTGCAGTACCTGTAGTAATCTCCCTGTAATGCTGCAGCTCCTTCCTTTTAGGGTTTTCTGTATTGCTGTTTCTCAGCTAGCAATCAGAAACTCACCGGCTCATTTCCTGGCTTTCTGTTTTTGGAAATGAGTTGCCTTTTTTTAGCTGAACTTGAGGGTAAAGCCCATGCGTTGCTATTTAAAGATCCTGCTTAGCACACGTTAAGGAAGGTGGTGGAGGTTCTTAAGCCTCAGTCCCTTAAAACATCCCTGAAGGACTGCGCATTAATTGTGTTCTGCTTGCCTTAGTACAGTGCTGGTACTCACTTGCTGAGAATGCCCTGGCTTCATGTAGCATGAGCTGCGTTTCAGATGCCCAGGGCTGGTTTCCTCCTGGTCTTTAAGGAATGAATGGATAAATTCAGAGTATGTGTCTGGTTGCTTTTGAAGACATCTGCTTGAAAAACCCGATGACTGCTGTTCTGATGATCCTTTCTCCATGGACACCGCCGTGCCTCCCAAAAGGCAGCTGTGGTGACTTGTGCAGTTTTTGGTCCATATTAAAAGCATGCTCGGCTCAGCCGGTAAAATGCTTGGCTGGTCCGGCATGAGTTCTGTTACCTACTAAGATAGGCTTGTGGTTTGTGTCCCCTGGAACCTTCAGCTGCTTTTCAGTCAAGGTAGCAACAGTACATGACATGTGGTGGTTTGGCTAGTTTGGCCTTCTCCAAAGGTGTCTTAGTCTCTTCAGAACAAAACCCTATCACTTCAGAATGAGCACCTGGACAGATGTTGCTGTGGGAAGTTCTCATTTGAAGTTGTTTGGTAGAAAAGGCTTACTTGTGATCTCCGTAAAAACATAATTGCTCCAGCTGCAAGAGAAAGTGGAAAAGCTGCCTTGTTTTTCAGATATAGGAATGGTGTCACTTAGAGCTCGAGAGGTGTTTGATATACGTTGCCTTTACTGAAAGGAGCTGCTGCTGCTGGAAGCTACCAACAGAATGCGTGGAGGTGTGTTTCCTCTTAGATCAAACCCGACTGCCTGTCTGCAGCCTGGCAGCCACCTGTCACTGGCAGAATACTTAGAAGGAGAAACAGCTTTGATTTTTTTATTTTTATTTTTCTCTTTTTTTTTTTTTTTTTTTCTGAAACACTTCCTTCATGGATAGTATTGCCTTCAGCACTGTTCCATTCAGTAAGCTATCTGCCTCTGGCAGAGCAACAGTGTTTGTTTATGCATCAGATCAGTGATGGTATCTTCAAGGAAGGAGCTGCTGTAGGTGTAGCAAAGCTATATTGAATTATTTCCTTCTTTTTTGCTAAGCCTGGGTAATCAATCAGTACTCCTCTCAAAGTGTTTCTGGGTCTGTTCCAGCAGGTAGGAAACTTTTACTTATGCTTGGTTGAGAACCTGCCTTCAGCATCCCTTTAGTCTGCAGTCTCCCTGTTGCTTTACTTGAATGTATCATAGCCAGAACCTGAAGTACATTTTCCTACTTTACTTCCAGGAAAAAAAAAAAAAAGGAAACCAAATGATAACTTTTCTGTGATCCAGGCTGCCAGGAACATCTTTAGCTTGTGTTGAGCCTCCTCCCAAGTAGCTTCAGTTGTGTTTCAAAGGCAATTCCTGGTTCCCTGGACAGTAAAACTCTTAGTCTTTTAAAAGCAAAAAGCAAACTACAAGAATAACCCCAATAACACTGCAGCTGAGCCCAGAACAGGGAGGAGTGCTGGGCACAGCATGAAGGCTGCTGGTAGCTTAGCACTTCCTTTCTTGATCTGTGGAAGGTGCTCAAATAAAGATAAATGTCACCAGGAATCTCCTTTGATATCTGTACCTGGTAAGTCCTGCTTCCAGGTCATAAAACACAAGAATTTGCTTCCTTTCCCACTGTGTTTTGTGTAGTGGGATGCAGTCCAGCTAGCACAGTCACTTTCAGTTATTTCTTTTCACCTGCTAGGTGTCAAAAAGGAGAACATGCTTCTGCATTAGCCTCTTCTCCCATTGAAAATAATGCTTGATCTGGAATTTGAGGGTTATCTTTCCATGGAATTCTGTCCTCTAGGAGTTTGGGATGAGCTGGCTTCATCCATTCTGCCCTTTAACTGTTGTCTGAGCCATTTAGTCTGGCTAAGATGGGACTCAGGATGTTGGGAAAACTCTCTTGAAATGTGTATAAGTCATTCCTGCTGCACTATCAGATTTTCCTTATTCACTGCCCCAGATAGCAGCACTGAGTTACTGGCACAAAGCGTTCAGGGCCCTTTTCTGTGGCCAAGAGGTGTAGTGAGTGCCAGAGAACCGAGGGCTCTGTGCCTTGGTGCTCAGTGATACCATCTCAGCGGATTTCTTGGCTCTGAGCGAGTTCCTCTCTGACACAATGCTGTGCTGTCTGCATCCCCTCCGCCTGTATGCCCTTGGTGAGTGCCATGTGTTTCCCTCCACAAATGGACAGGAAGTCGTAGTTTCTCAAGGACCTATTTGTCTTTCATTCCATGAGAAGTTGATGGAATTTGGTTTGGCTTTTTCTGGCTTTGTTTTCCTTTTTTTTTTTTTTTTTTTTTTCCTCCTGGTCAGCAGCTGTATGAGAAAAAGGGTATGGCTGCAGTCCTTAGGCTGGATTAGCCAAAACATTTATCAAGCTACTGAAGTCACCAAATGATAGGAGTGGGGGTGCAGCAGTACAAGCTGCTGAATTTTCGCTCTGAGAAGTGGAACACAGAGTCAGATTCTTGAGTGTAGGTGTAACTCCACAGCAAAGAGTTTGGGTGACCAGAGGTCTGCACAGGCAGATTTTCAGAACTGAGAATTGCTGTGGCTGGTGGAACGCTGCTGTCTACCCTCTGAGGTGATTACGGAAGCTGTTAGCCGCATGCTCCACAACTCTAACCGGGTGTGCAAACGACCGCTGCCCGGGCTCCGTAACTCGCTGTTGGAATGCTCAGCCCGAGACATTACTTCTAAAGAAGCCTTTTCCCATGGGATATTCTGATTGCATTGTGTTTGTATTATTCCACAAAGATGCAGCCCTTAGAATTGCAGTCAAGTCAGTGGGAGACCAAAGAGCAATCGGTTCCATTCCAAATGCAAGTCTAAAGGCAGCCGTAAATGGCTCTGCTCCAGCGGGGTCTGGCTGTCTCCTGTGACACGTATGTTGTGCGGGAGCTTTGCCCTGCAGCAGGATGCTGGGGGTTTGATGACTCGTTTGAGGCCCAGGCTGAGCCCGTCTGGCTACATTAAAAGCCTGGTTTTGTGCTGAACACGGCTCTGTTACGTGGAGCAATATGCCTCTGTGTGCAAATACAGTGGTGTGCTGAGCGCAGAAGACGTGCCATGAGCACAGCACCAGAGCGTTTGAGCTCTGCTCTACTTGAGCATTGCTTTATTTATTTTGATGTGCTATTATGGGATTTACCTTACGTTAGCCTGTAAATGCAGTCTACAGCCACCCCCAAAGGTGATGGTATGGAGGCAAACCTTTCAGCACTGGATCTTGGCCGCAGCAATAGTGTTCTTGTTTACATGGTTTTTTAGGCTGCATTCAGAGATGCTGAAAGTGTAGACAGATTTCAAATGATTTAATTGTTTACAAGAGAGTGTTTTCTGTAGCATACAAAAGAGATGAACTAATCCCAGAAGGCTTTTTGATATAACTTGAGCAGATGATTTCCTGACATTGTTATACATCCTGCTTTAAGGCGATGAATAATTAGCTATTTAAGTTTAAAAAAACCTACCTTGAGAACTAGATGTCAGCTGAAAAGCTGTCAGTAAGCCGGGAACAGCTTTGCGTGTCAGGTTGGTTATAGCAACGAATAAAAGGAATTACAGGAGAATGAACCATGCGGTGTGCCGTTTCTAACTTCAGTCTCCCCACAGCTTCTTCTGCCTCGTTCTCCAGGTTCCGAGGGTGCTTGTGACATTATCAAGCTGTAGAGTTCCCTTTCACAGAATCCTCTTCTGCGGACAACTTTCTTGCTGTTTACTCCGTCAGTGTGAAACTTTACATTCAAGGATTTTCCCCCTCCAGACCCAAGTGCCGTTAATAGCATCTGTTGTCTGGCTTCCTCAAATAGGGAAGGCCACTTACCGCTCAGCTTCAGCTCCAGGCGATTGCCCGAGGCCGAGCAGCTCAGCTGAGGGCAGTGGATTCTCCTCTCCTGCGTGCCCAGCAAGCTGCCAGGCTTATCTTCGAGCAACAGGGGCCGGTTTGCGTTTTCCAGAGTGGATCAGATGGGCTGTTTTCTGTGCAGCTGGGAACAGCAGTTGCTAGATCTGAGCGGAACAGTTCGCAGGCTTAATAGGTTGCTACTAAATTAATTGCAATAAAGAGTTTTGGAGCTTTTTAAATAAGAGCATTAAGTTGTTTTTGAAGGTCTGAACCCCGCCTGTGGCTGTACATAACAGGGTACTGTGCACATGCAAGCTAATCAAGATCTTAAAACTCTGGTTCCTTTAAGCAAGTGGAACTGAAATAGTTTGAATTATTCATCTTCAAAGTGAAATCATGCATCTGTATGGAAGTTGGGCATTTAGGTGGCTGAATCTTGTGGCACCTACACGTGTGGAAGCAATGCTGACTGCAGTGAGGTGAATGGAGATGCTTTGGCAGGGATGCAGAACTGTGTTCATGTTCCTTCAAGAGCAGTCATTGCAGTGGCATCTGAAGAGTAGTGCACAATGGAGCTGCTGTAGGGCCACCTTCTGTTTAGCTGACACTTGCTTACCACACAGTATACCTGTCTTGATACGCTGAAGTGGCAGGCTCTGACTTTCTCCCATTGTCATGACTAGTGAACCAAAGCTGTGCTGCAAACCTGTTCAGAGAGAGGAAGGCCCTCCTGGCCAAGGCAGCTGTGCTCTTCAAGAGATGGCTTATAGCAAATAGACTGCAGAAGGTCTGGTAGCAGCGATGGGCAGAAGTGGGGGGTGGGTGGGAAGAAAAAGAGGAAGGAAAACATGGAAACTGAAGATGGAGATGAGAGTCCTTGCTGACTGCTTCCTCATTCAGGCAGTGAACAGCAGTGAAATGACTCTGCACTGGGTGTTAGTGCAACCCTCTCTTTTGCCTATGCTTGTTGCTTTTCGTACTATTTACATGCAAGAAGAGGAGCATGCTCAAGAATGCTTTAAAATCATTGGAACTGGGCATTAATAATCCCTGTGTCCCATCTTAGCATAACCAGGATGGCTTCAGCAGGTCAGCTGATGATGTGAGCATGTTTTACATATGCTGAAAGTAAATGAGCTCTGTGGGCTCCGGTGATGTTCACACTGCTACACTCAAACTGTATCCATGCTGTATACCACAGTAGCGATCCCAGTGTGCTGCACAGCTGTAGAGTGATGCAGAACCAAACCCTTATAGTGTATTGCTAAGTACTTGGCTGTTTCTGAGGGGCTTAATGGCATCACATGAATGGATTGGTAGCTAAATGAAGGATTGACTAAGCTAATCTCTGTGAGAATCCTCTTTAATGAGTTAATGAGGTGTTCTTAGGGGCTCCCTGCACACACAGATGCTAATGAGAGCCTTTCCAACCTACCAAGTGATGAAACTTGGATCTGCATCCAGGCTGATAATAAAAATGATGGATAGGTTCTGTTACTTAGGAAAATGTTTTAGTTCTGGCATGAAAACCGCAGAAGGAAGCCAAAACTCCTGTTGTACCTGCGTGGTCGTTACGTCTTCCTGGAGCCTACTGGTTAAACTGCAAGACTGCTGCTAAACCCTTGGAGCCCAGAGCTGAAAATCAGCAGCTGCACCTAAAAAAGAAAAGGGTGTCTCTATTTTATCCCTTAAAGAACAGCACTACCAGATTCTGTATTAAGGAATTTCCCAGAGAGACCCCGGCTGTGGTGGTTTGTGTGTTGGCTTGCTGTTGGGCTTGGGTGTGGTTTGGGGTTTTTGTGTATGGCTGTTTTTTTGGTTGTTGTCGGTTGGTTGCTTTGGTTTTGTTTTGTGGTTGGTTTGTTTTTTGTTGCTGTTATGTTTTGTTGTTGTTGTTTAGTGGGGTTTTGTTTGTTAGGAGTTTCTTTGTATGTGGGCAGTTTACTTTCCTCTCCTTTCTTAAAGAGTAGGATGTAAGAAGCTTATGCAGAGGAAATGTCTGTTCCTAACCCGATTTATCAAGGTTGTCATTCCATAAAACAACAGTTTTAAAATCAAAACCAGGGAAATGTGGAAAACAGATCTTGATGGGATTCAGACATTGTGTTACTTCTAGTGGTGAGTAGTAGTGACTATTTTCTGGCTGTGCCTGAATGGGAGATCTCACTCTTTCTCCTGCCAGAAGACTCCTGCATACCTGATATCTACAGGGGCTGGGTTTTTGCTCTGCTTCTCATTTGACTCTCAGGAAACAGAGACAGTCCAGTTTATTTGCAGGGTGGGCAGTGGTGGGGGAGTGGTACAGTGTATAGGCCTGTGTGAGAGGGGCAAGGGGGATGGAAGATGAGTGACTGTGGCTGGAGTAGCTCTGGTCTGCCTGCCAAGGACCTGGGGGCAGTATCCTGATGCTGGATGTGTCCTTTTCTCCTCTTCACGTTATGGCAGGATTGCTTCCATCAGGCACGATCTGACGTCAGTGCAATCTTAGGATTTCCTCAGCACGCTTTTCATCCCTGTTCCAGGTCATCAGAATTTGTTCAGTGCGTCTCCCCTCAGCTCAGTACGGTGCCATTTGCCATTAGCATTTGTTTGCAGTCCTGCAGCCAGTCCTCTGCTCAGTGCTGTGCACTGGTCCTTCCTGAGTCGCCTTGAATTAATTTTTCAATTAGGATTTCCTGAGACACACTATCAGATGCCACCCTAAAATCCAAAAACATGACCTCTGCTGTGCTCCTTTAATCCACTCTGTCTGTAACTCTATCAAAGAACAAATAAAGCAATTAAATTTGCCTGGCAGGCTGTATTCTGTATAAAGCTATACAGGCTGCTTCTCATTTTATTACCCTCAAGAGTTCCAGATGGATTTTCTTAACGAAGCTGACTTCCCCTTGTCTGTCTTTTTCCCTTTTCCTCCTAAAAGACCCAGGGCTGTGTTCCTAGCCTCTTGCTGTCCTCAGTTTATTCTTTTGAAAGATCCTGTGCTTGGGAATGGCAGGATGGAAGTGCTCAGGGCACGACCCAGGCTCTGTGCCAGGCTGCACCCCTCTCCAAGGGGCCACAAGAGGTTGCATTAGGGTGCAAGATGAAGAGCCAGAGGTGGTGCTGGCAGCACACGGTGCCTGCACAGCCTGGCTGCCACGGTGCCATGCTTTTCTCTGCTTTGACACCGAGGCTTGCGCTGGTGTCTTCTGCTCTGCACAATGCCAGCCTGAGCACTTGCACTGCTTGCTTCTGTTGGTGTTGGGGTTAGGCGGGCCCCCACTGAAGCTGGCCTACCACCCTATCTCTCTTCTTTTCCGAGTGCTTAGATACGGATGTCCAGCTCGATTACTGTGATAGCTGCAGGTGAAATCTGCAACTCCTCTGCCGACTGGCTGCCTCCTGTCGGCACCAAGGCAGCGCCTGACTCAGCTTTGAAGCTTCATGTGCCCGAAGTCTGTCTTCTTCAGCTGCTCTTTTAAGTTTTTATCATATTCCATAGTGCAGGGTTTCATTTTCTCTGGTAACTTATTTGTCTGGAAACTTTAAATGAGACAGCACTTTGCATTTGGTCAGGGCCTTCATTGCCCCGTGTCCTGTTGCAGATAATGCTCCAGCAGAGTGGTTTGGGATCATTCTTGTAAGAGATGCTGGCTGGAACCTTTGTCAGCCTGGAGGCCTTTTTTCCTCTAAATGCTGTGCTTAGTGTCTCACTCCATGTACCTTTTATATCTATCTTTTTGCAGCAGTTGATTACTCTATAAATACAGACTCCTCTAGCTCTAGTGAAGCTGTGAAAGTGTTGCATAAGGACATGGGTTTGGTTTGTTTGGCTGGGGGTTTTTTGTGTTTTGTTTCAGTTTGCGTTCCCCCCCCTTTCCATCACTAGAACTACAAATAACCTGCATCCTTCAAAATGATATCCAGGCTGTACCTCCTGGCAGTCCCTCCTTACAGGCTGCTATGGCAGCATCTGCTGGAGAAGTGGGCACGAAGCTGTGTCACAGCAGTGAGGAGCTGTGAAGCTTTCAAATGTGAGCTGGACAGAAGACATGTGGTTTTCACTGTCATTTTGTACCTGTCTCCATCTCTAAACAACCTGCTTATACTGATCTTCTAGATTAGTATGCCTCATCTTTTTAGATATTTGCATTTCACTCTTCATTTGTTTGCCACCTGAAACAGACCATCCAGTTTGTTAGGGCAGCCAAGCAATACGGCAAAGCCACTGCTCCTGACAGCTCTTAATACATTATTGAAGCAAGCAGGACAGTTGACCCTGGCTCTGGATCACTTGGATGTATGGTTCTTAAGCACAGATTTGAAAAGGTGGTGTGGGAGCAGCTGTGCTGTATTAAAGTGTCAGGGCTGAAAGATAAGCCTGCCTGGAGTTAATAAGTTAAAACACGAACTGTCTTTCAGCTGGTACCTGTGAGACAGCGTGTCTGGCCGGGGTAGCCAGCACATTCAGATGTTAGAGCAGTGCTCGGGCAGCAGCAGCCCTCTGGCCAAACACCTTCTTGTAGACATCTGGGAAAGCTTCCTACTGCTGTCTGCATACTGCTGCAGCTGGCCCTGGCCGAGCTCAGAGGTGTGTGCTGAGCTGGGTGGTAAAAGACACCAACGGTAGGGATTAGTGCCAGCTTCATTTGTAACTGGGATTTCAGGATTTCATAGGCAGCAGATTCAGTCGATAAGATGGGACTGATTTCTTCTGAGCAGTGGTTTTTATGGAGGCATTTGAGGGCTCTGGGCTGTTTCTGGGCACTGACCATTTTGCTGGCTGAGGAGGGGTGGGTCTTGCTGCAGTTGAGGTTCTGTAAATGAGTATAGTCTCCTGTAAAGCTCCTGCAGACATAAAAACAGTTTATCGTTGTGGACAAGGAGGGAACTAACAGGACCTAGATTTAGTTGAGCTGCCCTTCAGCTGCTGGATGTGACTGCTCATGTAGCAGAAGGCACATTTGCTGTGCTTGAGTCCTGAACAGACCCTCCACTTTCTGGGTTTGAAAGAGCCATGTGGACTGACTTTACTATCCAAGGATTGAAGCAGTTTTTAGCAGAGCCATTGGCTGTTAAGGAGTCTGCAGTTCTTTCTGCTGGCAACATCTCCAGAGCTGCTGTGCAGAGGTGTTGGGCGCATCAGGCTTTTCACCAGGGTGCTCCTCTCCAGCAGCTGCTGTGTACCTCAGCACAGAGGGGGGAAATCTTCATCAAGATACTCAAGGACCAGATAGCTGTGAGCTGATATCTCTGTTACGTCTCAGGTGCTGCTGACCTGCTCCAGGTTAAGAAAATCTGAAAGTACTGTCCTGGGGCTGAGGAGATGAGACCTGGCAGCTCAGGCCCCTTCACACTTCTAATGTTAAAGGCACAGGCTTAGTATCCGAATGCTTTCTAATGCCCTTTTTTTTCACGTGGAAAAGCTGTCCTGGTGTGGCACAGTTGTGTTAGCCACACTCAAGTATGTGCAAACTTATTCACTGTTGTGCTGTTTTTATTCTCTTTAACTGGATTATAATGCCCCTGTAATCCCAAAAAAACTTGGAAATGAAGGGGGGGGGAAGCTGTAAGCATTTGGGGTCTCTGATTCTGCTCTTTTGTCCTGAGCTGTTGTACTGCAGATATCTTCTCTGCAGTTTCTCAGCTGTGCGGTGGTTTTGTTGCACCTGCTGCTTTCCTCCTTGCAGCAGGCTCCTTTCCATGAGTTGTTCTTTCCCGCCTGTGCTCGAGGCTGGCTCAGTTTGGGGGAATGGCCTCAGGCTGAGGCTAGGTAGATTTAGATTGGACAGTAGGAAAAAGTTTTTCACAGAGAGAGTGGTCAGGGACTGGAATGAGCTGCCCAGGGAGGTGGTGGAGTCACCCACCCTGAATGTGTTTATGGGTCGTTTGGACGTGGTGCTTAGGGATATGGTTTAAGGTCAATGTTGTAGAGTAGTGTTCTAGGTTGGACTTGGTGATCTTGAGAGGCTTTGCCAGCCTGGATGTTGCTGTGGTTCAGTAATACCCTCATCCTTTGGAGGGTTACAAGTAGTTTCACTGTATCGATACTCTTCTTGTTTCTCTATACTTCATTTTGCCTTGTGGCTCTCCTGGGTGTGCTACCACTGAGGACAGAGCTCAGAATATGCAGAGTAAGAATCCTAATGAAGTGCCTCTGTTGTGTGCTAAGGATGTTGGCCAAGACAGTAATTTCATGGAGCTGATCATTAAATAGTTTCTTAAATTTCAGAGGGTGCCCTGGCATAATCTGCCCTCCTCCTCTTTGCAATTCTTCAGCAAACCAGATGAGGAAATGATCTTGTTAAAATGTGTTTCCCACTAACAGTTTGCTTTCAGTTAGCATCAGTTGTCCAGTTTGGGCACAAACGCTTCATGTGTCAAAATTAAGGGTTGGCAGAGGCCACGCGAGCTGATGTTGCTCCTGAAGAACAGGTTCATTAAGCTGTGTACTAGTGAGACTATTTAGCACTAAGCACACTAATTGCAACTCAGTGGTTTGCAGCCGCCTCTGCACATTCTGGCATCCCAAGAGCTTGTGGGAGCTGCAGGACCACCTGGCATGTTTGGCTGGGGCTGCTGCACCTCCCTTGTGGCCACACGTAGCTATCACTAGTTGAGAGGAGCTTCTGGAAGGTGTCTGCATGCTCTTCATACTGGCTTTGATGTGGGGGGTTTCCCCTCTCCTGAGGTTTCAGTGTCTGCTGGGACTGAGACCTGAGCTCGGGTCTCTACCAGACACAGTGGGTGGCTGAGAAGCAGATGTCCTGCCCCAGCGCTGCATGATGAGCTGTGACTGGCTGACACAGGTCCCTGCTACTGTAGGAGGGCAGTCAGCAAGCAGGGCTCATCCCGGGCCCTGCTTCTTGTCCCATAAGGGGTGCCTCATGCGAACTCCATCTCTCCCTGTTTCTGCTCCTCGGAAGCTGTTATCAGCTGTGTACTCCATATCCCCCCTGCTCCCTTCTGTCTCTTCAAAGGCCATCAGTGTCTGTGGCTCTTGGTCGTGGAAGTTTGAGTGTGTGTCCTGCTGAGCAGACAAGTTGGCTGGCCCTTCTCTGCAGTCACTTTGTGTGACGAGAAGCTGTGCGTGCTTCGGGCTCGGCTCTGCTGCTGCTTGCCTGCAGCCTGCTGCTCTGGCTGACATCCTGCCCTCACTGCAGGCTTGTTTCCAGACGCTGCAGCTGGAGTGAGTGCTGCAGGCTGCTGTAGCGATAACACAGTAATTACTACCTGAGGACCTCTGTTCAAACGCCGTTAGTGGAGGGAAAAGTGGTGCCAGTGTACTAATTTCCAGTCTTGGCATTTCGAGATTGGTCTTCCATTGAATAACTGTTTCTGAGGCATAGTAGGAAACGTTCTCTGTAGTCTTTTTCCTTTCTGCAGCTGTCTTTTGGAGGAGGAAGAAAGAGGTTAAATAATAGCTTTTTACACCTGTGTGCTGGAGCCTCTCAGATGCGTGTTAAGATGCCCAGCAGAAATAATAAAGTTATGATTTATGTGGCCCATGGTGACAAGCTGAGATTTCTAAGGAATTGGTGTATTAGCTTGAAAGGAGCCTTTGCAGAGCAGTTACACCAAGGCTCTAGGTACATTAGTACTGGTGAGTCCTTCCCATCTCTTCCTCTCTATGCAGATGCTCATATGGAGCCTGTGAAGTGATGCTAAGATCAAAGGAAAAAGAAAAAATCAGGCTTGTGCTGTGCAGACCGCCTTAGTAATGTAACCTTTCTTACCCTACCACCTGAGGCAGTGCTTGCAGATGTGGGTGCAGCTTGTGATGATGGGCAGTGTGACAAAAAGCAGATCTGCAGGAGTTCGGTTTTCTTGTTGTCTAAACAGCATCCTGCTGCACAAGCCCCTTAGAAAGTGCCCACGCACACTGGAGATGCTGCCGTGAGCCCTCTGCCTTGCAGTATGAGAAGGTGAGCTGGGTGACTTTAGGACTGCCTGTACCTCTCCCTGCCTGGCAACTCCTGCCCAGGCTAGTGGTACCAGTGCTGCCTGGAAGTCTCTCTTCCTTGGGGCAGTCGGCACGTGTCCTACGAGCACTGGCGGTGGTGTACTGCACGTGGCTTTTATCTAAGGGTTACGGAACGTTTCCAGTCACAAGGGGTTAGGGATTGATGCGAGGGTGTGCTGCTGCCCTGCCGCCTGCAGGGACACCCTTGCGTTGGTGCCCAGGGTTGCATTGGTGCTTGGGGAGCTGCTCTGGGATGTTTGTGCTGCTGCTGTCCTGGTGGTGCAGAGGAAATTACCTGATTTGTGTTCCACTCACTGGTGGAGAGATGGGCAGAAATGTGGGGAAGTGGCACCCTGGGTGGTCTCTTGCAGTCTTGTTTTCTGTGTCTGTGAGTACACAAAGTTTTGGAGCCGAGCAGAGGATAAAAACCACATCTGGGAGAGGTAACCAACAGACCGGTCATGAGATGAGTCAGCAGAAGAGGTGAAGGCAGTGCCCTGGGGTAGCTGCAGTTTGTGAAAACAGCCCTGCCCACACAGGAGCTGCTGTTCTGTGTTCCTGCCTTGCAGGCATCACTGCTATGGGACAGGACATGCAAAATGTCACTTTGAGGTGGAGGTTTTGTATCTTTGTGCAAAGCTGTGGTTTCGTGGGGTATTTGATGGTGATGCTGACGTTTGTTTCTGCTGCTTGCCTCTCTACTTTGTCCCCAGCTGCTGACTCTTCTTTCATGTCCTTTCCTTCCTGGTGGTACTGGACGCTCTCTGTGGTGCCAGCACAGCTCTTCTTACCTTATGTCATGAACTGGGTGAAGGAACTGATTCAGCTGTGAAGAGACACAGAACAAATAAAATGAAATCCACTCAGGCTGCCTCATTTCGCCCCAGCATGCATCAGGGCCTGGGTGCAAAAACTGCCGTGGTGCAAATGTTGTGGTTTTGGAGCAGTGGCATCTGCAAGTGGCACTGCTGCTGGAGAGCAACTGCCCCATGCAAAGCCACATGTAGGTCAGTACTGCCTCCAGGAATGGAGAGAAGTGACTACAAAATGAGTGAAAATCAGCCCATCAAGTGGAAAAAAGTGCCTGCTATGTTCATCAGAGCTGCAGGGGAACTGGAAGCAGGCAGCGCAGAGGTGCTGGAAGGGGCAGGGAGAGGAAGGCTTGTCTGCAGGATCAGGCCCAGGGCAGCTAGCAGCACTTTGTGGGGTCTGAGCCCTCTTGCAGTCTGTCTTGGACTGTCACTAAAAATCCCTGTCGTTAGAGTGAGGCATAGATTGAGCTACCATGTTCAAGCCTGGTGTCTCTTGGGACGGTGCTACAAAGCAGTGTTAGTGGCAAACAGGGCACTGCAGTGGGTCTGGCCTGCGCTGATGGTCACGTTCCTCATGCTGCACTAATGCCATTCAAAACTCCTCCTTCTCTACAGTTTTCTCTAGTCAAGAAATTTTTTGAAATGAATAATTTCCAGGGAGAAATTGTCCTGTTGAGGAAGCACTGGATTTCATTTGCCAGAAGCCTTATCTGTTGCAGGGATCCCCTACTCCCTCCAGGATGTCTTATGTGTACAGTTGCTGCTTCCGCCTGTAGAAATAATGCTCGTTGGAAGTGAACAGTGCCGGCTGAAAAAGCTTTTGTCTGAAGTCAAATTGGCAACAACGGAGAGAGCCCAGCTGATCTCCCAAAGGGAGTGTGTGCAGCTGGGCTGCTCTTTGTTACAGTGCTATTTTGCTCTTTCTATTTAAACACATTTTGTATTCTATCTGCAGCACACACCTGCCAGTATTGTGATCTCTGTGCCGCGATATAAATGTGGGACAATGCAGGGCTGTCTTCTGGTGCAACTGCATCAGTGCCCAGCTGCAAAATGGATGAGTTTATCCCTGCTAAATCTGTGAGAGCAGAGCTCTGATTGCTGACATCATTTGTCTTTAGAAATGTAAAGACATCCAAGGACAAGATTCCTGTCACCTCTTCCTTTGCCTTCAGATCTATTTGGATTTCACCGATGTTGCTCAGTCTCCCTCAGTCTCGATGCCATTGGGCAGTTGGCATGCAGCAGGCACTGTGGTACCCGTGCTAGAAGATGTTGGATGTTGAGGAGAGGTTACATTTAGGTCAGCAGTGTGACAGGGGTGATCCTGGGCCCTTTCTACTGGGTGCAGCATGCTGCCTGGCCCATGTCTTGCTGCATGGAGGAAATATGTTTCAAGGCTAATTTCTTCCTTGCTTTTTTCTCCCTGGGTTGGTATCTTGTTTGTTAATGTCTTTACAGTGAATATTAACCCAAAAGCTGCTTTACAGACATAATTACAAGTAACAGGAACACAGAGCTTCTTGGAGGAAAGCCAAGTTGTTTTCTTGTTCTGCTGTGTGGTTTAACCAAAGTGAGAACCACGACGACTCGAGTGTCTGGGGATATCAGAGCTCAGAATTAATCTCAGGAACCTCATGAAGTGACAGGCAAGAATTTACCTCAGTAAACTATAGCTGTCCAATTTCGACAGATGTGATGGATGAAAGAGAAAACATCATTGACCTGGTTCCACACTGTTAGGCTTTCCAATTAAACAGGATGTTGTAGAACGTCTGAGACCTTGCAGAATAATACCTGGCCCATCAGGACAGTGGTTTTAAATGCCCCTTGGCCTTTAGAAGATCTTCTTTTAAAGATTTTGCTGGAGCACTAATCCCAGAGCACTAATGATAGAATCTCCTATAGGGATCTTATCTCTTTCTAACCTCTTAATTAACTGGCTAAGGAGACAATTTTTGTGCCTTTGTGTTTAGATGGTTTTTAGTGAGGTTTGAATCCTCTGGCCAAGCCAAGTAGGAGTTCAGACACCGAGGAAGATGCCAGGCTGCAGCAAATAGGCAGTGCACTTGCACATGTAATGTGCAGAGCTGACATTTCATCAGGGTGAAATGTCAGCGGGAAGCAAAACAATCACAGTGTCACTACGGCTGCTGGGAGGAAACATTTTGCCAAGGACATGGCCAACTCTGTTGTCATCAAGTCCTGATCACCCTTCTGAAGGGTTCTTAGGCCTTCAAATTACCCAAACACCAGCCAGGTGTAATCGAAGAACGAACGTAACAGAGGATTAAATCAAAGGCGCAGGGCCTGCGAGTGGCCCTGAGCTGTTCTGTAGCTAATGTCTTTGATATGCTCTGGTTGCTGCAACATCCTCCACTCATCCAAACATTCTGGAGGCCCTGTAATTTCTGTGCAGTGGTAGGATGTGGGGAAGAGGAGAATCTCTTCAAAAGACATTACAAAATCTTGCTGTCATCCTTGTTCAGGCAGGCGTGTTTGTTCCTGGCTTTGGGTCACTAGTGGCTTGGAAGCCTTTCTCCTCCACTATGCCAGAGTGATGGCTCTTTTGTAGATTGAACCTCCTAGTCCCTACACCAGCTCGAAGACTCAGGTTAGTACCAGCCCCTTGCCCCACTTCTTTTTCTTACAAGAGATTGTCTGACAGAGAGGAGTCCTTGCCGTTTACTTCGCATCCTTAATGGTGGTGGTGGTGGTGCTGGAGAAGGTGCAGCTGTACCAGCCCCAGCTCTCAGCTGGACTGACTGGACGAGAGGAAAGGCAGGCTCTTTACAGGGAACAGAGGTGGTGGATGGTAAGGAAGGGGCCTGGTGTACAGTTGTCCAAAAGCAGTATGATTTGTATTTGTTAGAAGAGAGGATGCAGTCCTCGTGGCAGCTCAGGCACCCATTCATGGCAGTCTCCCTTTGTGTATGCTCAGCTTCCTGGCTATTGTTGTGACCCCTGCTGCCGGAGCGTTGCTCCAAAAGGCTCTTGTGCTGCCGACTTTCCTCTTAGACGCTGCACTGAATGGTAACGAATCTGTGGAGGTGCCTGGCACCAGAAGGTCAAAGTGACAGAAAGGATTTTAGAAAGTCACTGATGCTTTGATTTGTGTTTCCTAACAAGGCAGCATCATTGATTTCCATTCTCGGTGCTCTTTCGAAGACAGCAAGGGCAGCAGTAGTTGCATACTGAGGATGAATGTTTATTCAGAACACACATTTCCAGTGGCCCCTAGAGACTGCATAAACATCTCTACCTTTGTCTTCTGCTGGCCCTTCTCTGGGGAAGGCTTTTGACTGTTCTGTTACTTGTTTCATCAAACTATCTTTTTTCTGGACCTCACTTTGGAGCCAAGCCTTTTGAAACCGGCAGGGAAGGATCACACAAATGTTGTTATACGCAGTGGTGTTAGAGTGGCACCAAAGCAGAGTCCACAGTGAAGTGCTAATTCGTGCACTATGCAGAACTAGAAATATGCAGTAATGAAGATTATTTAATGACTTCAGATGGTGTAAGAAGATCACTTGGTGTCAGTGGATGTACTAAAGGTGAATGCACACATGAATGTGAGCAGGAGAGCATCACGCCGGGAGGTGGAGGAAGTGTAAGGCTGCAGCAGCTTACTGGCTGAGGCGATGCCTTCAACCCTAGCACACCATATCCTTGCCCTGTCCTGCAGGTCTGCATCTTTGCTCTTCCAGCCGGGTAGGACTGTCAGCAGCAGTGCCAGGTGACTTCAGAAGCTGTTACACTTTCGAAAGGCCTCAATATTTTGGGGGTCAGAGAGGGCATAAATGCATTGGTTATGAATAATTAAGGTAGGAATTAAGTGTATGCTCATATGTGTTGATACTGCTTTCAGTGTTACTGAAAACCACATCCACTTCTGAATCCATTTTCTGTAGAAAGCTGCTTAGCTCTGACCTTGGAATAGATGAGGAGAGCCAAACCCAGCTTCTTAAGGGCATCCCACTAGTGTCCCAAAACGTTCTAGAGTCGGTGTGCTCCAGTGCAGGAGCTGAGGCAAGGCAGGCATCCTGGTGTGGGGAGGGGAGGGACTGTCTGTCTGGGAGAGGTGGAGGTAAATCTGGATATCACAGCTAAAGGGCAGGGCCTGACTAGGGGGATACGTTTCCCTGCGGGCGAACTTCTCAGAAGCATTTGGATTAGCAGTGGAGTTTGTTGGTTCAAGAGAGTAGGATGTGGTAAATTTATTTGCCTTGTTTTGCAAAGTGATACTCATCCAGGGTCAAGCTCAGAAGCTTGATCTGTGCTGTACTAGAAGAAACGTTTTGAAAACAACCCTCCCATTTCCCATCTGAATCTCCCTGTGTGCTAATGCCAAACCCAGATACCTCGGAGCATCCTTGAGGTGTCTGATAAGGTCACGCTGTCAGACCTGTTTGTCTGCACTACCACACAAGGAGAAATTGAGCATACTTTGGAGAGAATGAAGAAGGTGAACAGAGGCTAAAAGCTGATTTCAGCAACTGAGATGGTTGTGCATTACATCTGAAGCAGCTGTGACTCTCTTTGTGGCTGCTTCTCTCCCAATTTCAGAAGTTACCTCTATCAATGAGGTTGTGGTTGTTGGATGTCTCAGAAATACCAGGAGCCAAATAGAATTGCTTCAGCAGCAGTTAGCCCAGAGAGAAATTCTGGTCCAGTTTTTCATTCCCTTGGAGCAATGGGGTTATCTTTGGGTCAGAGATATCATTGTTGGTCTTCTTCCAAAGCTGTAGCTTTGTGACTGCTAAAGTTGTGGGATCAAAGGCTAGTGAGCCTTCTAAGGCTTACTGATCTAGACCCCTGGTGTGTGGCTGCTGGCAAAGGGAATGGAGCGCAGCATGGCAGCTAATGGGACTGAGTAGCTGGCACAGCAGCCGGTCCTGAACTCTGCTGTGTGATCTCCAGCATGAGTGCCCTGCAGTGCTTGCCTTGGGAGCCACTGGGCTAAGGCAGTGGCAGGCAGAGATGTACCTACTTGTCTGTATGGTCAGCAGTTGATTTTCTAGCACTTGGAGGTCAGCAGCATCTCTGCTAAACTCGTGACAAACCCTTACCATTCTTTTTCCCAGAACACAGAACACTCATTTTTCCTTTGCTAAGTCAAAGGTGAACTGACTTTTTATTTCGTGTTTTCCTGAAGATGCTCTCACTGGGGAGCTGCTTCTGCAGGGGTGGCTTGCAGCCTCCCTTTACGTGATGGGTGCAGTTTCTAACTAGACCAGGTACTAAAGTGTCCTGGGCTGTAGCAAGAGCAGTGTGGCCAGCAGGGCAAGGGAGGGGATTCTGCCCCTTTGCTCTGCTCTCCTCGGACCCCACCTGGAGGTACTGTGTGCAGTTCTGGAGCCCCCAGCACAAGCAGGACATGGAACTGTTGGAGCCAGTCCAGAGGAGGCCACCAAGATGCTGAGAGGGCTGCAGCAGCTCTGCTGTGAGGACAGGCTGAGAGAGCTGGGGCTCTGCAGCCTGGAGAAGAGAAGGCTTGGAGGAGACCTTGGAGTGGCCTTCCAGTATCTGAAGGGGGCTACAGGAGGGCTGGGGAGGGACTATTGACAAGGTCTGGTAATGACAGGAGGAGGAGGAATGGGTTTGAACTGGCAGAGGGGAGATTGAAACTGGATGTTAGGAAAGGGATCTTTGCAGTGAGGGTGGTGAGACACTGGCACAGGTTGCCCAGGGAGGTTGTGGCTGCTCCCTCCCTGGAGATGTTCAAGACCAGGCTGGCTGAGGCCTTGAGCAACCTGTTCCAGTGGGAGGTGTCCCTGCCTATGGCAGGGGGTTGGAACTGGATGATCCTTGAGGTCCCTTCCAACCTAAACTGAAATCAAATGTCCTCTCGGAATCTATACCTAAGAGCTACATGTAATGCACGTGCCCCAGCAGGAGGATTTCAGCTGGGAAGGCACCTTGGCCAAGGGGGAATATCAGTCCAAAGAGGATTACATTGGCAAAGAGCCAAGGTGAGAGATCACAGCGTGTCAGGGGCTGGAAGGGACCTGGAAAGTTCATCTAGTCCAAGCCCCTGCCACAGCATGCTTGGCAGCTCTCTTCCCGTGGAACACAAGTGCTCTTCCAGGGTACCTGTGCTTGTCAGCACAGAGCAAAGCTGGACCTTCCAGGGTACCTGTGCTTGTCAGCACAGAGCAAAGCTGGACCTTCCAGGGTACCTGTGCTTGTCAGCACAGAGCAAAGCTGGACCTTCCAGGGTACCTGTGCTTGTCAGCACAGAGCAAAGCTGGACTGCTCGTGCATAGCCTTCTGTAACGGGAGTGCCCCTGCCTGCAGCGCAGCAGCTCAGCGCCTCTTACCTAGGCCAGCCTCTTGTCACTGGGAGCAGCTCGGACGCCCATCACTCCCAGGCGGGATTCGTGTTGTGACAGCAGTGCCTTCAGAGAGCACGGGGAGAAGAGTGCTTGCTATTGTCCTCTGCCACTTAATCTGACTGGGCTTTAAGAGCCGGCGCTTTTTAGAAGGAAATGCCCTACCCTGGCGAGCCTCATGTAAGGCACAAGAATTGTCATATTAAAAGGTATTTACTATCCTGTAATTCCTTTCTCTGAAATTGCTTTCTGGCTTAATTCAATAAAAGGCTCCGAGCTGCAGGCTCCTGGTGTGCCCCTCTGTTGTGGGTGTTGCACTTCACAATTAAGTGGCCTCTTTGAAAAGCAAAAGCATGCTCTTGGTGCCTTTCTTGTGAGCACCTAGCAAGATGCTTTTGTCGTTGGGTACAAATCAAACAGCTTCGCTGCCTGTAGGACTCTAAATAATCGTGTGCTTACTTGTTCGGCCTTTAATTATTTCTTCTGTTCAACTCAAATGCAAGCCCATAACCCTCAGCTGTGACTGGCAAGAGAGTCTCAGGTCTGTGGTGTACTCTGGTAGCCTGCAGGCAGGAGAGAGGCTGTCTGGAGGCACACTGCTGCTTGGGAAGCTCACACACCTCTTAATCCGATTCTTGTCTGGGAAGGATGGCTGCTGCCAGCGCTGCTTGGAACCAGAGCACAGGTGTGGCAGCAGTGACAGCAGCAGCTGTACAGGTTGCCTAATTGTGCATCTTAAACCAGAGGTGGTTGCCTTTGCAGATTAAGTGAGAGGAGTTTTGCCCTTTGCGCGTGGCCTTGGCCAGGATTTGCTTTGCTGGGCCTGCACAGCCGATTTCACCTGAGGGCCTTATAAGCAGCGTTGCCCAGTAAGGGCTGCTAAGAACTGCAAACAGAAAGGTACCATATCCACTGCTCAGAGCAAGAGCAGAAGCTCTCCCTGTGTTAGGAGAGAAACCACTGAAGAACTGGGAAACTGGTTTGTAGAAGACCATGACCAAAAATAATGCCCTGAGTCCTTTGCATCTCCTGGGTTCGGCTACATTTGGGATTACTTTCTGAATCTTGTGGTTACCTCACAAGTTAAAACTTGGCAGATTTTTCCAGTTGCAGTCAACTTTCATGAAAAAAAACACACCATGAAACCAGGAATCTTGGAGCCTGTAGGAAAAAAGAGCATCCTGCAGTTTTTGAGATGATTGTGATTGGTCACACCACAGCCTTGGAGTCTTTCGTAGAATCAGGTCGTGGTGACAAGGGAAGCTTCCAGGGGACATGCTTTCCAAAATGCAGGAAAACAGTTTCCTTCCAGCTCATTAGTTTGGAGGGTAAGGAGGGTTGCATGCCTCTTTGTGAGGTGCTGAAGAGAGTGAAGAACTGAAATGCCTGTGGGACATATTCCACTGGGGCAAACCCTGCTCTTTCTTGCAGAGGCTGTGCTGGCTCTAATGGAGGATCTCTCCAGCCCCTGTCCAAGTGGAGAAGCAGCAGCACTTTTCCTTCCTGCTGAGAAACACACCAGTGCAAGTAGGATTCAGGGGCTTGCCTCTCAGATCTTCATAGTGCAGTTCCCCTAGAAACATTCAAAGCAATCAAGTTGCTGAGCTGTTACTGTTTAGTAATCAGACACTGATTTTGGAAAGGATTAAGCTCAGGAGCAGCAGCCAGAAATGTCTCTACTGTGCAATCACACAAGAAGGGAGCTCAGGTCTTTTGAGGGGAATGTGTCTTTTAGATGGATCTACTGAGTGGGACCTTTCTGGATCCGGGTTGGGAGTACTCTGCAGCATTAACTGGATGCTATTTGCATTGAAGATCCCAATGTACAGTGCCATGCAGCATGTTGCAAAGTTTTATCTTTGATAGATGTAAGTGATATGCCCAGAGAGAGAGGGGAAGAGCATCCAGCCTTGAACTTGCATCTAGCCTTTGTTTTCTGCATGATTGCTGTGGCAAACCAAGAGACGCCAGTGGAGTCCTTTGCAACAGCCTGCTGCTTGAAGAGGGACATGTTCCTTCTACCAGTGCTGTGAAACTGGGATTGCTTCATGAAACTCCATTTTTTTAATCTCAAAGAGGAAAAAAAAAGAGTGGTGTGGAAGGAATAAAAGAAAAGGAAGACTTGAAAAAGCCGTTTGACTTAGAGGGAAAATAAGCAGCAGCTAGCTGTCAGCTTAGCCTGGCTGCTGCCTAATCAGGTCATTCCTTCCTCTTGGGAGGATGGTTGATATTTTCAGCACATTTTCAGTCCACCTGGTGCTTGTCATAGAATCATAGAATCAGCCAGGTTGGAAGAGATCTCCAAGATCATCCAGTCCAACCTAGCACCCAGCCCTGTCCAGTCAACCAGACCATGGCACTAAGTGCCCCAGACAGGCTTTTCTTGAACACCTCCAGGGACAGTGACTCCACCACCTCCCTGGGCAGCCCATTCCAATGCCAATCACTCTCTCTGCCAGCAACTTCCTCCTAACATCCAGCCTAGACCTCCCCTGGCACAGCTTGAGGCTGTGTCCCCTTGTTCTGTTGTCAAAGCATTGAGAGTGAAACCATCCCAAAGCCAGAACATGTGGAAGTGAACTCCTGTGATGGGCTTCTGGGATGGTATCTCAACTCTTCTCTGAACTCTGCATCCTTGCTCCTGTTGAACTGAGCCTGAACTGCAGAGGCTGAGGGAGCTGGGGGTGTGCAGCCTGCAGAAGATGAGGCTCAGGGCAGACCTCATTGCTGTCTACAGCTACCTGAAGGGAGGTTGTACCCATGTGGGGTTGGTCCCTTCCGCTAGGCACCCAGCAACAGAAGAAGGGGACACAGCCTCAAGCTGTGCCAGGGGAGGTCTAGGCTGGATGTTAGGAGGAAGTTGTTGTCAGAGAGAGTGATTGGCATTGGAATGGGCTGCCCAGGGAGGTGGTGGAGTTGCTGTCCCCGAAGGTGTTCAAGCAACCTGGCCTAGTGGCAGGAGTTCCTGCCCATGCTGCTCTGGACCTGTGTTAATGCTGACAGGAGCTGTGTGGCTTGATGGCATGTCCCATGTCCCACAGATGGAGCGGCCCTAGCCGTAGACCCTTGCATTGAGTTAGAGGAGTGCAGGGCTGCAGTGTATCAGCAATGCTTTGCCTGCATCCACCTCGGCAAGCTCTGCATTGGCTAAGGGTGTGTGAAAGTCTGTGCCCAGCCTTGGGCAGAGCCTTGCAGCATGTGGCTTGTGCCCAGAGCCTGTGTCAGTGCCTAAGCTCCATGTTCTGTGTGCATGTCCAGAGCTGACAGCCGCAGCACAGGATTAGCAGTGCAGATCCTGGGGATGGGAGACTTCCGAGTCCTGCACCAGCACAGCCTCGGGCAGAGCCGGGACAGGCCCTCTGCCTGCTGGGCATTCGCAGCCTGGCACCCCAAAGCAATGCCCGTGTCCATGCTCGGAGCAAAACAAAATCAGACACCTTGCCAAGGCTTGCTTCCTTCTGTGGAAGGTGTGGAGATTTCCTCCTTGGGGAGTGCAAGCCTGTGAGCTGGGAGCTCCAAAGGCAGCCTCCCCTTAGGCTGGGGGGGGACACAGCCTCTCTGTGGAGGCATCCCAGGGCCCTCTGGCCACAGTGCCCAGCACTGCCTCAATGGGACTGTGGGCAGCAAATGAGGGGTCAGTTTCCTGCTCGTTCTTGCAAGAATTCCTGTACTTTGTGTGTGCTGCTGAACTAGAGACAAAATCTGCAGTTTTGAGATTCAGTCAAGATGAGAGCAACATTTGAGGAGCCTGTGGTGCTGGCTTCTGTTAGGGTAGCTAGAGCCAGGTGCTGGCAGTTGTAATGGGTTAATAATTTGTATGCATCACAGCAAAGGCAGGCTTGGAGAGGATCTTCCAGGAAGGGTCCTGCTGCAGGAAGATTTGATAAGGTCTTGGCTCTCCTTGGAGAGTCATCTTTAAAACCGTTGTAGCTCAGGAATAGTTCTCCTCTTGCTGATTATGTCTAATAGAATTTCTTGTAGATACTATGCCATGGATTTACAGGAACTAGAAGGAATTTTCATTATTACTTCATTGTTCAGTGTCTTTTGGTGTTTTGTAGAACTTCACTGTATGTAGTAAATGTTACCTGGTGTTTGTAAGTGCTTGCAACACGACTCCAAGCCTCCTTCTGTCTTCTGATGTTTGAACTTACCTATTTTCAATAATTGCGGATAATAAAATCATTCTCTTAGAAGAGGAAGCAGTTAAGTGCCTCTAAAACAATTCTAACTTAATTATTTGCAAGTAATGTAGATGCTAATATTGTTGTGGCCTTCAACAGTGTCTGGTTTCTTAGTAAGCAGGAAATGTACAATGTTTGATTGCTGCTTCCAGAGCACCTTTCTGACAGCTCAGCTTCGAGCTGTTCTTGGTGCTTCTATCAGGATGCTTGTTAGCTAGACCAAGGGTCTTACAAAGCTCAGGAAGTCAGTCTTGACTAATAGTTGAAACAAAGTAAAAAGCAAAAGACAATTTAAATAACAAATGGATGAAGCTTTATCAGGAAGTGCCAGAACAGGCTCAAGCTAACCTTTCTCAAGGCTTGCTGCCTGTTCCTTTGCCTGTGACAGCACAGAAATGTAGCACAAATGGACTAAATGGAGGTCACTGCTGGTGCGTTTTAGACATCAGCCTGGTGGCTGACACACTCTGCTCATTCATTGGGTTTTCTCCAGTTGAGTAGCTTTGCATTCTTTATAGTCTAGCCTTTCAAACTGTCACAGACATGGAAATGCTGATGGTTTTGCCTAGTTTTTAAACCTAAGCTAATCTGCTCGGGGCTCTGTGCCAAACTGCTTGTGCCATGCTGTGCAGAAGTCCCTCTCTCGCCCTCCTGCTTCTATGGCAGTTTGGTAGCTGAGTAGCTTCTGTGAAGTTAGTGGATGCAGATGTGTGGAGAGCTCACTCCTGCTACAGATGGCTGTAGGTTGTGTCTGGACATGTATCATAGAATCAAGCAGGTTGGAAGAGACCTCCAAGAACATCCAGTCCAACCCATCACCCAGCCCTGGCCAATCAACCAGACCATGGCACTAAGTGCCCCAGACAGGCTTTGTTTGAACACCTCCAGGGACAGTGACTCCACCACCTCCCTGGGCAGCCCATTCCAATGCCAATCACTCTCTCTGTGAAGAACTTCCTCCTAACATCCAGCCTGTACTTCCCTCGGCACAACTTGAGGCTGTGTCCTCTTGTTCTGTTGCTGGTTACCTGGCAGAAGAGCCCAACCCCACCTGGCTACAACCTCCCTGCTGCGTGATTTGCACTGCATGTAGGAATGTTTTCCCCTGTGTTGGCTTTCACTGACGTTGAGGGCTTCGGCACCTTCTGGTTCCACCTTGCAGGCAACAGTTTTACCCTGTGCATCATATGCCACAGAAGACATTGTTCAGTTACTATGCAGAGGAAGAAGTGAAGAGAGGCCTGTTTTAATTTCTTTTTACACGGTGCCACTACTGGTCCCTGGGTCTGTGCCACTTCTGACTGTTGCCTGCAAAGTCACTCTACAGGCTGTGCTTTTTACAAATTGCATTTACTCCAGAGTGAGCTGGGAGGCCTTGGCATCAGGCCTAGTTTACACTAAGCCTGCCAGCAGATGAAGTTAATCAAGAATTGTTGGTCCAAGGTGAATTCCTGCTCTTTCTGTGATAGACATCCTAGATCTTGAGCTTACCTGTTCATTTCCAGGATTAGGCTGTGTATTCTCAAAAGCATCATTTGCTTGAAGATGCTCCTGAAACAGCCAGCTGAGCCTGTCTACTTCTGCATTCCCACAAATTAAAATGCCAAATACTGGCATCCTTTAGAAGATGTCATCCATTTGCTGTGCTGAAGCTGTTCTGTGTGAGGGAGCATGAGCCCGAGGCTCCCCAGTGGAAGGTAAGGCATTGCAAAGAGTCGGGCAAGGACTGAGGTGTCCTAGCTGGCAATTTTCATTTCTTACTGGCATCATCCAGCCCCCCTGCCTCCTCGCCCAAGGTCTTAGCTGGTCATGAAAATACAGCACTAGAAAGCTGTGGAATGTCATTCTGGGGAATTGAGGCTCCAGGGGGGCAGCAGGGCCTGTCTTTGCTGAGAGGGAGGTTTGCTCTCTGGCAGAGATGCTCTTTTCCCAGTGAGTGTTTGTTATTTCTCTAAGTGTCTGTGTGTCTCTTCAGACCCTTTCAGCCCTCCTTTGTCACCTCCTGCCTTAACTGTTGTGGCTCTGAGAACATCTGCTTTTTCTCCACCTTCTTGATTAGGTTTCAACTTTGAGTTTGATGTTTCCTGTTATCTGAATGTTTTCTGAACTGAGCTTTCTTTTGCTTAATCGCTGCCTTGCCTCATTTTGTTCCCTATAGGCAAATGTGCTGGCTGCAGAAGATGTTTGCTTTGTTCTTATTGCCAGTATTTTCTGTCTGTGATATTGTACATGTCAAAATACCTACTTTTTGGGACATCTGAAACAATACATTGAGGGCTAAGTTCTGTCAATGCTATTTGCTTATAAAATGCAGTATCTTTTTAGTGAGATTCAGTACTTGGCTTTAAATTAGACATGTGGTTTGCCTTTCTTGTTGTGGAACTGCTGTTTTCACTAGATATTCTGAAACCTCAAATAACTGTGTGAAAAGAAGGTACAGAGCTGGGCAACAGCCCTGGCTCAGTAAAAGACAAGAAGACTTGCAAGTTAGGCAGTTGCACCAATGTGAATGCTCACATGCTTTGAATTTAAGGTGGTGTTTGAGTGTTTCCCCAAGCCTGGCCCTTGATGCGAAAACGTTTGCTTATCATTTCAGTGACTTGGCTTGTGCTGTCTGAATAGGCTTTGAATTATTTGTTGGCAGCATGAAGGGGAGTGAATGTCAAAGATGCATGCTCTTGGAGTCGACATGTGGACAACTGCCTTTAAAGTGCCTGCTTCAGCGTTCAGTGGGGATGAGGGTTCCATCAGGCTGGTGGCAATCCGGAGTGCGAATGCTGTGCAGAGAGGTGCAGTGAAGTTCCTGCGAACACAGGAGGTGTTGGCCAGGGTAACGAAAAGCAGCCAGCTCTCCTTGCCTTTGCAGGGCCTCTCGAGCTCAGCAGCACAAGTGTTTCATAGAATCAAGGAAAAGACCTTTAAGATCGAGTCCAACCTCTCAACCTGATTTGCCATTGGAATGGGCTGCCCAGAGAGGTGGTGGGTTAACCACCTCTCTGGGCAGATGGGATGGGGCCAGATGGGATCCATCCTAGGGTGCTGAGAGAGCTGGCAGATGAGCTGGCCAAGCCACTCTCCATCATTGATCAACAGTCCTGGCTCACTGGAGAGGTCCCCGAAGACTGGAAGCTGGCCAATGTGATACCATCCACAAGAAGGGTTGAAAGGAGGAACCAGAAAACTACAGGTTGGACTGGATGAGCTTGGAGGTCTCTTCCAACCTGGCTGATTCTATGATTGATTCCATGATTCTATTCCAACCCTTCTAATTAACTAAATCATGACACTAAGTGCCTCATACAGCCTCCTCTTAAACACCTCCAGCGATAGTGACTCCACCACCTCCCTGGGCAGCCCATTCCGGTGCCAATCACTCTTTTCCATGAAGAGCTTCTTCCTACCATCCAGCCTGAACCTGCCCTGGCACAGCTTGAGGCTGTGTCCTCTTGGTCTGTCCCTGGGTGCCTGGGAGAAGAGACCAAACCCTGCCTGGCTACAACCTCCTTTCGGGTAGTTGTAGAGAGCAACAAGGTTAGGAGCTTTAGAGGTTTGGTTTCCAGTTGAAAACCACACCAGATTCTTTGATGTTTTCATGAAAGATGAGGGAGGGACCCTAAAAGGTCATCTTGTCCAACTCCAGTGCCGTGGTGTGCTATGCCTGCTTGTACCAGAGAAGTCCTAGAGGCCCAGAGGTTCTCCCCGTGGCTTGCTGGAGGAGGCTATGTGAATAACGACAGGCACCAGGTAAGGCAACTTTTGAGAGATCCTTTCTTTGCCAGCCTTTGGAACATAGTGGTAATGGAGACTGGGTGAGGCACTTGGTGCCATGGTCTAGTTGACTGCATAGGGCTGGGTGCTAGGTTGGACTGGATGATCTCGGAGGTCTCTTCCAACCTGGTTGATTCTATGATTCTATGAATCCTGCTGATGGAGAGAATTAGCCTGTGTGCTGCAGACCCCTGGTCTAAAGCATCCATCCAACCCCCGGATATCCTTCGGAGAAGGAAAAATGAGACAAGTTGGTTATTTTTTCCATCTCCTCATTGTCATGTTTTTGCCACAAGCCTCAACCACACCATAACAAAGACTGAATGTCTGCCCAAAGGGTCAGAGCTCTGGCTCAGAGGCTGGGCAGCAGGGCAGGGGGAGTCGGTGGGGTCTCTGCAAATGCAAGTGCCAGGTGGTGTAACCGATAGCCAGAGGCAAAGGCTTTCCTTAGAGGCTTAGTTAAAGTCTCAGGAAATAGCCAAGGTCTGAACATTTTAATGCTCAGCAGGAACATTGAGTCGAAGCCAAAGGATAATAGGAATTAAACCACATCTTAACCATGTACATTACAAGGATTTATATTCTTTGCTGGAGCTGAATAATGCATTACTGAAGTGCTGTAACTGCTGTTATATATGACCTTATAAAATACTGTCATCTTCTCAAGCATTTGTTACTAAGCAAAGCCCAAAGTATTTTTCCCAGCCACCCCACTTTCTTAGTTTTCCCAAGTTTGAAATTGGTTTTGGAACATAGCCTGGAAAGAACAATTGCACTGGCATCAGTATCTTTAGGGAAGCTTGCATAGCTCATTTCTACAGAGGTACAGAAGGCTGTAGATGTAAGAGGATAGCTGTGAGCACCTGGCTCTTCTTTGCCGGCACTTTGCCACTGAAGGGTGAGCTGTCATCCCCAGGGACCGGACGAAACAGGTGCTGCTTCCTACAACTCCTGAGCCCTCCAGAGTCTGGCTGGATGGAGTCTGAGCTCCAGTTCTGTGTTTCCCACCAGGGAATTCCAAATGTTTAATAATTTACCAGTGTTTAAGTCTGAGTTTGGTTTCTTCTGGTGTTTACATGATGTCTGGAGTACCGATGCCTTTGGAAGAGAGGCTCTTGATTTGGGCAGCTCATCAGGCCCTCCAGTAACCTGTCTTCCTTGCTTTGCCAACAAAGATAGTAAGCTGTGGAGCAGCTGCAGTCAGACTGTACATCCAGCTTCAGCTAAACAATTTGCTGTGTGCTCTTTCTGTTTATGATTCAGTTTTAAAGGCCCTTTTAAGTGAAATTGGATACACTACAAAGTGTTGGCTTCATGTGTTTTATTTGCAGTTTAATCAGCATGATCCAGCTGCCAGTGCAGGGGAAACTGGAGCTCAATTTTTAATTATCCCTGCTTTGCCTGAGTTAGGAATTCCCAGTGGTGCTGTCTGAGAAAAGATGCCAAAACCCGCATTGTTCTTTAATTAGCTGTTGTAATTGTTTCAGCCTAATCTCGGTGATTAGCAGCAGCATTAAATACAGCAGTAAGAATAGGCCTGCCCTCTTTGTGCTGCCCTGGTAAACACAATATTCTTTCTTCTGGTAAGGGACATAATAGAAAATCAATTAGAAGCCAACTAGTGTTGATTGGAAAATGATAAGGGGCAGCTAGCATGAAGTGCAGATTGCTTTGTAAAGCTGGCTTATACCCATACCTCTGGGATGGCTTTATTGCCCAGTTTTGGGGGGGAAACACCAGAATAACCACCTCTGCCCAGAGAAGCCCTTGGGGATCTTACAGAGACCCCATCCCACAGGAAGCCCTAGTAGAAACTCCACCATGGTCCTTGCTGTGCTGAAGGTCAGTGCAGTGCAGTTTTTGAGAGAGGGTCGTTCTTGGCACTGTGCAAAGCACTGTCAAACATGCACAGGTGCACAACAGTCCCCAGAGAGAGGAATCTTCCTTGTAAGTTTATCTGTAAGTTTTTTATCCTGAGGGTCAAAGGTGCTCTGCAGTGGTGCATTTGTGGTAAGGAGTTCTGCTTTGCAAGGGACATTTCTGCACAGGCTTGTGTGGGGTATGTTTTGTGATACCTACATGGGTAGGTTTAGATGAGTGGATAACTACTTCACGAGGCAGAAGTACAAGTCCATGCCTGTGTGGTGGTGTGGTCCTGTGAAGGTACTAGTCGTTACCTTGAAGTCCCTAGATGCCCTTGTAAATTTGGCTATAAGTGTCACTACAGGTGGGAAAAGTGAAAATAACACTCATGGGAAATGCAGAGTTAAGGTAGCTCATGCAGTTGGAAGTGTCGGTGAGAGTCAAGTGAGCACTTGTAGAGAATGCAGTTGCTGTAACTGATTGTAGTCATTCACAGGCTGTGGAGATGGGAATACTGTGGCTGACGCCTTGTCAGGTAATTGATACAACTTCTTATGTCTTCTGATGACACCTGTCAGAGCCACTGTGCTCAAATGTCACCAGCAGAACTGGCAGCATCCATTCAGATTTCGTACGTCATAGTGCAGGTCTGGCACAGGCCTGGGATACGCTTCAGCGGTGCATACACCTAAAAAGGCTCAGGGGCCTGAAGAGTTCATTCTTGCTTAAGCCGTATGAAATGTGGTGATGTTCCTTTCATCGGGAGGGCAGCAGACAGGTGTGCTGCTGGCAGGAGTGGCCTGTGCTCGATGGGGTGTGAGAGAGTTGCACAGATTTGGGATGGTGGGAGGCAAAGGTCATCTTGAGTGCCATCACAAAGCACCTACAGGATGGCCAAGGGATCAGGCCCAGCCAGCATGGGTTTAGGAAGGGCAGGTCCTGTATCACCAACCTGATCTCCTTTTATGATTAGGTTCCTGCCAGGTGAATGTGGGGCAGGCTGTGGATGGAGTCTACCTGGACTTCAGCAAAGCCTTTGACACTGTCTGCCACAGCAAGCTCCTGGCTAAACTGGCAGCTCGTGGCTTGGACAGATTCACTCTGTGCTGGGTCAGGAACTGGCTGGAAGGCTGAGCCCAGAGAGTGGTGGTGAATGGTGCCACATCCAGTTGGCAGCTGGCACTAGTGGTGTTCCTCAGGGATCAGTGCTGGGCCCGGTGCTGTTCAGTATCTTTATTGATGATCTGGATGAGGGGATTGAGTCCAGCA